>JBBCBC010000021.1:8672285-9112423 GCA_037126765.1 Stenogyne calaminthoides | reverse complement strand
GGAGGACAAGCCCAAATTCAAACTGAATCATTAGCAATTCAGAACACATGTGATGCAGTGGAAACGTGGGATCTGAAGCAAATCTCAGGATTAGCAGCGAAGGTTATCTGGAGCTTCGTAATTTACAGACTTAGAGACTTAGAAGAAGAAATCTGCAAAAAGGTAAGGAACATGAGATATTGTTGGAAAGTAATCAATGGGTGTCCTTTTTACAACTCAAGAGGCTTGGGGAGCAGTGTTAAAAAGAAAAAAATTCAAGAGCTATTAAGAAGGCACATGACAAATTTTTTGCATTCAGGAAGCTAAACTCCAGGTGATCCACTGGTTTCTGTGCAAATCAGTATGGGGGAATGGACGTATTGGATGGGAATTTCGACCTTCAAATGGACGATCAGGTGGTATTCTCTCTATATCGGATTCTGATATTTTTGTATTTTGAGTTCATGGCATATGCATAGGGCACTTGTCGTAAAATGGGCTGTGGGAACAGAAAAGAATACAGAGTTGTGTTATTAATGTTTACTCTCTTGTTCAACATCTGAAAAAAAGGATTTCAGGGAGAACTATCTGGGTGTTATCAGAATGCTTCAAGTTGTATATGCGTTGTTGGGGACTTCAACGCAATCAGAAGGTTGGCAGAAAGAGATGGCAGTGGCACCTACTACAATTCCAGAGAGGTTTTGGGTTTGACTCTTTTATTCGGGACACGGGTGGTGGATTTGCCACTACATGGGAGAATTACATGGTACAGACCAAGCGGGGCTGTAAGAGCCGTCGATAAGCTCTTATAAATAATGTGTGGTTGTGAGATGGCCAAACTCCTCTCTGGATGGGCCAAAAAGAACGACTTGAACCATTTCCATTGTCCTAGAAATCAAAGTCAAAAGGCGGGGGCCAAAACCGTTTAGAATATTGATGCATGGCTATCACATCCCGATTTCACGGAGTTTAAGTAAAAAGTAAGTGGCAGAGCTATGAAATTGAAGGGTGGATGACTTTTAGTGAAGGAAAAATTCAAACTCCTTAAAGTCGATCTTAAGGAATGGAATAGTCCGATTGTTGGTAATATTGATTCTAAGGTCGGCCGAGCTGAAACGTGAGATTCATAGCTTTGGATATGATCGATGAAACTTTTGGATTAGAAGATAATGAGGTGACAAAGAGGAACAAATCAATGGCGGATCTCTACCGACTCTCAAGCATTGAAACAACCTACTATCTCAAAAGGCAAGAGTTCGTTGGCCAAAGATGGAGGATCAAAATTCAACTTGTTTCATAAGTGTATCAATCGCAGGGAAGGAAGAGGAATGAAAGCGTGGGGTTGAAATAGGCGAAGGCAATGTAATGCGAGGGGAGGTCGATGAGGTGAAGAGTGTTGAGCACTTCAAAAGCATTTCGGTCGGATTTGAGACCACGTCTTTCATAAGACTTGTTCACCAAACGAATCTCGAATCTTGACAATGAACTGATTTCTCCATTCCTCGAAGATGAAGTGGAAGCAATTTGATCGTATGTAAGAAAGTTCGAGGCGAGGCAGCCGGGTTAATATCGACTTTCTTAAAGCAACATGGGGTATTCAAATTTGATTTTTGTGCTTAATGGAGAATTTAATCGAGAATGAAAGACTTGTAAAAAGGCCTTAATCAGGTCATCATGGTACTCATCCCCAAGAAGGAGGCGGCGGTCGGTCTCAATATTTATAGACCTATCTCGTTAATTCTTGGTCTCTACAAGATCATATCGAAGTCTTGGCCAAAAGATTGAAATTTGTGTCTTTGGATTCAATCATCTCAAGGAACCAAAAGTGCTTTTGTTGGGGAAAACAAATACTAAATTATATTTGGTCTTAAATGAAGCCATCGATGAATTTAAGAAGAAGAAAAAAAAAGAATGTTCTTCAAGATCGACTTTGCCGAGGCCTCTGATTACATTGATTGTAGTATATTATTGATTTTATGATAGCGAACTTTGATTTTTCACCAAAAGTGGAAATTTGGATTATGGGTGTGTCACGACCTAAATCCGACATCGGTTCTTGTGAGCAGGAGTCCCCTTGGGTGACTTCAAGCTCGAGAGAGGTCTATGTCGAGGGGACCCATTATCCGATTCTTTTTTTTAACAATTTATTTGAGGGCCTCGGTTTTTTTGTAATCAGCCACCGAGTGGGAATTTTTTGATTTGAAGTTGGCAACAACAAGATCGGAATATCCCATCTCCGGTTTGCCGCGACCTTATTCTCATGGGAGATGCAAGTATGAAAAATGCTAGAGTCATGAGGCGAATCACGAGGAACATGGAGTTGGTGTCGAGTTTGGCAGTCAATTTGAAAAATGCGACATTATGGGGGTCAATGTTGACTTTGCGGCTTAGTGCCATGGCTGATCTCTTAGAGTGCAAAGGCGTGAAAATTCCATTTTTTCTTACCTCGGGGTGAAAGTTGGAGTTAGAAGCAAGTCGCTTGGATTGGTCAAGTGTAGTGAATAAAATCGGATGCAAATCAAGAAATGGGAGGATAGCAAAAGATCTCTTTTGAGGCGAGAATCCTCTTTTGAATTCGGTGCTCTCATCAATACCCATTTATTACATGTCCTCTCTCTAGAATTCCTAAAAAAATCTTGAGAGAAATGTGTGCCTTCAACGAAATTTCCTCTGAGGGGGTGGTGAGAGCTTGAAAAAGATTCCATGGGTAAAATGGAACATTATTTGCAAATCAAAACTCTTGGGGATGGGGGTTAGGGATCTTGAGTACTTTAATGTTGTGTTACTAGAAAAACGGATGTGGAGATTTATGGCGAGAAGGGAATCGTAGGTGAAGGTACTAGAGTCTAAGTATGGGAAATCTGGGGAGGGTCTTGGTGTCCGGTGTCTTGAGGAGATTAAGGAGAATCGGGTTGGTGGAGAAATAGTTAAACTTATAGTAGGGCGGAGGGATGGTTTAATAAAGGGGTGGAAATGGTGGTGGGTGATGGAAGTCAAAGCGTCATTTTGGGGGATGTGTGGATCGGGGAGGAACCGTTAAGGGTAAAGTTTGCAGATTTATATGAGTTGAGTCTAGAGAAAGGAGGTAAGGTGGGCAATATGGGAGTTTGGCATGGGAATTTTGGGTATGGGATTGGAAATGGAGTCGTAACCTAATTGGTCTGAATTGAATATGTTAAGCTTCCTTATTTCTTTATTAAAAGCCGGAGAATTTGGATAAATGGAAGTGGAAATCATCTACTAGTGGTCGTTACAACACCAAGGGAAGATTATGCCTCACTTATGAGCTAAAATCGAAAGTGGATCAACTCCCAAGCGGCTTGAAGCGGTTTTTAGAATCATTTGGAACATGTTTGCACTGCTTTGAAAGTGGTAATTACGCTTTCTGGAGACTATTGTGGAATAGCCTCCCAACAAAAGATAATCTTGTCTGAAGGAAAATCCTAAAACAACAAGATGGTCTAAGATGTTTTTTTGTCTATCTGGGGAGAAAATGCTCATCACATGTTAAGATTCTCTTTTGACGATTGGACGACAAATCCTAGAATAGTTATAAAAGCTCTCTGTAATTAATTGTATATATATCGCGGGTATTTTACCCTCGTTTTAATAAAAATCTTTTCACGATAAAAAAAAAAAAATGCAAGGCCGCTTAAACACAAAAAAAAAAAATCAAAAATTAAACAGTAGCCATTATTAATTAATTCAAGCTGCATTGCGAATTGAAGCCTGGAATCGCAAACATCCGTTTGACTTTGACACATTTTAATGTGAACATTGTTTATTAACATTAGCATTAAGTAGCTAGTTTTTTGATGAGGTGTTTCTAATTTCTTCCTAAGAGAATGATAAAAGTAAATATTTTTTATATAATGACATTAGATAAATTTGTAGAGAAATAATTTGAAAGGGTGATGTAAATAGTGCTCCTTTGAGTAAGGAAAAACTAATAAAAAGATGAATATTTTTAATTGTTTTCACTAACAATACTATTTGCTTTCATTGAAATATACTATTAATTGTGTATATTTACGAGTGAATTACTCAAATTAATTAGCATAGAAAAAAAAAATTAGCAAAGAGACGTACCTGAAAGGAGGCCATGAAGCAATTTAATTGAGGGAAAAGAGAAGTGAGAGCATTCACAATGGTGCATCTAATGGGTTGTCAATGATTGGATGAATGAGTTTGTAATTTAAATCATTGTGAGATTTTATTGAATGAAGAAAATTATTGTGAGTTTTTATTATTTTTCTTTCTTTTTTTAATTTTTAAATTTCATTATTTAATATTTTTTTGATAATTTACAAGGGCCCATAAGAGTATATTTGGATGGATGAACCATTGTAAAAATGAATTTAAAATATTAGTGTTTAATTAAAAAGATAATGTGGAGGAGATAGAATGGATGGGTGGATGAAAATTAGATTTCATCATTGTAAATGCTTTTATGTTATAGGCATTTGGGGCTCCATATAATCAAATAGCAATTTGGTGTAGAATCCTATCATGCTACTTTAATGCTAATGTTAATAAACAACGTTCACGTTAAAAATGTGTCAAAGTCAAACGGATGTTTTGAAGTTTTAATTCATGCTGCAATTTTGAATTAATTAATAATGGCTATTATTTAATTTTCGATATTTTTTTTGTTTTAGCGGCCTTGTATTTTTTTTTTTTAGAGGAAAAGATTTTTATTAAAAAAAGCGAAGTGCGAAATACCGAGATATATACCAATTAACAAAAGAGAGCCTATCCAAATTCGATTTGTAAGCCCAATGCGTCAAAGAGAATCGAACATGTGATGAGCATTTTTCCTCCTCAGATGAACAAAAGATCATCTTGTTTAGATCATTCTTCCATAAGATTATCTTTGGGAAGGTTGCTTGGCCCCACAAATGATGAAACCAATTTTCATGCCATCGAGGGCAAGCTTGTTCCAAATGTGACTAACCATAAATCAGGGAGTTGATCTCACTTGACTACATATTTTAAAGCAACTAATTGCAATAAAATATATATAATTTTTTTTTTGTATTCAAAGTGCAAATGTCTACATATATACAATCATTTATACATATTTATAAATTATAATCCTGAAATGTACCTATAACCAAGTCTTTCTATAACTTGTTCATAAATGATTTTCGAATCACAACACCTAATAATTTTCGAATCTCAACACCTAATAATTTTCATATATCAAGAATTTTTGCGTTGGATTCGCAACTTATCTACAGTATCTTTAGTTTAACGGTCACATAGAGCCATAGAGGACACTAGCTACTTTATTCATTTTCAAGCGTTTATAACTTTCTTTTGGAGAGAGAGTTAATTACTCCCTCTTTTGTTTTGCCAAAAGGTCTATCTCATATACTCAAATTTTGCTTTTAAAAATAGCAACCAAATAATTGTCTTTTTTGCAGCTATCACCTTTCAACATCTGACCGTCAATCCTCCGTATCTATAACACATAT
Source organism: Stenogyne calaminthoides (assembly GCA_037126765.1). Classification (NCBI taxonomy): domain Eukaryota; kingdom Viridiplantae; phylum Streptophyta; class Magnoliopsida; order Lamiales; family Lamiaceae; genus Stenogyne; species Stenogyne calaminthoides. The sequence goes on along the minus strand of JBBCBC010000021.1, from coordinate 9,106,967 downwards.
TTTTAAATTTTTAAAGGTATTAATTTTGTTTTTGAATTTTTAAATTATATATTATTGCTTTTTGAACTGCATTTATTTATACATACCCAATGAAATATTATATAAAAAAAGTAGAAATAAAAAATTCAATAGAAAAATTTATTATAAATTTCAATATAACACCATAGTTTTTTTTTTAACCACGATGATGTGTATGACATTTTCATGATCCCAGGAATGGGGAGTGACTCTAAGGTATAAAGTCGCTCCCAAAGTGACTTCAATCACAAATACAATTTTATTGTGACTCTAATACAAAATTATGGTTAAAAGTTTTAAGTTACGTTTTGATCGTTTTACAACGCCGACCCATTTTACGCCCGACTAGGGGTGGCATCACAAATGACCAAATCTTTGTATCGGTCATACCATATCTTTGTACCATAATTTACGGTATGTAAAATTCATACCATACGGTAAAGAAAATTACAGTAATCAAGTTAGGGTATAGTAATTTCGGTGTCAAAAATCACCTCTTAGTATACCATGCGAAATTTGGTATACCGTGACGTGCCGAAATTTTACGATTGCATGCTCGAATTAATGATAAACCGTTTCATACCGGTAGATGTGATATCTGAATTCATACCTTGATTATTTATTTAAAAATCTATATTTTATGAATAATAATCTACGAACAAATATATCGCCCTTAAAGGCGGGTTTTTTAACTATAGGAACACTCAAAAAATTCTCACAATTCCAATTTCGACTTAGAATCAGAAACCCACAAAGACAATTCAAAAAATAAAAGAATTAATTTCAATGTACTTGGAATATATCAATGTATTAATTAAATTAATAAAATAAAATATATTATATATTTTTCTAAATATGAATACGATATATATCCAATGTATAGGTATGGTATATCGAAAAAAATATTTTGGCATACCATGACTTTTGAAAATTTATCTGAATATCAAATTCCGAAAATTTCGATGCAGTACCATCTTGAAATACCAAAAAATTCGATTATACAAAAAATTTTGGAAAATCCGGTATATTTTAAATCTGATAGCCGATATACCGGTATTTCGATAAATTTTCCACCCTACTTACGACTCATTTTGACTTTTTATAATTTAAATTTTTAAAAGTCCGAATATTTTAAATTATTAAATTAATTAAATTATTTATTAATATAATTTCATTATTTATTTCAAAGTGCATTTATTAACTCATTTTGCAATTCAAAAAAATATGTAACTTCAAAAAAAAATAAATTATTTTAATTTTTACACCTCTAGTCTAATTTTTGAAGTGCATTTTTTATTAAAAATGTATTTTATCAATTTTGGAGTGCATTTTTTATAGAAAATTGTATTTTTAAGCCAATTTTGGAGTGCATTTTTTTAAAAAAAAATGTATTGTGGAGTGCATTTTTTAAAAAAAAAATGTATTTGATCAATTTTGGAGTGTATTTTTTAAAAGAATTATATTTTAGACCAATTTTTGAGTGCATTTAAAAAAATTGTATTTTGGGCTAATTTTTAGTGCATTTTTCAAAAAATTGTATCTTTGCCTTGGAGTGCATCTTGCAACCTTATGCACTTCTAGACCAATTTTGGAGAGTGCATTTTCTTTTAAAATTGTATTTTCTCTATAAAAAATTGTACATCCCCAAATTTTACAGAAATTGTACTTTCCTATTAAAAACTAAAAATCTTAAAAAATACATCTAATCATAGATTATATAAAAAATTATTTTTCTATAAAAATTTGAAATTGTACTATAGAAAATATAATTTAAAACCTAATCGGAAATTGTACTATAGAAAAATATAATAAAAAAACACATAATGACATAGAAGAGACAATAAATCAAAAAAAATAAACAAAATTAAGCAATAGTACAAAAATCAACACAAAATAAAATGAATTAACAATGAGCAATAAAAGGGGGTCTTTCATCATTAATTGACTACAACCGCGTTTAACACAACCATGTGGATTTCGCCTTCATCGGATCTATAAAATCAGAACCCACTTCTTAAAACTACATAATACAGAATAGGAGCACCCAAATCATACAGAATACCAAGGAATTAGAAAAGCGGGGAAAATATGCAAATTGTTGAATATTCAACACAAATCTAACATCAAAAGTATATGTTTCAAAACCGAGAAAAACGAAAAAATAAAATAAAATTCTCAATTTCTCGGATCTACAAAAAAATCTGTAAATAAAAAAATGAAAAATAAAAAACAAAATAGAACACGAAGCATTACCTTCTTCACCCCACTTGTAAATCAAGCGTCAATCCGCTTAAATCTGGACTCATCGGCCGACGCGAGCTTGAGGCGAGCTTATCAGACCTTTTGTCTTGTGGGCGGTGGTGGCGTCGGATGTTGCAACTGGTTGGTGGCGGTTTTTAGAGAGCGGTGGGTGGGTGGGTGGGTGGGTGGTGGGCGGTGTAAATGTGGAATGGTGTCATGTGAGTGGCGATGAGGTGGTGTCGTGTGGGCCCAGCGTTGAGAGGAAAAAAATAGAGAGAGGAGAGGAAGAGAGAACCATGATTTGTGAAAAATAGTGAGGGAGCGTATTTTGTGGCTCAAATTAGGGTTTTTTTTTTTTTTTTTTAGTTGTGGGCCCGTTTTGGTAGCATGACACAAATGTAATAAAAATTTAAAGTAAAGGGTAAAACAGACTCATTTGTACCTTAAAAGTCCTTTCCTCAATTTTCTTGTACCTAAGAGTCACTTGCTTCTATTTCTTGTACCTTAGAGTCATTATCTCGGAACAACTGTGGGTCCAGAAGTTGTTTGTTATTCTCGATCTAAGAACTTGACTCTTCTATATAAGCTCATTGAGGAGTATGGTATGTCCTCATTGGGTAAGTTGTCTTCTTTATCAATTTGTTTAGAGTTTATTTGAAAGGCGGTGATGATGATTTCAAGTGTATCTTTGTTTTTCTGTTTGTTTCATCGTTATTTGCTCATCCATCGAATCATCTTCTTTGTAGCAAAGTGTTCTAAAAGTCATTGGAGGATTCGAAGCTTGATTGGTGCTCGTTTGTTTTCAATTTGCATTGTGAGGTCATGGAAGGTTTTAACATCAATGATGTTAGCAATGTGATTGTATGTTTGCTTGTACTTCAAATTGTTTATCTTCATATGATCAAATGTCATGGTGTTATTGAACGAATAGTATTCCTCTTATCTGACATTGAACGGATGAAAAGATGCAAAATCGATGTGCACAAGAGAGTTGTGGGCGTGTTTATGGAGATGGTGATCTTGTACTTGATGTGCATCGGAGAACTCGAATGAATGTGTCAAAGAAAATTGACTTTGAAAGGATTTACGAATTAAAATTCATATGATAGTCGAGTTTGTTTTTTGCTATGATATGTCAAAAACAAGAGATGTGTATTCACATGCAATTAGTTACATGCAATATGATTCCTTTAAAAAAATTATATTTAAACACACCTGAAACATGAAATTACAATCGTGCAATCTCGTGCGGGCACTGATTCTAGCCATCAAAAAAAAGTTTGCGCTTTTTAAGGCTCCATTTGGATAGTGGATTTGGAAATCCATGAATTTTACTCACAAATCATCACTCTCCAATGGATTTACAAATACTTAGATTTGAGAAGTTAGTTTTTAAAATGGGAGATTTCAAATCCTCATCAAAACCTAGTCATTTGTGAAATCTTCCATCTCTACCCCTTCCCCCTCTTCCCTTCACTCTCTTCCCTAAATTCTCCGCCTAAATATTTGTAAATCCATTGGCGAGCATGATTTGTGTGTAAAATCTATGAATTTCTAAATTCATCCATCTAAATAAGCCTAAAGGTAATTTCCACCACAGTATAAATAAATAAATAAATAAAACAACCCATTTTGTTATATCTTAAGACAATTTCTCATAGTTCATTTCTTAAAGGTTACCATGTCATCTGCAGAATCTGGTGTACGATTTGAGAAGCTCTTGTAGAGACCAAGCATCAATGCAGTCACTACGTATTCCTGAATTTTGGTTTCTGTGTTTCACATGATGAAGGAAATGAGACCTCAGGGTAGAGACTACACTACGTATTCCTTAATTTTGATTTTGCATTTCACATGTTGAAGGAAAGGAGACCTTAGGGTAGAGACTATAGAGAACGTTTCATTGTATATGTAACAACTTCGATGATATGCAACTATTAAATTAGTGTCTATTTTAATTAAGAGTATGTCTCATGTGAACCAAGTTCACACAAACCCTCTTCTTCAAAGTAATATTATGTAGTATATGGAGTAGTACTCCTTAGCACACACAAAGCACCACATTTTTAAAATCAGTAACAATAGTTCATAGAATTTTTTGTGTTTAATTTATTAAATAAAACATTTATATATACACCTGTGTATCTAAAAGGGATTATTAATACCGCATAAAATTTGTAATCTTCATACTAATGGGGTGTGTTTGCAAACTCTACTCACAGCTTAGAAGCACTTCTGAAAAGCTAAAGCTATGAGGGAGCAGCTTAAAAAAAAAAGAGCTTACAATCCTTCTGTACACTTGGTTTATGTTCATGTTCAAATAATCTAGCTTCACATCTATGTTATTAAGGAAAGTTCTGATATAAAATGACAAACAATTAAAGAAAATAAAACAGCTACTTACATACAGTTAGTGTGTATAGTTAACAAGGAATACTGACTTTGGTTTTTACAGAAAGGGTCTAAAAGCATGTATAACGAGATCAATATCACCCTAGTTGTCCATATACATACATCAGGCGAAATCCTAGAACGAAATTTGTCAGCAATGGCAGCTATCCATGCTTTGTCTTTTGTTAGTATATGCATAGTCGATGCTTAAAGCCAACAGAATAAAACCCTGCCTTTTCTCGGTACCTTCCAAAATAGGTTGCACGAGGAGAGACCTAGTCCCCCACAGGAACCATCTCACTCAACTCTGAATCTATAAATTGAGCAGAGTAACACATTAGAAATGTTCAAATATCTATCAATGCCCTTCAAGTGGAAGATAGAATCAGCAAAAAATATTCAAGAGCAACTAAAGTTTGACGTTATAATTCTCGCCACTTATGACTTAACCATTGAATAGAAGGTGCCAAGGAAGAAGGAATTGATATTAGGTAATATTAAAATAACCCAGGGCTGAAGCTTGAAAGAAAAAGTAACCAAATGCAGTAAACCCACGGAAGATGGATGAAGATAATATTAATGCAGTATTGCTTGTCAACTGGTGATAAATGTTAATCAAAAAGGGAAAAACCATTACTAGTGTTGGGGAATATTGATGAAGACTAAATTGTTATAAAAGACTTACATCCCTGTATCCTTTTTTGGTTTTTGATATTATTTATGAACTGGCTTGATTCACTCTACATTTTGAGACTAGAAAAATTCAAGCTGCCATTTTTATCCAGATGTTCAAAGTTAAATGACGAGTGGACATGATAAGAGTTGAGCAGATGAGTTAAATATCTGACCAACTACATCATCAAGTTCAAAACTACAGATAAAAAATGTTCTCAGAGGAAATTCAGTAAGTCAATGGCTTAACCTTGTCTGAATTGATATATATATATATATATATATATATATATATATTTATTTTTCTTCGTAAGGGTTCTCAAAATGTAAAGCTTTTTTACTCAAACCAGAACAGTTATAACAAATGTGTAGCCAAATATTCATTGCATTGTAAAAACTATGCTACATTGAGTAATAGGAGTCAAAATAGTTTAGCACCTGTTTGTTCCCAAAATGGTTACGCAGATCTAATTTTGTTATCGTATAATATATTTTCTTCATGTAAAACAAATTGTGAATCGGCGAGAGCCTAGCGAATCATTGGAGTTTAAGATAAATTGATTGTTGATAATAAACAATTCATAACACATTTTATACATGGCTATTGAGAAACTATAAATCCCACAATGTTTGGCAGTCATGTACAATGTAGGTTGTTTTGAAGATATAAGCCTAACCTAGATGTCCCCGATATAATGCAGAAACAAGCTACTTGACTTGAGTGATTACCATCATGTGCATATCATACTTGTAAAGCATTCATTACTTCATCGCATTTTTATTGACTCGAGTCTATCCAACAAGGTCTTCAGTTATGCTTTTTCTTAAGGATGTATTTAGAGTAATGTTTGCCTGAGCTTATAAGCTCTGTAAAAATATTTGGTAAAAAGATGTTTAACAGTTTATAAGATGTTAAAATAATCTCTTTACAACTCATAAACTCAAAAAAAAATAAGTTGGAATAATCTAACTTAATTTGTTAACCACACCCAACCACAGTCACCCCCAACCCCACACCCAACCTCAGCCACCGCACCCCACCCCCACATCAACATAAAAATGAAAATATAAATATTTTATAATAAAATTTAAATTTTAAAAAATATTTATCTTAATTATCGAAGAGCTTATAAGTTATATTAGTCAAATTCTTTAACAAATTATAAGCTACTCAAAAATTACATTTTATAAGCTCTTGAAACTATAAGCATCGATTGGTTTGGTGACCAAACCGAACGAAAAAATCAAAAACCAACTAAACCGAAATTTCATATTTTGGTGAACCGACCAAATAAACATGATAACTTAACCGAACTTTAACTAAAACAACCGACCAAATCAAATAAGAACTACCAAACAAAGGAGGAAACATAATCATCTCCCATATTCAACACGGTTGTTTATTCTTGACCAAATCAAATAAGAACTACCAAACAAGGAGGAAAAAATCAAAATCAACTATATTCAATTTCCATTATTTCGAACCGAAATTTTGTTTGAGATGATGGATTTGGGTCTTTAGAGATGACAAAATCGAAGTAAAATTTTGGGAATGGATGGATTCATAGGTATAGAAGGCGAAGAAACTTTTCCTTTCATGAAAAGGATTATATTGGGAATGAAGATATTATCAATGTTTGGTATGTCTATAGCTAAACCTATTGATACTCCAAGTGCTGCAAATATTCATTTGTCTATTGCTTTCGCTCCTAAATCTAATGAGGAGAAGGAGTACATGTCTCGAGTTCCCTATGCTAGTGCAGTAGGGAGTTTGATGTATGCTATGGTCTGTACTAGACCTGATCTTGCACATGTTGTTAGTGTTGTCAGCAGGTTTATGGCTCAACAAAGGAAAGGAACATTAGCAGTGTGAAGAAGAGGATATTCGGTACCTTAGAGGTACATCCGATGTCGGTCTCATTTATGGAGGTGATACGAATTGTTTAGTTTCAGGCTACTGTGATTCTGATTATGCAAGAGATGTTGACAGTAGAAGGTCTATGATCGGTTATGCTTTTACTTTTGGTGGTTCTGTTGTAAGTTGGAAGGCAACTTTGCAACCCTCTGATTACTTTGTCTACTACAGAGGCAAGAGTACATGGCCTTATTTGAAAAGCAATCAAGAGGGAAACCTAGTTGAAAGGGTTGGTTAGTGATCTTGGTCTACATCATGATTATGCAATTGTGATCTCGTGATATCGGAGTGCAATATGTTTAGCCAAGGATCAAGTTCATCATGAGAGAACGAAACATATCGATGTCGTATCATTTTTTAAAGTGAGAAGAGGGAAAAGTGAATAAAGTTGGGACTGGCGATAACCCGGTGACATGTTCACCAAGCGGTTCCAAATAACAAGTTCAACACTGTTTAAACTTGTTAAATATTACAAGTTGTTAGTTGCCTTGTCTTGGGGGCAAATCTGTGTACGAGGAGTTGCTTGTACGTCTGACACTTTTATGGTGCATTTGGTACATCTATGAGAGGATTCAAGTCAAGGTGGAGACAATGAAGTTTTTACATTATTTTACCAAGGTGGAGATATGTTGGAATTGTGTAAAATAAAAAGTTTGTTTTATTCCACATCGGATTGTATCAAAAGTTGGAGGACTTCCTAATCTATAAGAAGTCCTATTATGTCCCACATCGAATTCTGGAAAAAGGTGAAGAGCTTCCTAATGTTATTTAAGAAGCCCAGGTCTCTTTAATACAAGGGCATCAGTCGATTTCAGTTTTGGGCTTATTAAATTAGGCCCAGTCAGTTTGGTGCATCAGTCGATTTTGAGCTTATTAATTTAAGCCTAGTCGGTTTCGATTTTGAGTTTATTAACTTAGGCTCAATCAGTTAGAGATTATTATTTATATTCTTATTTGAGTTGTATATTTTTGTCGGTTTTGAATAATATGAGATCCTCTCTTCGCAAAGTGGTGTTGGGGAATTAATCCCAACACGTGGACGTAGCTAACAAATTGTTAGTGAACCACGTAAAATTTCGGTGTCGGTTTATTCGATTTATTATCATTTTTTATATCTTTCTCGCATCAGTTATAACACACAATTTACAAATTCAAATCATGAAAAATGAAAATAAAAGTTTGAACCTAATTTTAAATTGTGTAAATAATAGAATTAAACTGAGGCTTATTCTTTTAAAGAAATGACATTGTTTAGAATAAGGTGATATTATTGGATTGCTACAGTGGTGATATGCTATTACTATCGTCCTCTTTGTTATCAAAATTGACGTTATGGTTTCATATTTTGGTCTTTATCCAATCATTGACTATTTACTTTTTCTAGATCTTCAATTCATGATTTTTGATCGCATTACATCTAAAGTGATGTATGTTACTATTAAATGTGTTCCGTTCTCTTCAACCACCATTTGCATTACCAACTCCAAAATTAATACATGTACTTAAAACACATAAATTAATTTTAACTTCTTGATAGAGACTAGACCAGAGTAAACTGTTGACTTATTTCGAACTCGCATCATAGAAATTGTGGAATTGTACAAATATTATGTGTTTAACAAAAATACTATCAACCCACTAGTTGAACTACCTCCACTCTTTATAGAAAAATGTATATGACCCGACTTGATCAACACATAATTTTCGAATTTTTCTAACTAAATATTTACACGTTTGACCCGCACATAATTCTCGAATTTTTCCCACCAAATATTTATGTGTTCCTCCTTATAATCAATTGATCTTGTTTCAAGGATAATTAATTCATTACCGTAAAACACATGTTTGGCCAACACATATCCCAGACCAAGTTTTGATATTCTGCCTTTGCGCGAATTTTTAAAAACTATATGTTTGACCCGCACAAGATTTGCAAATATTTTGCTCTTTTAATTCTGATCATGAGTCATATCATCCGCAAACGTGACCAATCCTAAATCCATAAAATGTTTCATATAAAAATTTGTCACCCACCAAATAATGCAAGTTATTATGAGACAAATGGAGTATAAAATACAAAAATTTTAATATATGAAAATGTTCAACCATTATATTAAAAATAATAATTATTTATTTTAATACTATATAATTTGGCAAGATTCGTAGAATGGAGGATTCCGTAAGCGCAAGTCGATGAGCAGCCATAACGAAAAGACTCACATTCAAACTAGCTAAATGTTTTGTTCTCTACTCCACTGAATACATATTTTAAATACTCTTTTGTGTAAGAAAAAAATAAATAAAGAGCCCAGATAACGAAGCACTATTACAACAGTAGCAGACAGAAAAACAGAGAGAGGGGGGTCCTTGTGCTTTATATATATATATATATATATATAGAAGATTACTTATGACTTTAATCACACACTCTCATTGCATACCCTTCTTTCTCGCTGCAGCTTCACCGCCTCTCTATATTCCAACATATTAAAAATTTAATATATATATATATGTATGCGTGTGTATGAAATGTAAATACACATTAAAAGCCATAAGCCTTTTTCCTGTCTTCTGCTACTCCCTCTCCAAATAGCCACACAATTAATAATAGGACCAATCACCATTCACTACTCTTTTAATCATTTTTTCTTTTTATACAAAAATTCTACTTTCTAACATTTATCCTTTACTTAAATCTATTAACAATTGTAGTTTTTTTTCATTTGGCATAATTATAGTATTATAAGTTTTCATTTGGCATAATTATGGCAAAAACTTATAGTATTACTGTTTATAAATCACTTAATATATATTAAATATTTACGATGGACGAAGTGGAATAGCTCAAGTGGTTAAATCACTATTTGTTATGTCATTGAGGTCGTGAGAAAGTCATTATTTGACGATAAAAAAAAATAATAACGATAATTTATTAATTTCATATGCATACTTGATTATAATAATTATGTTGCATATTAACATTGATATGCATATTACCATTGATGTTCGAAAAAGAGAGATCACGTGAACCTGGATTTTTAATAGATTGTTTCATAATTAAATATCTCAACGTTTGGTCATTGTCTGAAAATTTGAATTTCAATTCTTCATACTTACTCATCTCTTAATTTATAAATGAGCATATTTTTTACTATTATATTTTATTTATTTGCCTTCGGTGTTATCATGTTTATTTATTTATAGTGTAAATTCTTGAGTATTGCAGGAATAAAATTGATGTTTGCAAACTTTTGGAAATAAGCGTGTTCAACATGTTACAGAAACAGCAGTTAATAAATTTTGACTATTTTTGGGCTACTGTAAAAGTTAAGAGTGTGAAAATATAACTTGCAGCTTGCATTCCAAGGCTGTACTTTTTACTAAGGTCGGCCATTTTTGTTAAATAAGTCAAAGCACTTTTAAAGCATCGCTTTGTTTTTTATTTATATTTTTTCTTTTTTTGGAGTAAAGAATCGCTTTATTTTTGTTATTTACCTTAAACTAATCTAACCTTTACAATTCCTTTATTTTTGTTATATTTATCTGGAGCACACAGACAGAAGTTTGGTAAACAAAAATAAATTTGGACTTCTACAATTGGAAATCTTGGTCATGAACTGAAAAATATAAAGTGGTAGTAATTGACATTAATATATAAAAATTAAATAGCCTATTTATCCGAGTAAAAATCTAATCGATTAGTTCGTAATCCAAAACATATATACCAAATTTCTCTAAAATTATAGATTTTAGTAATACATTTCTTCTCAAATAAAGTTTGCTCGTTCGCTTTAATTGGTTTTAATCAAACCAAACTCTTCTATAAAAAATACGGAGTAAGAATTTGTATAACACTACAAAAAATAGTATATTGCCTACGAAATTTTCCAATAATTTTTTTACATGCCTACGAAATTTTCAACAAAAATATTTCATCTTTAAATAATAAGGTTTGTCTACGATTTATCTACAATTTTTTTAATTAAATATATTATTTTTAAATTACAAATATAATTACTTACAAAAATGTAAATTGCATAGGAAATTATTTGTATATGTAAGTTTGCCTATGAAAATTATAAATGTGAAGGTAGATTGCTTGTAGGTAATTTGTTTGCCTATGGATTTAGTTTTGTAGGTATTGTTTTCAAAGATTATTCTAAAAATTGTAAATCGTATGTAATTCTCACTTTTTAAAGATCAAATTATTTTTATAGAAAAATTTCGTAGCCATTTAAAAAATTTGTAGGCAATCAGAAAAAAACCAGATAAAACAGAAGGAAAACAGATGAAATAAAGGGAGTGTTATTTTGTTCATTAACACATCTTTCTCTTTACAGTGACAAATTGTGTTTATATAGTAACACAATTTTATTAATACATTACTTGTGTTATTATAAAGACAATTATGTATTATTTATCATTATAATAAAATATATTTATTTTTATACTAATACAATATTGGGATCAATTCTATTTTGTGATTGCGCGAATTTTTTTCAAAAATCCACTCGACTTTATTAGATTCGCTAGTTTTCAGCACAATCTTGTGGAATGATTAACTCATTAATTAGTGTGGAATTTCTTTTCAACAAATATACTTAGACAGAAAAAAAGTTTTTTGGTCTCATAACTTATCTACTGTCCATTTTTCGTCTCAAAAAATTTAACTGTCCAATTTTAGTCTTATAACTAAATTGATTGTCCAATTTTGGTCCCATTTTTGCCAAAAAATCGCAAACAACTTCCTTACGACCACATTAAGTCACGTGCCGGTAAATTTGGGGGTTTCCTATACCCTCGATGGCGTGAATGTTGACTATTTTTTTCTTTTTATTTTTTTACGTTTTTAATCAATTAAACTACACATGTGTAAATAATTCAACATATTTAATCAAAACTAAAATTTAAAAATTGTAATTGTAAGAACGACTAAATTTTACCGGTACGTGACTTGCATGAGATCGAAAATAACGTTTTTCCAATTTTTCGGTGAAAATGAGACCAAATTTGGACAATTAATTTAACTGTGGGACTAAAATTGGACATTAAATTTTTTTGGGACGAAAAATGGACAGTAGATAAGTTTTGAGACCAAAAAACTTTTTTTCTCGTAATTAGATATATGCACTCTGACTCTAATCACTAAATTTTGTATTTCATTGACTTGCTCAATACATAAATTATTACAATTAATTTTTAAGGGTGTGACATAAAAAAGAAGAGATCACATTGGCTAATAAAAATGATGGAAACTATACATTTTAGCATCATAATGATAATCACAAAACAGGAAATGGAACTATATATAACGTACTACAATAGACCCAAATATTGTTATAATAATGTTTTAATAACTGACATTGATTACATAATATACACTTAAGCAATTGGAGTGGCACCTTCATTTATCTGATTATTAAATCCCCAACATTTCATATTCTTCGGACTTGCGAAATGTACATCACTTCATACCTTTCAGTCGGAACAAATTTTTTTGAGGGAGTCGAGTCAAATTGGAACTTTTGAGTTTGTTTGTCAAAACAAAAAGTTATTGTACTTTGCGTAAATCTTTGGACATCCTAAATCCATCATAAACAATTGTGTATTAAAAAAAATCGTTCAGACGTTTGTCAAATGCATGCAGCCAAAAGGAAGAATCTCAAAGAAAATATTTATATACACATTATACATTATACATATACTATGCAAACACATATGAAATGGTTGTAGATAATATTTTTTTCGTTCGAAATTAAATGAACATTTACTGTTTACACAACGTATAATGTGAGTGTTATTTATTAATATAAGCTGGTTTTTTTGAGAGTTAAATAGTAAAACAATGACATGTGGTGTAAATAAAATTATCTTTAGTGAAAAAAATAATGACATGCGGTGTAATATTGAGTGTCCGCTTAATTGGGAGGTAATGGAAAAGAATAATGAAAACTAGTGTCATTAATAATGCTTGACCGGTTTTAATATCCATAATGAGAATATAAGTAAGTAAATTAATTGATTACCTTATTCTCATTACTTAACTTCACCTACTCATCCAACCATCCTGTGATACTTATTATTAATTTTTTAATAAAATAATAATAATGCAATCAATAATCACACTGAATTGACTCCTAAAAAATATTCATTACTATTATAATTCTCAACCCATACCAAGAGGACCCTAAAATATTTGGAGGGAATAATTTAAATTGATTGAGTTGTTTTATTGTTATTTTATAAAATGTTCCATCGAATTCTGGGGGATAGTATAGGATTAATAACGTAGGAATATTGTCTTCTTTCATCAATAAATGGACGAAATTATGATGATAAAAATAATAATACAACTATGATGAAACGAAAAAAAAAGGTCTCATAATATAATATACTATTTGAAAATATAAAAGTATTTCAAGACCCAAAAATCAAGGCCCATGTCCCGAAAAACCCATAACAAAAAAAAATTAAGTAAATAAAAAAAGAAATTGAAGTAAAAGGTAAAAACGTTGGAAAAGGGCTTTTAACCCCGCATGCAATAAGGGCAAAAAATAGGGTTGGCAATTTACAATCCGCCAGGGGCCAACGGCACGGGCGAGGGGAGTTTCTCGTCTCTTCAAAAAAAAAAAAAAAAAGAGTTGGCAGAGGAAATGAAGAAAAAGCAAAGTGGTCAATTAATTTTAGCAAAAAAGGTGAGTAGGGATGAGGTGAAAAGTGTGTACATCACCTATTATTATCAGAAAAAAACACTGTCTATGAACAGTAATATTTACACATGTAGTAATTACATCCCCCATAACTTGGTTAGATCGCCACAGGCATTTAAACATACTAAAAAATTAGGTTTTTCTTTTTAATTTAAAAAACAGCTTATTTCTTTTTTCATATCTAAACAATGAGTTGTGGGTCTTGAGGTTGAGGGGAGTACATGTTATCTACCCATTTTATTCTTTTCTCATCAAAATTGAGCTGATTTAACTCTGCAAGAGTTGTAGACTATCTGAAAATTATATATTTTAATATAAATATGTAAAATGAGTGTCATTTAATTCATTATAAATTTGAGATGAGTTGATACTATAATTTGTTACTCCTTTCGTCTCACAATTACTTGCACATTTGTATTATTTGGACGTATCAACATTACTTACACACTCCATAAAAGGAAAGCCCTCTATAAATTTCACCCTCACAATATTCATAAATTTACACAAAATATGATTGAGTGGATCTCATATGCATCCAAAGTGCACCTTGCATTCATATTGCATTTTTAAACGTGCAACTATCTTTCCATATTAATAGTTGTACGATTTAGTGTAAACAAGTTGTATCTTTCAGTATAACAAGTTGCATATTTTCAAAACACACTATAAGTGCATGGTGCACCTGAATGCATACAAGACTTAGGGGGTGTTTGCAAAATATTATGGGGGTGTTTGCAAAAAATTATGGTTTTAAAGAAGTGATTAAAATTAGTGATTATGAGAAAAATAATTAATAGTAGAAGTTGATAGTGTTTGTAATTTTTTTTAAAAAAGCAGTTGATAGTGTTGCAAAAAAAAAAAAAAAATTAAAAGTTTTTTAAAAAAGACTAATAAGCTACTAAAAATATCTTCTTTGAAACTTATAGCTTATGAGAGCTTATTTAAGCTACTAAAAAAGAAATAAAACACTCTAAATTATTTACAAGACACAATTCTAGGTGAATATAATTACTTATAAGGTTTTTCAAACACCCCCTATAAGTGATTATAGTCACCTAGAATTGTGTGTAGAAAGTGTTTTATTTCTCGTTTATTAGATTAAATAAGCTATCAAAAACTATATGTTAAAAATTGGAGGGAGTTTTTTTTTAGATACTAGTATTAACTTTTTTTTGCAAACACTATTAATTTCTATTATCAATCAATTTTTCCATAAACACTAATTTTAATCAATTCTTCAGAAACATAAGTTTTTGCAAATGCCCCTTAGCCAATGTTATTACTTTTGACCCCGTACATATACATAATTTAATTTTTTACTTTACTTAATATATAAAAGTTTCAAAATTATCCTTCAAATCTTTACACTAAATCTTTATTTCTTAATGTTTGTCATTATACCTATGAAATAGGTCCCAAATAAGTGGGTAGACTAAACTTGAAAATCTCCTCTATGAGGAAAAAAAAATATATACCCACTTTCATTAATAAATAAAGTGTTTTACCAATTTAATATAACAAAAAAGATATCTATCTTTTTTTTTTAATGAAAATACTTATATATCTTTATTGGAATTTTTTTTATACCCACAGGACCCACACTCTCTCTTAATTAATAAAGACTTAAATGATAGACTATTTCTCTTTTGTTTAATATTATTAGATGTATCTATCTTTATTTATTTTTATTATATCCTAATTTAGTAACTTAAGTAAAAAAAATATCAAATAATTTATTAATATATTACATCAATAGAATAAATAAATAAATCAAACAAAATAAATTTAACAACCTGAACCAACTATTTATTTTTATTTTTTACAACTATAAATATCATTAATTACACTTCTAAAATCTAATAAATATTTTCTAATAATGATTTTATTAAACCTAATAATTTTATTTTATTGAGCTTGTAACTTTAATTAATTTTAAAAGTTATAATATATATTTAAATGTAATATTTGATTAACACATATTTATAGATTTGTTTATATATATGTACATGTAGATGGTGGGATAGTGGTGGGTGAGGGTATTTTTGGATGAAAAATATATAATAATTTTTTTAAATATTAAGATGTGCATATATATATATTTTTTGTTATTAGAATAGGTATATTTGGCCTTATTTAATTCTGTGTTTTCTGCATCTCTGAAATTTTTTCATTGATACCACATTTGTCTTAAATATGTAATTTATTTCTACTTTTACAGAGACAAATTAAAGGCACTTTTTAATTTAACGGTACATTAATAGATGTTATTTATAAATTTGTTACTCTACGCAAATGCATTTATATATATGTACCTACTTATAATTAATAAATCATTCAAATTAATAATACAATCAATCTTTTCTTTCTTGTCTCGCGCAACCCTAGCCTCACACATGACTCTGTCCTTTTTCAGAGTTTTTATTTTATTTTTTTATTTAAGAGATGAATTATTCTCGTGAAAAATCGAGATATTAATTGAAACTGTGCATGTTGAGTGATGCATGATAATTTTATGAATCTCTGAATTTAATTCAACTTCTGTTATATATGAACCAATAATCAAACATCAAATTTAACTTACACAAGTAATTTGATGGAAGTTACGTTGTACATAAAATTCCACAGTGTTTAGATCATCAATTGTCAAATTCTTGCACTATGTTTTCATAAATATTGTATGTTCATGTCATCCCATTTTTTTTAAGAGTAAAGTAAAGAGTATTACTTCACATTACATGACGAAACATGTAAACAACATGATTTTATAAGTCTAACCGTGATGTGTTTATGTAGAGTATAATTCTCATTCAATTATTCTGGAAGTATTACCTGCATGCATGTTAAACAGTAGTGTTTTTTTTATAAGCCAATCAATATAATTGATCAATTAATTATATTGAATATATTTTCTGTGTTAAAATAGTAGTATTATTTTAAAAAAATTATTTCAATATGTATTAACTTGCATTCTAAATAAATTATGTATAAAGTAACATTATTACTAGTATTATATATTAAAATATAAAATAAATGAAATTTGTAAGGGGGGAATCCTAGAAATTAATGGAAAGAAACATGACACTGTTAGCTGACAGAAAATAAAAGTAATATCTATCTCGAGAAATTAAAAGTAGGTAACAAATCTTTTGGTCTTTGAGAAAAGAGTAATAAATGCAACGGAGGAATAAGGTAATTCTGAGTTAGTGTGAAAGGACGTCCATGCCCCTTAGCTGCTGAATAGGGGTGGTGGCACTAGATTTGGACCACTTTGACTTTGACAACATAACACCAATCTCACTGTCATTACTATTTGCCACCTCTTTCCTCGTACATTTTTACCTTTCAATATTCTCGTGCAGTTTTGAGTTGTCTTTAAAGTATGGAAGGTTTTTGATTCGCAAATCTTGAGATTTTGAACTTTATATTTTTGGACAAAAATCGGTGTGAAATTGAGTTCTTAGTGAAGTTTACTTTTTTAATACTACTATTATATATGTATATAAAAATTATCACGGTTCAAAAATATATAAATTTAATTTATATAAGTGTTTCTCTTATATTTAACGTTGAAGAAAATTTAACATGTACAATGTATTAATCTAAATGTGCGCATTTGACTAAAAAAAATATTGTTGTTAGTTCGTATTATGTGAAATCTTACGTAGCTTTGTTATTTGCTGACTAACATACAAAATGTATACGTGTCGAACACGGATTGATACGGGGATAAAGAGTAAATATTGAGGTTATGAGTGAAAAATTTGTGAACCCTTTATTTGACCTCAATGAGTCTATTTATACATGTTGGCAAGAATGAGATGCCATTTTTACAAGATAAAATTACATTTGGTAGTGACGCATGTCCCGTGAGACTCACCTGATTGACATTTGTCTTTATTTGTGTTGGAAGTCTCCGACTTATCATCCAGGTGCTGCGTGTCTGACACCTTGTGTGTCTGTTTGCGTCCTTTGGGATTTCGCCCCTGGTGGGCCTTGTTGCGTCATGTCTCTCGTGCTCGCCACATTTGTGGCGCCTATCTTGCCTCAGTCTCATTTTATTTGTCTTTTTTAAAAAGAAATTTTATTCCAAAATAATTATTCAGAAGAATTATATGTCATATACTGTATAAATTATGCTCTTATATTTATTTTAATAACAATATGCATTAAATGACAATGTATGTAAATAAAATAATAAAAATAAACGCATTACATAAATATTTATTATTATTTTATAATTTATTTAATCTGTGAAATACCTTAAAACGACAAACAAAAGCGAACGGTATCACGCAAGTTTTGTGCCTATTTAATTCGAAGATTTCTGAGAAAACTGTCTTGGATCCTTGGTGCTTTATATTTGTAAAAGACAAAAATTTATATAGACTTTGTTTTTAATTCATGTCATTTGACCATACTTAGGTATAATACCGGGTCAAATTTAGTAATTTAGAAAATATGTTAAAAATGAGTGAAATATGTCAAATAATTCAAATTCATAGCATAGACCTGGTTCATGGGAGACCAACTCTTTCTAAAAAGAGTCAAAAATTTCTTTTCTACAGTCTCTACATAATTAATTCATAAAAGGGCAACAATATATGCTGAATCAACCCAAATTTAGAGCCCAAGTTGGTAATTTTGGGTAGGCAACTAATTAAGCAAAGAGCTATAAATATTTGTCCGGACCAGCCCACTTTTTCTTATAATGCAGTCCATAAACTATTACTGGACAGGAGGCCAATCAATTTAGATGACGCTTTGTAACATTACAAAAAAGAATCCTTTATTCACTTTATGTATAGTGTTATGTAAGAAAAAAATATTCAACAATATTTTTATAAATTAAAATAAAGGTAATATATCAATTTTATGTGAGTGGAAAAATATTTTTTTAATAAATAAGAATAAAAGCTAGTGTAAGATGTCACGACCGATTAGGTTCGGATTCGAATTTCAATACTTTTGTAACATTGTAATTAATATGTAACGCTTAGTTTATAATTTTACCTCTTAGGTTGGGATCCGAAATTCAACACTCTCGCCCCAATTTATACCCCAATATTCATAACCGACTAATTATGTGGCTATTAATGAAAGGGACAAATCTGTCATCCGTGTAGGTAGAATCGCAATTTAAGCATGATGGTTTAATATTTTTTTTAAGAAATGAATGTTAATTTTTGTTAAGTTATAATTTGTCTCATGTATATCGTCTCATACTAGTTTTCGTCTTAATAAATTATATACAACCAATATTACTATTAAAATCGATAAAATTAATGTTGCAAGACAATTTTCTTATTTTCTTTTTATCAGAAAAGTAATTATGATTGAATAGAATGGGTATGAGAAGTACCAAAAAAGAGTACAATGAACAGGGCATTTATACCCAAAAAAATCGACAACAATTTTTTTATTTTGAGGAGGTCTTCTGTGAACAAGTTTCATAGAATAAAATTTATACTATTACACTTATAAATTAATATCATAAAATTTATCAACTGATATCATTACACTTATAAACTGACTTCATATAACATTAAATGTTACGGACTTTAATTTATAGATATAATGATATTAATTTCATATTATGAATAAGTTTCACAATTGTGAGTTTGTGTTCTTTTTTTTTTTCTTCTTTCTTTTTGAAACCAAGAACAATAATTAGGCACAAGATCGCCCCTGTCGGGAAGGTCATTCACAAATACTAAAAACTCGACTCAATAATAAAGATTCTCAAAGAAACGAGAGTTTCTAGCGTAAGAATATGACACCATATTCATTCCGATTGACTCTAGCCTAAAAATAAGAATTACTACACATCCTACTAAAATCCTCTTTCCCAAGGCAGCTTAAACACAAGAAATCAATCCGGAAATTAAACAATAGGCATTATAAATTAATTGAAGCTGCAATACGAATTAAAGACTAGAATCACATATATTACACATAGAATAGAATACAATTAACTTAAACATAACGAACGTGCGTTCTATCACATATTACTTATAAGGAATTAAAAGTCGTCATCATCTTCCACGTTATCATGATCGCCGTCTTCATTGAAGGTAGCTGCCGGTTCTCCGGCGGCGTACCAACCCCGCGGCCCCTCAACAAACGGCGAATATTCGACGTCTTTCTCTTCCTCATCTTCTGAATTCTCCGCCTTCTCTTCATATGGCGGCGCCGTTAAGTCTTCCGGATCTTCGTCATCCACGGATTTCACCGTCTCCGGCGGTGGTGGCGGCGGAACGACCGGGTTAGTTGTTGATTCCGGTTCGGTGATCACATCTTCCACCGGAGTAGCATCCACCTGCGTTGGTTATTTATTCAAAACTAACGTAGAGTAAATTAATTGTAAAAGATTTGTATGCATCATATGTACCGTGCAACTCACGTACTTTTTTAAACGTGTTACTAATGTATAATCCAAAAAAAAAAAAAAAAGTGTTACTGATATATAGATTCTCTGCTTGACTTGGGCACATATTTTACTGCTCGGATTGCTTATTTCACATGCGTGTTTCATCTGGTGTTTCATGTCTCAGATCTACACCACATGTCCATTCTGGTCCACTCAGTTCCATCACCCGGCCCGAGTGGTTCATGGTTCACCCGGCCCGAATTGGCCATGATTTAGGGTTTATTATTTAATGTTTAGGGTGTAGATGGTTCACCCGGCCCATAGACACTTGACGTAAATCCAAGACATGAAACACTAAATGAAACATGCTTGTGAAATAGGAAAATCGCTCTGCATATTTTAATATAAAAGTTGTTTATTAATACTAAAAATATCCATTTGTTTTGATAAGTGTTTTCGGCTTTTTTTT
Source organism: Stenogyne calaminthoides (assembly GCA_037126765.1). NCBI lineage: Eukaryota > Viridiplantae > Streptophyta > Magnoliopsida > Lamiales > Lamiaceae > Stenogyne > Stenogyne calaminthoides. The sequence goes on along the minus strand of JBBCBC010000021.1, from coordinate 9,086,184 downwards.
TTAAGGGAATAAGACGAAAGCAAAATATTTTATTATGGAGGCACACTTCAATGAGATCGTTTCATGATGATGAGACGGGGTATAAGTTGGGCATTGACGCTTTAACACTTTGGGAGAGGTGGGGATAATTTGTGCTAAGTTCTACCCCGTCTCATGCATGAGACCGTCTCATTTGAGTTTTTGTCTTTACTATGTAATTATTAACGACATCATGATATACTATAATTTAGATATGTTTGTAGAAAAGTAGTTGAAAGGGTGAAGTAAATGTAGTGTTCTTCCTAGTATAGAAAACTTAATAACAAATGGATATTTTTAGTTGTTTTCGCTATACAGTGTTAATTATTTTCACTTAAATTAATTAGCATAGAAAAAAGAAAATTAGCAAGAGACGGTACCTGAAAGGAGGCCATGAGGCAATTTAATTGAGAAGAAAGACAGAAGTGGGTAGGATGTTATATAGGCATTTGGGGCTCTATATATAATAGCAATTTGGTGTATAGAATCCTATCGTGCATGTATTATTCCTCGTATTAATTCTCATAACTAAAATTACGAAAATCACATGAAATCATAACTTCGAATCTTAGCACCTAATAATTTCATATATCAAGAATTTGTCACATAGAGGGCACTTGCTAGAGTTTGAATCACAAATGGTTCCATAACTTTGACCTCAAATACATTTTGTCCCATAAGTTTTTTTGTCGTCGATTTAGTCCCAATAACTTTGACAATGTTCAGTTTTAGTCCCAAATCAGCCGAAACAACGTCGTTTTGTCATTTTTATTTGGGGCTTGTGACTTGACTGCCACGTGTATTGTCACATATAATTTTAAGTGTGTTTGACTAATTATTGCCGTGAAAATTGTTTTAATTTTAAGTTTAAAATTTTAATTATATATGCCTAAATTTTAGCTGTTAAAAAAAAATACACGTGGCAGTTCAGTCACAGCATCCGCCTGAAAGCCCCAAATTAAAACGGCAAAACGACTGTGTTCCGGCTGATTTGAGATTAAAATTGGACATTATCAAAGTTATTGAGACTAAATCGACAACAAAAAAACTTATGAGACTAAATCTATTCGAGACCAAAGTTATGGGACAATTTGTGATTCAAACTCACGCTTCTACTTTATTCCTTTTCAAAGTGTTTAAACTTTCTTTTGGAGAGATAGTTAATTACTCTTTTTTTTTTGCCCAAAACTACATCTCATGTCATCTTTCTTTTATCTTATTATCTTAAATTTATTGAAATACTCTTAATCAAAAATCACTTTATACAATAATATATTAATAAAATTTTACATTAAAATATGTGTCAGCAGTAAAATAGCAAATAAGTTTGGGACATAATGAATATTAATTATGTGTAAATGAAATAATTTCATCTAATCTAAAAGTCTAAACTTGTAGAGAGGTGTGAAATTAACACTCCTCTCACTTAATTCTCTTACTCCATTATTGGAAGAAAGCTTATCGAGTGGATAATTTAATATGGATAGAGTTACTTTTAGCGGGAATCGAACCCAGAATGTGGATGTGAGCCTGAAAGCTCTGATACCTTTAAATAATTTCATCTCATCTAAAAGTTTAAACTTGTAAATAAAGAGACAGTGAAATTAATTCGTTTATTTAATTTTCCTAGTAAAGCTCAACCATGTTTCAATCACGAGCATATAAATATGAATTTGTCATAATTAATGACTTCAAATGCACGTTCTACTCTTTAAAATATTGAAGCTAATATGAGGAGAAGTGTCAAAACTAATTAGGTAGCTAGCTAGTATGATGCCCTTGGCGTGAAAAAAGAGAGGAATAAAGATGCAAATAGCTAAATAATTGTAGAGTTTAGTGGATTAAAAAGAACCGAATTCCATGCCCATCATCCACTCATTCATTCGATTCGCAAATACAAGTAAAGATTATTAGAGATGTTGATACTATAGAAATTAAATCGAAAATTGAAATAGAAGATTCTGGAAATCCACGCTTATTGGAGTCAAGATCTTAAGAATATTCTTTTTACTTATTATGTAGATATTCTGTCTTTAATTATACGATTTGATACAATATTATTTCCTTGTATATGTTAAGAAGATTAGGTGTAGATTTTGTAGAGATTTGTCTTCGGGTTGTTTATATATATGTACCACTGAATGAATAAAATAGGGCATTCAATTAAACATTTTCTACATGGTATCATCCTAAAAGATTCTCTCTCTAATTTCACGTTGAAGATACACGTCCCTTTTCTCTCAATTTCAGCCCCACGTTCTCACCATCCCAAAGTGAAAAACACGTCCAGTTTTTCGTAATTTCAGTCCCACTCCCATACCACCCAAGAAATACATGTCCCTCTCTCCTAACTTTTTGTCCCTTTTTCCTCATCTACCATGCCGTCTATAATTTGTCAACCACTACCCAAGGCGACGCCTCAACCGGCAATCCGCCACTCCCCCCACTCGTCCAACTCAAATCTCTCACCCAGTTACCCCTTCGTCTCACTCCAACCAACGATGTCTCATGGAAACTTCAGTTTACGTCTCTGTTCTTTGGTCTGGATCTCATGGGCTATCTAGAAGATTTGACAACATCTCCTCCTGAAACCACCCTCATTGAAAACATCTCTTCCGAAAATCCCTCTTTCCGTCACTGGCGCCGCCAGGATCATTTAATCCTCCAAGCTAAAATTGCCTCTCTAACTGAACCAATAATCCCTCTAATTGGAACAACCATCTCTGCTCATGATGCTTGGTCTCGCCTTGAACGCGTTTTCTCCAAGCGCTCTCAATATCACATCATACATCTCAAAGATAAGTTGTCCTCTCTTTTCCGTGGCACATTGCCTGTCTCTGAATTCCTGTTGAAAATTAAGACTATTGCTGATGAACTTGCTACTCTTGGTGCTCCCCCTGGTGATGAAGATCTGTTAATTTATTGTACCCGTGGTTTAGGTCGTGCTTACAAAGAAGTCATTGTTGCCCTCTGCACTAGAGACACCCCTGTTTTCTTCGAAGAACTCTACGATAAACTGATTGACCATGAGACATACCTCACTGACTCCGAAACCGTCACCACTCCCGCTGCCCCTGCCGTGAATTTTACCGCCTCCAGCTGTCCACCAAAATCTGCTTTGCCGCCTCCATCTACTCAACGCAGTCCGCCGCCGTCTCCAGCTTCGGGTCTGCTTCCCTTGCCGCCGTCTGCCGTCACCTTTGCCGCACGGGGGCCTCCATGCAATTTTTCAATACTACCACAGCTCTGGCCACGTTGTTGATAAATGTTGAGACCTCTTCCCGGCTCTCCGTCCTGCCCGTCCATCAGTGAGTACAACCCGCATGTCCCCCACGGACGCTCCTCCGTCTGTCTCCTCGCCTTGGCTCCTTGACTCTGGTGCCTCCAATCATGGTGCTTCGAACCTCTCGGATCTGTCGTACCATCAGCTCTACAATGGTCCCGATGATGTGGTCCTAGGTAACAATACTAATCTTGGTATTTCTCACATTGGCTCCACTACTCTATCGAATAACTTCTCCTTATCTAATGTGCTTCATGTCCCTTCAATGAAACGTAACATAATTTTGGTCTCACAGTTTTGTCATGATAATAACTCATCTGTTGAATTCTTTCCGTCTTATTTTGTTGTTAAGGATCTCCATATCCGAGCCACCCTCATTCAGGGCAAAGCCAAGGGTAATCTCTATGAATGGCCACCACCCTCATCCAGTCCCCGTTCCAGTTTTTTTTTTTCAACCGTAACCAGAGTATCTCCGTTGCTTTGGCACAATCGTCTTGGTCATCCGTCCCCTCAACTGACGAACCAGCTCTTGGTTGCTTGCCTTCCTTCAACGGCGTCCTCTCTTCCGGCGTCTTTTAATTGCATGTCATGTCTTAGTAATCAGAGTCATAAACTCCCGTTTTTTGCTTCAAGTATTAAGAGTCGGGCTCCTTTAGATATTGTTTACTCCGATGTCTAGGGTCCTAGTTCTGTTGTGTCCTTTAATGGCTTTAAGTACTATGTTATTTTCGTGGATCATTTTACTAAATATATTTGGTTTTTTCCTTTACGTCTTAAATCCGATGTTGCTACTATATTTCCTTCCTTTGTACGTGGTGTTGAAAAACAATTTAACTAGTCTTTTAAAACTCTTTACACCGACGGGGGGTGGGGAATTGGTTGCTCTCAAACTGATTCTTAACTCCCTTAGCATTACCCATCACCTCACACCCCCTTATACGCCTGAGCACAATGGAACTGCCGAACGCCGCCATCGTCATATTGTTGAAACTGCTCGTACCCTTCTTAATCAAGCCTCAATGCCCCCTAATTTTTGGCCATATGCTTTCCACACTGTTGTATATCTTATAAATCGTCTCCCATCATCTCCCTTGGAACATTTATCTCCCTTTCACGCAATTTTTGGCCATCATCCTTCCTACATCTGTCTACATCAATTTGGTTGTTTATGCTTTCCTTGGCATCATCCCTATACCTCTTCTAAACTCGAACCCCGCTCCACCCCATGTGTCTTTCTTGGCTATGATGTAGCTCACCATGCATATTCTTGCTTGGACCCTATCTCACAAAAAATCTACACCTACCGCCATGTCCGCTTTATTGAAAATGTTTTTCCATTCGCAACGCCCTTCGCCTTATCCCCCATGAGTGCCGCCCCCCCCCTCCCAACCCCCGTGTCGTCAATCACGGCCTTGTCCCATATACCCGTGTAAATGTTCAGATTACTGCGACTCGCCTCCTTTGTTATTACGCCCATGGCGAGTTTCGGCCTCATGGCACGCCCTGTGCCCACCTTTCTTCACCCCCTCCTGCTAACCGGTCTGCCCACCAGCCCTCTACCGCGCCCCAGGCGTGCGACGCTTCTACTCGGGCTGCACCCCCCCATCACATCGCCTCAGCCCTCCGTCCCTCCCTTAAGTTTGCCATCTCCGTCAAACATGTTGCCGTCCTCCGAACCAGCCCCCGTTCCTCCACCTTCCTCTCTCCCATCTCCACCCTCGTTCTGCCAACAGTCAATCAACATCCTATGACCACTCACTCAAAGAACAACATCCATCGTCCCAAACAACTACACACTGTCACCACAGCTCATCCCACCCCGAAATCCATTGAACCCACTAATGTTACTCAAGCTCTAAAAATTCCCCACTGGCATCGTGCAATGGATGACGAGCTCAATGCTCTCATTCATAACAACACTTGGTCTCTTGTCACTCCTCCTCCCTCCGCTAATGTTATCAGTTGCAAATGGGTTTATCGCACAAAACGCAATCCCGATGGTTCCATCTCTTGGTATAAGGCCAGTCTTGGTGCAAAGGGCTTCCACCAACGCCATGGTGTAGACTTCCACGAAACCTTCAGTCCAGTGGTTAAGCCTGCCAACTCATGGCCCATTCGCCAACTCGATGTGAACAATGTTTTTCTCGATGGCACCTTACCCGATTCTGTCTACATGTCTCAACCACCCGGCTTTCGAGATTCCCAACACCCTGATTATGTTTGCTCTCTTCACAAAGCCATCTATGGTCTTCGTCAGGCGCCACGGGAATGGTTTATGGCTCTCAAATCCTTCCTCCTTGAGTATGGCTTCTCCAACTCACATTCTGACACTTCTCTCTTCTTCTTCTTCTCTAAGTCCACAATCACCCTCTACTTTCTCGTCTATGTTGATGATCTCCTTGTTACTGGCAACTGTTATGCCGCCCTCAACTCCTTTATTCGAGCCATTTTGACTCGTCTCTGTTAAAGACCTTGGTTCTCTAAATTATTTTCTAGGCGTCGAGGTTGTCCGCACGCCTAACTCTATCTTTCTTAGCCAACATAAGTACATCCATGATCTTCTAACGAAAACTAACATGCTCGGTGCCAAGGAGGTCTCTACCCCTCTCTCTTCCTCGTCTTCCTTAACTCTAAATGATGGGTCCACTAAAACTGATGAACGCGAGTATCGCCAAATAGTAGGTACCCTTCAATACCTATCGTTAACTTGTCCCGACATTTCCTTTGTTGTCGGGAAACTCTCTCAGTTCATGCATCGTCCCACTGTCACTCATCTCACGGCTGTTAAGCGTGTCCTACGTTATCTCAAGTTCACTATCTTTCATGGCCTTCTTCTACGTTGTAGCTCTTCTCTACCTCTCACCGCTTTTTCTGACTCTGATTGGTTGGGTAATCAAGATGATCGCACCTCCACCTCTGCTTATATCGTTTATCTCGGCGGCTGCCCCATTTCTTGGTCCTCGAAGAAGCAACATACAGTAGCCCGCTCGTCCACTGAGGCTGAATACCGGTCACTTGCCACTTGCTCCACTGAGATACTCTGGTTACAAAATCTCTTATCTAAATTTCGTGTCTCTCTTCCTTCTCCCCCCACTCTCTTTTGTGATAACTTAGCTGCTACTTATCTCTGTGTCAACCCTATCTTTCACTCTCGTATGAAGCATATCGCCATTGATTATCACTTTGTTCGTAGTCATGTCTCATCTGGTTCTTTTTGTGTCTCATATATCTCTACACATGATCAACTTGCTGACATTCTCACTAAATCACTCTCTTCACCTAAGTTCAATGTGTTTCGTTCCAAGATTGGTGTCTCCAACGGATCCTCCATCTTGCGGGGGCCTATTAGAGATGTTGATACTATGGAAACTAAATCGAAGATTGAAATAGAATATTCTGGAAATCCGCGCTTATTGGAGTCAAGATCTTGAGAATATTCTTTTATTTATTATGTAGATCATTTGTCTTTAATTATACGATTTGATAAGATATTATTTCCTTGTATATGCTAAGAAGATTAGGTGTAGATTATGTAGAGATTTGCCTCCGGGTTGTATATATATACATGTACCATTGAATGAATAAAATAGTGCATTCAATTAAACCTTTTCTACAAAGATAAAGAGGCAAAAATAGTCTCCTCGTCAAGTGAACTCATGTTTTGAGTTTGACGAACCCACTCCTCCAATGTCCCCAATCCAAACAAAATATTAACCGTACACAATCCCCAGACGTGACACACTCACTCACAATCTCAAAATGCATGCTCAGCGGTCTCCACATCCACCTCACATCTAACACAAAACAACTTCACATCTACAAACCTACTAATCAAGTTGATTTTTGTAGGGATTATAGCATATAACATCTTTCACAAAAAGACTCGAATCTTTAAGATTACCCTGAGCGTCTAGATTTTTTTTCTAGTGTGTAGCATCCCCTGTACCGAAAGCAGGAAAAATCTCATGCTCAGAAGCATCAACATACCCAGATCGGGTCGTATAAATATTGTTCTTAGTTAACCTCCAAGAAAGGACGTCATGCCTATAGATAGGACTTAGTGGAACAGTTCGGATCCTGTTCACATCCACACTTTCAAATGTGGCTTCCAACTTCTCGAGATTCCACTTCATACGGTCATCCACCATCAACTCACACCCTCTACTAAAATCGCCCCTCCACCATAGTCGTCCGTACTCTAGGTTCCCTCTCCCTCATCAAACAACCATGACTCCTTCCACACATTAATCAACTCCCCATGCCCAATAACCCACACCAACCCCTTTTCCAAAAGTTTTCGGCCCTCCAAGATACTTTGCCAAGTATAGCTTGGTGCATAATCAAGAGTAGCCATACGAAAACACCCTCTCGACAAGTACCTAGCCTTCAGAACTTGAGCTAAAATAGATTAGGTTGGAGTCCGAATTTCAATACTTTTATAACATTGTAATTGTAATTCTGTTAAGATGTAATTTTACCTCTAACATTATAATTTCATTATACTAATTATTCACGATCTATTAGGTTGGGATCCCAACACTGTCGCCCCAATTTATACCCCCAATTTCTATAACGGGCTATTAATGAAAGGGGCACATCTGTGTGAGATGAATTATAATTTAGGGATGACGTTTTATCATTTTGGACGAAATATGTGTTAATTTTTGCTACGTTACAACCCGTCTTATATATGATTATACGAGACCATCTCATATGAATTCTCATCTTAATAAAATCTTAACACGATATTACTATCAAAATCGATAAAGTTAATGATGCAAGACAGTTTTCTTTTTTGAGGAGGTCCCCTGTGAAAAAATTTCATAGTATGATTTATACCATTACACTTATAATTAATATCATAATATTTATCAATTGATACTATTACACTTGACATCATAACATTAAATGTTCTATGTATTAGTTTATAAATATAATGATATCAATTTCATATTATGAACAAGTTTCAAAATTAAGAGCTTGTATTTTATTTTTTGAAGAACGACACTTATCAAGGAGGTCATTCACAAATACTGAAGACTCGACCCAGTAATAAAGACTCTAGAAAAAAAAAGAGTTTCTAGCAAAAGAATGTACCATCATATTGCATTTTGATTGATCTATCTAAATTCAAAATAAAAAAGGTTATTACGAATTACAACCTGTACTATTATCCTTTTTACAAATTGCAATATGTATTATTATCCTTTTTATAAATTGCAACCTGTATTATTTTTTAAAACAAAATGTAATACTTACTATTAAAAAGTGATTAATTCCAATCCGGACTCATGGTTTGTGAAACTTTCCCACTAAATATAGCCTACAAATGATATATTGTACATACCACAATGCCGAAAAATATTATATCAAATTGAAGAAATTCGATAAATTTTTTCAAAAAAGCTAGTCAAGATTTGAATTTGTCAATTTTTATTTAAAAAAATAGTACATATTATAAATTATAAAAAGGACAATAATACAGATTACCATTTGTTATTTACCAAAATAACAATTACATGCATCCTACTAAAATCCTCCATCCCTTATCATGCAAGGCCGCTTAAATGAACAATCATTGTTTCTTTGTTTCTTGCAGAAAGGGCAGGGGACAACGGGTTGCGGGCTTGCAGGTGTTCAGACTGCGGAAGAAAAACGACGTTTTAGAATTATAATTATACTTATACATGCATTAATATTTTAGAAACTTCGGTTGTCATATCTGAATGGCTAGAGAGAGAATGAGAGGGAGAGCGAATGCGAGAGCCGAGTGTGTGAGGAGAGGGGTAGCCAGTAGAAACCCTTTTGTAGAGAGATCTCCGGTGAGGCAGAAAACTTACCCTTACCCCAACCGATTCACCATACTAAACCGAAGGACAGATAATCATGTGGTTAACGACGAGAGTGTTCGAGCGAGATTCTGGGAGAAATACTATCCTTCTACTTCAGGAATTTTCCACCGGAGTGCACCATGGAAACGTTGAGGGAAAAAATTTCGGAGATTGGTCAGGTTGTGGATATATTCTGCCCACGGAAAAAGGACAAAGAAGGGAAACCTTTCGACTTTGTGAGGTTTCCTGCAAAATATGAGGAGTGGAAGATTTTAGAAGCCCTGAACGAAATATGGATAGGGAGTTATAAGTTGAGAGCTTTTATTCCCAAATTTGATAGGAATATTCCGGTGAAAGAGCATCCTAAAGTGATTCGAAAATCCACCTGTTTAACGTGGACTCAGGACGAAAGACTCAATCAAAATCTTTTGCTGGGGCTGTTACAAACAAAGAACCAGAGCCATGAAAGGAGAAAGTGGATTTGGTTATCCCCAGGGTGGACAAGTTTGTTCACTTCTCTACTTGTACAGAAGATAGAAAGTGAGTGGAGGGATGTTTTTTGGGCAGTCTAAGACACGATCATCCATGGGAAAGCTACGGTGAGGAAATCCAGAGTGAATGCGGAAACGCGATCACACTCAGATACATGGGCGACAATGCGGTCTCATTGCAAAACTGCGCAGGATCCCAGATTGAAAAGGATTTCGACGAATGGATTCAACACTGGTTTGAGTGGGTCCGGCCTTGGAAGCCCAGGGACGTGTGTCACAAAAGAATCATTTGGACTAGATGGATTGGGGTTCCCTTGGTCATCGCGATTTTTTGATACTGTTAGTAACTTGAAACTGGGCAAGTTTATTCGAATGGAAAAGCAGATTTGATTACGCCAGGATACTTGTATCAGTTTCCTATATCAAACAGGTTAACCAGATAATCGATGTCAAAGTGGACGGAGAATCTTTCTTAATACAGGTTGTGGAAGAGTTTGAAGGTGCACAAATCAACCCAATGGGCAATGGGGCTGGACGTTTCGAGGACGAGGAATCTTCGTGGTCGGAGGAACCAAACGGATCCATCTTCTCTGACGGTCCCATTGCTCAATCTGAGAATGATGGCAAATCTGATTATGCCTCGAAAAACGTCGATCTTGTTCCCGAGGAGACAGAAAATGGCAAAGCATTAATGGAAGAGACGCGATCCCAATGTTGCGGAACAGATTCATATTCCACAGGATTTTAATGATAGCATAGCCCCCAATGTATTAATGGAGGACTCGAATTTGGCTGTGTTAATTCCTGGAACCTCGGTAGTTGGAGATAATAATGGCCACGATATTATTGGGGAGTTGGATGCGGAACGGTTCTTTACTGATCAACTAAATGTGGAACAAGCACGTAGTAGTGGTTGTTCACACAGACCCAATACCTCAGGCGGTCAGGCCTCTTGCAGTAAGCCCAATAAGAACTTATCTAAAGGTGCAGGTCAACGAAATGGGGAGAAGAAATCAAAACAAAGTGGGCCTCAAAAATCAAGAGAAGAACACGCTCGCACCCAGCCCATCTCGAAGACTCTTCCTCAGCAGAACCAAAATTTCAGAACAGAGGGCGTCTCTAGGGCTCTACGCGGTACGTCGTTGAAAACAGCCCCAACTCAGAAGGAAAAACAAAAAAGAAAAGTGTCAGTGGAGGAGTGGAAGAGTTTCGTTAGCGATATGGAATCAGATGAGGAAATTTGGAGGAAGACCGATGCGGTAGTGGGAGGACAAGCCCAAATTCAAACTGAATCATTAGCAATTCAGAACACATGTGATGCAGTGGAAACGTGGGATCTAGGCAAATCTCTGGGATTAGCAGCGAGGTTATCTGAGAGCTTCGTAATTTACAGACTTAGAGACTTAGAAGAAGAGAAGAAATCTGCAAAAGGTAAGGAACATGAGATATTGTTGGAAAGTAATCAATGAGTGTCCTTTTTTACAACTCAAGAGGCTTGGGGAGCAGTGTTAAAAGAAAAGAAATTCAAGAGCTATTAAGAAGGCACATGACAGAATTTTGTTGCATTCAGGAAACCAAACTCGAGTCGATCACTGAGTTTCTGTGCAAATCAGTATGGGGGAATGGACGTATTGGATGGGAATTTCGACCTTCAAATGGACGATCAGGTGGTATTCTCTCTATATCGGATTCTGATATTTTTTGTATTTTGAGTTCATGGCATATGCATAGGGCACTTGTCGTAAATGGGCTGTGGGGGCAAGAAAGAATACAGAGTTGTGTTATTAATGTTTACTCTCCTTGTTCAACATCTGAAAAAGAGGATTTGTGGGATAGACTATCTGGAATTATTGCTCAGAATGCTTCAAGTTGTGTATGCGTTGTTGGGGACTTCAACGCAATCAGAAGGTTGGCAGAAAGAGATGGCAGTGGCACCTACTACAATTCCAGAGAGGTTTTGGGTTTTGACTCTTTTATTCGGGACACGGGGGTGGTGGATTTGCCACTACATGGGAGAAGTTACACATGGTACAGACCAAACGGGAGCTGTAAGAGCCAAATCGATAGAGCTCTTATAAATAATGTGTGGTTGTCGAGATGGCCAAACTCCTCTCTGATGGGCTTAAAAAGAACGACTTCAGACCATTTCCAGATTGTCCTAGAAATCAAAGTCAAAGACTGGGGGCCAAAACCGTTTAGAAGTATTGATGCATGGCTATCACATCCTGATTTCCTGGAGTTCGTAAAAAGTAAGTGGCGGAGCTATGAAATTGAAGGGTGGGCAACTTTTCGAGTGAAGGAAAAATTCATACTCCTTAAAGTTGATCTTAAGGAATGGAATAGTCAGGTGTTCGGTAATATTGATTCTAAGGTCGACGAGCTGAAACGTGAGATTCATAGCCTGGATATGATCGATGAAACTTTCGGATTAGAAGAGAATGAGGTGACAAAGAGGAATGAATCAATGGCGGACCTCTACTCGACTCTCAAGCATAGAAACAACCTATTATCTCAAAAGGCAAGAGTTCGTTGGCTTAAAGATGGAGATCAAAATTCCAACTTGTTTCATAAGTGTATCAATCGCAGAAGGAAGAGGAATGAAACTGTGGGGTTGGAAATAGACGGGCAATGGTACGAGGAGGTCGATGAGGTGAAGAAAGGGGTATTTGAGCACTTCAAAAAGCATTTCAGTCGGGAAAATTTCTGTAGACCACGTCTTTCACAAGACTTGTTCACCAAACGAATCTCGAATCTTGACAATGAATTTCTGATTTCTCCATTCCTCGAAGATGAAGTGGAGGAAGCAATTTGATCGTGTGAAAGTTCCAAGAGCCCGGGCCCCGACGGGTTTAATTTCAGTTTTCTTAAAGCAACTTGGGAGGTATTCAAGGCTGATTTTATGTGCTTAATGGAAGAATTTAATCGAGAATGAAAGACTTGTAAAAGGCCTTAATCCGGTCCTCGCCGTGGTACTCATCCCCAAGAAGGAGGCGGGTCGGTCTCAATGACTATAGACCTATCTCGTTAATTGCTGGTCTCTACAAGATCATATCCAAAGTCTTGGCCAAAAGATTGAGCTGTGTGCTGGATTCAATCATCTCCGAGAACCAAAGTGCTTTTGTTGGGGGAAGACAAATACTCGATTGTATTTCGGTCTTAAATGAAGCCATCGATGAGGCTAAGAAGAAGAAAAAAGAAAGAATGTTCTTCAAGATCGACTTTGCCAAGGCCTACGATTCTGTTGATTGTGAGTATATTGATTTTATGATGACGAACTTTGATTTTCACCAAAAGTGGAGAGGCTGGATTATGGAGTGTGTCACGACTACGTCGGCATCGGTTCTTGTGAACGGGAGTCCTTCGGGTGACTTCAAGCTCGAGAGAGGTCTATGTCAGGGGGACCCATTATCCCCGTTCTTTTTTTTAATAGCCGCTGAGGGCCTCGGTTTTTTACTTAATCGCGCCACCGAAGTGGGAATTTTTCGAGCTGCTGAAGTTGGCAACAACAAGATCAGAATATCCCATCTCCAGTTTGCCGACGACACTATTCTCATGGGAGATGCAAGTATGAAAAATGCTAGAGTCATGAGACGAATCCTGAGGAACATGGAGTTGGTGTCAGGTTTGACAGTCAATTTTGAAAAATGCAGCATTATGGGGGTCAATGTTGACTTTGCACGGCTTAGTGCCATGGCTGATCTCTTAGAGTGCAAGACGTAGAAAATTCCATTTTCTTACCTCGGGGTGAAAGTTGGAGTTAGAAGCAAGTGCGCTTCGGATTGGTCAAGTGTAGTGAATAAAATCAGATGCAAACTGAAGAAATGGGAGGATAGCAAGATCTCTTTTGGGGGCAGAATCACTCTTTTGAATTCGGTGCTCTCATCAATACCCATTTATTACATGTCCTTCTACCGAATTCCTAAAAAAATCTTGAGAGAAATTGTGTGCCTTCAACGAAATTTCCTCTGAGGGGGTGGTGAGAGCTTGAAAAAGATTCCATGGGTAAAATGGAACATTATTTGCAAATCAAAACTCTTGGGGGGATTGGGGGTTAGGGATCTTGAGTACTTTAATGTTGTGTTACTAGAAAAACGGATGTGGAGATTTATGAGCGAGAAGGGAATCTGTGGGTGAAGGTACTAGAGTCTAAGTATGGGGAAATCCAAGGGGGGGGGTCTTGAGTCAGTGTCTCGAGGGAGATTAAGGAGAATGTCGGGGTGGTGGAGAGAAATAGTTAAACTTATAGTAGGGCCAGAGGGGGGATGGTTTAATAAAGGGGTGGGGCGAGTGGTGGGTGATGGAAGTCAAACGTCATTTTGGGGGGATGTGTGGATCGGGGAGGAACCGTTAAGGGTAAAGTTTGCAGATTTATATGAGTTGAGTCTAGAGAAAGGAGGTAAGGTGGGCAATATGGGAGTTTGGCATGGGGAATTTTGGGTATGGGATTGGAAATGGAGTCGTAACCTAATTGAGTCTGAATTGAATATGTTAAGCTCGCTTATTTCTTTGTTAAAAGCCCGGAGAGCTGGATAAATGGAAGTGGAAATCATCTACTAGTGGTCGTTACAACACCAAGGAAGATTATGCCTCACTTATGGCTAGTCAAGAAGTGGATCAACTCCCCGACGGCTTGGAAACTGGTTTTAGAATCATTTGGAACAAGCTTGCACCACTGAAAGTGGCGGGCCACGCTTGGAGACTATTGTGGAATAGCCTCCCAACAAAAGATAATCTTGTACGAAGGAAAATCCTACAACAACAAGATGGTCTAAGATGTGTTTTTTGTCTATCTGGGGAGGAAAATGCTCATCACATGTTCAGATTCTCTTTTGACGATTGGACGACAAATCCTAGAATGGTTATGGAAAGCTCTCTGTAATTAATTGTATATATCGCGGGTATTTCGTACCCTCGTTTTAATAAAAATCTTTTCCTGATAAAAAAAAAATGCAAGGCCGCTTAAACACAAAAAAAAAAAATCAAAAATTAAACAGTAGCCATTATTAATTAATTCAAGCTGCAGTGCGAATTAAAGCCTGGAATCGCAAACATCCGTTTGACTTTGACACATTTTAATGTGAACATTGTTTATTAACATTAGCATTAAGTAGCTAGTTTTTTGATGAGGTGTTTCTAATTTCTTCCTAAGAGAATGATAAAAAGTAAATATTTTTTTATATAATGACATTAGATAAATTTGTAGAGAAATAATTTGAAAGGGTGATGTAAATAGTGCTCCTTTGAGTAAGGAAAAACTAATAAAAGATGAATATTTTTAATTGTTTTCACTAACAATACTATTTGCTTTCATTGAAATATACTATTAATTGTGTATATTTACGAGTGAATTACTCAAATTAATTAGCATAGAGAAAAGAAAATTAGCAAGAGACGTACCTGAAAGGAGGCCATGAAGCAATTTAATTGAGGAGAAAGAGAGAAGTGAGAGCATTCACAATGGTGCATCTAATGGGTTGTCCAATGATTGGATGAATGGAGTTTGTAATTTAAATCATTGTGAGATTTTATTGGACAGAAGAGAGAAATTATTGTGACAGTTTTTATTATTTTTTCTTTCTTTTTAATTTTAAATTTCATTATTTAATATTTTTTTGATAATTTACAAGGGCCCATAAGAGTATATTTGGATGGATGAACCATTGTAAAAATGAATTTAAAATATTAGTGTTTAATTAAAGATAATGTGGAGGAGATAGAATGGATGGGTGGATGAAAATTCGTTCATCCATTGTAAATGCTTTATGTTATAGGCATTTGGGGCTCCATATAATCAAATAGCAATTTGGTGTAGAATCCTATCATGCTACTTAATGCTAATGTTAATAAACAACGTTCACGTTAAAATGTGTCAAAGTCAAACGGATGTTTGCGATTGAAAGCTTTAATTCGCACTGCAGCTTGAATTAATTAATAATGGCTATTGTTTAATTTTCGATATTTTTTTTTGTGTTTAAGCGGCCTTGCATTTTTTTATCAGGAAAAGATTTTTATTAAAACGAGTGAATTAAATACCCGTAGATATATACAATTAATTACGAGAGAGCTTTTCCATAACCATTCTAGGATTTGTCGCCCCAATCGTCAAAAAGAGAATCAACATGTGATGAGCATTTTCCTCCTCGGATAGACAAAAATACATCTTAGATCATCTTGTTGTTGTAGGATTTTCCTTCGCACAAGATTATCTTTTTGTTGGGAGGCGATTCCACAATAGTCTCCAAGCGTTGCCCGCCACTTTCAAATTGGTGCAAGCTTGTTCCAAATGATTTCAAACCGGTTTTCATGCCATCGGGAGTTGATCCACTTCTTGACTAGCCATAAGTAATAGGTACATATTTTTAAAGCAACTAATTGCAAATAAAATTGTATATATAGTCAATTTTGTATTCAAAAGTGCAAATATGTCTACATATATACAATCATTTTATACATATTTATAAATTATAATCCTGAAATGTACCTATAACCAAGTCTTTCTATAACTTGTTCATAAATGATTTTCGAATCACAACACCTAATAATTTTCGAATCTCAACACCTAATAATTTTCATATATCAAGAATTTTTGCGTTGGATTCGCAACTATATACAGTATCTTTAGTTTAACGGTCACATAGAGCCATAGAGGACACTAGCTACTTTATTCATTTTCAAGCGTTTATAACTTTCTTTTGGAGAGAGAGTTAATTACTCCCTCTTTTGTTTTGCCAAAAGGTCTATCTCATATACTCAAATTTTGCTTTTAAAAATAGCAACCAAATAATTGTCTTTTTTGCAGCTATCACCTTTCAACATCTGACCGTCAATCCTCCGTATCTATAACACATATTTTTTAAATTTTTTAAAGGTATTAATTTTGTTTTGAATTTTTAAATTATATATTATTGCTTTTGAACTGCATTTATTTATACATACCCAATGAAATATTATATAAAAAAAGTAGAAATAAAAAAATTCAATAGAAAAATTTATTATAAATTTCAATATAACACCATAGTTTTTTTTTTTAACCTTGATGATGTGTATGACATTTTCATGATCCCTGGGAATCGGGGGGGGAGTGACTCTAAGGTATAAAGTCACTCCCCAAGTGACTCCAAAGTACAATGCAATTTTATTGTGACTCTAAGATACAAAATTATGGTTAAAAAGTTTAAGTTACCGTTTTGATCGTTTTCTGCACTTCTGACCCATTTTCTGCACTTCTGACTAGGGGTGGCATACCGTACCGTACTGTATCGGTCATACCATATACTGTACCATAATTTACGGTATGTAAAAATTCATACCATACGGTACCGAAAATTACGGTACACCGAAGTTCGGTATACCGTAATTTCGGTATGCAAAAATCACATACCGTATACCATACCGAAATTTGGTATACCGTACCGTACCGAAATTTTCGGTACATATCGAATTAACGGTAAACCGTTTCATACCGAATTAACGGTATACCGTTCATACCTTGATTATTTATTTAAAAAATCTATATTTTATGAATAATAATCTCTGAACAACATATATCGCCCTTAAAGACGGGTTTTTTAACTATGGGAACACTCAAAAAAATTCTACGAATTCCAATTTCCAGCTTGAATCAGGAAACCCACAAAGACAATTCAAAATAAAAGAATTAATTTCCAATGTACGGAATATATCCAATGTATTAATTAAATTAATAAAATAAAATATATTATATATTTTTCTAAATATGGTACGATATATATCCAATGTATCGGTATCGGCGTATCGAAAAATATTTTGGCATACCATGACTTTTGAAAATTTATACCGTTACCGTACCGAAAATTCCAGTACGGTACCATACCGTACCAAAAATTCCGGTATACAAAAAATTTTGGAAAATCCGGTATATTTTCGATACGGTAAGCCGATATACCGGTATTTTCGGTAAATTTTCCACCCCTACTTCTGACTCATTTTGACTTTTTATAATTTAAATTTTTAAAAGTCCCGAATATTTTAAATTATTAAATTAATTAAATTATTTATTAATATAATTTCATTATTTATTTCAAAGTGCATTTTATTAACTCATTTTGCAATTCAAAAAATATGTAACTTCAAAAAAATAAATTATTTTAATTTTTACACCTCTAGTCTAATTTTGAAGTGCATTTTTTTATTAAAAAATGTATTTTTATCAATTTTGGAGTGCATTTTTTTATAGAAAATTGTATTTTAAGCCAATTTTGGAGTGCATTTTTTTTAAAAAAAATTGTATTGTGGAGTGCATTTTTAAAAAAAAAATGTATTTTGATCAATTTTGGAGTGTATTTTTTTAAAAGAATTATATTTTAGACCAATTTTGGAGTGCATTTAAAAAAAATTGTATTTTGGGCTAATTTTTTAGTGCATTTTTCAAAAAAATTGTATCTTTGCCTTGGAGTGCATCTTGCAACCTTATGCACTTCTAGACCAATTTTGGAGTGCATTTTCTTTTAAAATTGTATTTTCTCTATAAAAAATTGTACATCCCCAAATTTTACAGAAATTGTACTTTCCCTATTAAAAACTAAAAATCTGCAAAAATACATCTAATCTGCAGATTACATAAAAAAATTATTTTTCTATAAAAATTTGAAATTGTACTATAGAAAAATATAATTAAAACCTAATCGGAAATTGTACTATAGAAAAATATAATTAAAAACACATAATGACATAGAGAGACAATAAATCAGCAAAAATAAACAAAATTAAGCAATAGTACAAAAATCAACACAAAATAAAAATGAATTAAGCAACAGAGCAATAAAAGGGGTCTTCTTCATCATTAATTGACTACAACCGCCGTTTAACACAACCATGTGGATTTCCGCCTTCATCGGATCTATAAAATCAGAACCCACTTCTTAAAACTACATAATACAGAATAGGAGCACCCAAATCATACAGAATACCAAGGAATTAGAAAAGCGGGGAAAATATGCAAATTGTTGAATATTCAACACAAATCGAACATCAAAAGTATATGTTTCAAAACCGAGAAAAATACAGAAAAATAAAAATAAAATTCTCAATTTCTCAGATCTACAAAAATACAGAAATAAAAAAACAGAAAAATAAAAACAAAATAGAACACGCTTACCTTCTTCACGCCGCCCCCGTGTCGTCGCCGTCAATCCGCTTAAATCTGGACTCATCCCAGCGACGCGAGCTTGGGGAGCGAGAGCTTGTGGACCTTCGTCTTGTGGGCAGCGGTGGCGTCGGATGTTGCAACTGGTTGGTGGCGGTTTTTAGAGAGAGAGCGGTGGGTGGGTGGGTGGGTGGGTGGTGGACGGTGTCGTGTGAGCGGCGGTGTCATGTGAGTGGCGATGAGGTGGTGTCGTGTGGACGGCAGTGAGAGGAAAAAAATAGAGAGAGAGAGGGAGAGGAAGAGAGAACAACAGATTTGTGAAAAATGAGTGAGGGAGCGTATTTTGTGGCTCAAATTAGGGTTTTTTTTTTTTTTTTAGTTGTGGGCCCAGCTGGTAGCATGACACAAATGTAATAAAAATTTAAAGTAAGGGTAAAACAGACTCATTTTGTACCTTAAAAGTCACTCCTCAATTTTCTTGTACCTAAGAGTCACTTGCTTCTATTTCTTGAACCTTAGAGTCATTATCTCGGAACAACCAGGGGTCTGAAGTTGTTTGTTATTCTCGATCTAAGAACTTGACTCTTCTATATAAGCTCATTGAGGAGTATGGTATGTCCTCATTGGGTAAGTTGTCTTCTTTGTCGAATTTGTTTAGAGTTTATTTGAAAGACGGTGATGATGATTTCAAGTGTATGCTTGTTTACTACGCTGTTTCATCGTTATTTGCTCATCCATCGAATCATCTTCTTTGTAGCAGTGTTCTAAAGTCATTGGAGGATTCTGAAGCTTGATTGGTGCTCGTTTGTTTTCAATTTGCATTGTGAGGCTGTGGAAGGTTTTAACATCAATGATGTTAGCAATGTGATTGGATGTTTGCTTGTACTTCAAATTGTTTATCTTCATATGATCAAATGTCATGGTGTTATTGAACCGAATAGTATTCCTCTTATACAGCATTGAACAGATGAAAAGATGCAAAATCGATGTGCACAAGAGAGTTGTGGACGTGTTTATGGAGATGGTGATCTTGTACTTGATGTGCATCGGAGAACTCTGAATGAATGTGTCAAAGAAAAATTGACTTTGAAAGGATTTCTGAATTAAAATTCATATGATAGTCAGGTTTGTTTTTGCTATGATATGTCAAAAACAAGAGATGTGTATTCACATGCAATTAGTTACATGCAATATGATTCCTTTAAAAAAAAAATTATATTTAAACACACCCTGAAACATGAAATTACAATCGTGCAATCTCTCGTGCCGGGCCTGATTCTAGCCATCAAAAAAGTTGTGCGCTTTAAGGCTCCATTTGGATAGTGGATTTGGAAATCCATGAATTTTACTCACAAATCATCACTCTCCAATGGATTTACAAATACTTAGATTTGAGAAGTTAGTTTAAAATGGAGAGATTTCAAATCCTCATCAAAACCTAGTCATTTGTGAAATCTTCTCATCTCTACCCCTTCCCCCTCTTCCCCTTCACTCTCTTCCCTAAATTCTCACGTCTAAATATTTGTAAATCCATTGGCGAGCATGATTTGTATGTAAAATCTATGAATTTCTAAATTCATCCATCTAAATAGAGCCTAAGGTAATTCCACCACAGTATAAATAAATAAATAAATAAAACAACCCATTTTGTTATATCTTAAGACAATTTCTCATAGTTCATTTCTTAAAGGTTACCATGTCATCTGCAGAATCTGGTGTACGATTTGGAGAAGCTCTTGTAGAGACCAAGCATCAATGCAGTCACTACGTATTCCTGAATTTTGGTTTCTGTGTTTCACATGATGAAGGAAATGAGACCTCAGGGTAGAGACTACACTACGTATTCCTTAATTTTGATTTTGCATTTCACATGTTGAAGGAAAGGAGACCTTAGGGTAGAGACTATAGAGAACGTTTCATTGTATATGTAACAACTTCGATGATATGCAACTATTAAATTAGTGTCTATTTTAATTAAGAGTATGTCTCATGTGAACCAAGTTCACACAAACCCTCTTCTTCAAAGTAATATTATGTAGTATATGGAGTAGTACTCCTTAGCACACAAAGCACCACATTTTAAAATCAGTAACAATAGTTCATAGAATTTTTTGTGTTTAATTTATTAAATAAAACATTTATATATACACCTGTGTATCTAAAAGGGATTATTAATACCGCATAAAATTTGTAATCTTCATACTAATGGGGTGTGTTTGCAAACTCTACTCACAGCTTAGAAGCACTTCTGAAAAGCTAAAGCTATGAGGGAGCAGCTTTGTAAAAAAAGAGCTTACAATCCTTCTGTACACTTGGTTTATGTTCATGTTCAAATAATCTAGCTTCACATCTATGTTATTAAGGAAAGTTCTGATATAAAATGACAAACAATTAAAGAAAATAAAACAGCTACTTACATACAGTTAGTGTGTATAGTTAACAAGGAATACTGACTTTGGTTTACACAGAAAGGGTCTAAAAGCATGTATAACGAGATCAATATCACCTAGTTGTCCATATACATACATCAGAGCGAAATCCTAGAACGAAATTTGTCAGCAATGGCAGCTATCCATGCTTTGTCTTTGTTAGTATATGCATAGTCGATGCTTAAAGCCAACAGAATAAAACCCTGCCTTTTCTCGGTACCTTCCAAAATAGGTTGCACGAGGAGAGACCTAGTCCCCACAGGAACCATCTCACTCAACTCTGAATCTATAAATTCGAGCAGAGTAACACATTAGAAATGTTCAAATATCTATCAATGCCCCTTCAAGTGGAAGATAGAATCAGCAAAAAATATTCAAGAGCAACTAAAGTTTGACGTTATAATTCTCGCCACTTATGACTTAACCATTGAATAGAAGGTGCCAAGGAAGAAGGAATTGATATTAGGTAATATTAAAATAACCCAGGGCTGAAGCTTGAAAGAAAAGAGTAACCAAATGCAGTAAACCCACGGAAGATGGATGAAGATAATATTAATGCAGTATTGCTTGTCAACTGGTGATAAATGTTAATCAAAAGGGAAAACCATTACTAGTGTTGGGAATATTGATGAAGACTAAATTGTTATAAAGGAGCTTACATCCCTGTATCCTTTTTGGTTTTTTGATATTATTTATGAACTGGCTTGATTCACTCTACATTTTTGAGACTAGAAAAATTCAAGCTGCCATTTTTTATCCAGATGTTCAAAGTTAAATGACGAGTGGACATGATAAGAGTTGAGCAGATGAGTTAAATATCTGACCAACTACATCATCAAGTTCAAAACTACAGATAAAAAATGTTCTCAGAGGAAATTCAGTAAGTCAATGGCTTAACCTTGTCTGAATTATATATATATATATATATATATATATATATATTATTTTTTTTTTTTCGTAAGGGTTCTCAAAATGTAAAGCTTTTTTACTCAAACCAGAACAGTTATAACAAATGTGTAGCCAAATATTCATTGCATTGTAAAAACTATGCTACATTGAGTAATAGGAGTCAAAATAGTTTAGCACCTGTTTGTTCCAAAATGGTTACGCAGATCTAATTTTGTTATCGTATAATATATTTTCTTCATGTAAAACAAATTGTGAATCGGCGAGAGCCTAGCGAATCATTGGAGTTTAAGATAAATTGATTGTTGATAATAAACAATTCATAACACATTTTATACATGGCTATTGAGAAACTATAAATCCCACAATGTTTGGCAGTCATGTACAATGTAGGTTGTTTTGAAGATATAAGCCTAACCTAGATGTCCCCGATATAATGCAGAAACAAGCTACTTGACTTGAGTGATTACCATCATGTGCATATCATACTTGTAAAGCATTCATTACTTCATCGCATTTTTATTGACTCGAGTCTATCCAACAAGGTCTTCAGTTATGCTTTTTCTTAAGGATGTATTTAGAGTAATGTTTGCCTGAGCTTATAAGCTCTGTAAAAATGTTTGGTAAAAAAGATGTTTTACAGTTTATAAGATGTTAAAATAATCTCTTTACAACTCATAAACTCAAAAAAAATAAGTTGGAATAATCTAACTTAATTTGTTAACCACACCCAACCACAGTCACCCCCCAACCCCACACCCAACCTCAGCCACCGCACCCCACCCCCACATCAACATAAAAAATGAAAATATAACTATTTTATAATAAAATTTAAATTTTAAAAAATATTTATCTTAAATTATCGAAGAGCTTATAAGTTATATTAGTCAAATTCTTTAACAAATTATAAGCTACTCAAAAATTACATTTTATAAGCTCTTGAAACTAGGGGTGAGCATCGGTCGGTTTGGTGACCAAACCGAACCGAAAAATCAAAACCGAACCAAACCGAAATTTCATATTTGGTAACCGAACCGACCAAATAAACATGATAACCGAACTTTAACCGAACCGAAATTTTCGGTTCGGTTTCGGTTTTTAACCGAACCGACCAAATCAAATAAGAACTACCAAACAAAGGAGGAAACATACCATCATCTCCCATATTCAACACAGTGCCATCACAACCAGATTTATTCTTAGAAGGAAGCACAAAATCAGCAGAAAATGGCAAACCAGTAGTGGAAATAGCCCCCAATTTCGATGGTCTACTTGCTCTTATATGTTGATGGTATGCTGATAGCTGCAAAGAACAAGTCAGATATTCAGAAGCTAAAAGATCTTCTCAGTGCTGAGTTTGAGATGATGGATTTGGGTGCTGCCCAGAAAATTTTGGGAATGGAGATTCATAGGTATAGAAGGCAGAAGAAACTTTTCCTTTCATAAAAGGATTATATTCAGAAGATATTATCAATGTTTGGTATGTCTATAGCTAAACCTATTGATACTCCAAGTGCTGCAAATATTCATTCGTCTATTGCTTTCGCTCCTAAATCTAATGAGGAGAAGGAGTACATGTCTCGAGTTCCCTATGCTAGTGCAGTAGGGAGTTTGATGTATGCTATGGTCTGTACTAGACCTGATCTTGCACATGTTGTTAGTGTTGTCAGCAGGTTTATGGCTCAACCTGGAAAGGAACATTAGCAGGCTGTGAAGAGGATATTTCGGTACCTTAGAGGTACATCCGATGTCGGTCTCATTTATGGAGGTAATACGAATTGTTTTAGTTTAAGGCTACTGTGATTCTGATTATGCAAGAGATGTTGACAGTAGAAGGTCTATGATCGGTTATGCTTTTACTCTTGGTGGTTCTGTTGTAAGTTGGAAGGCAACTTTGCAGCCTACAGTTACTTTGTCTACTACAGAGGCAGAGTACATGGCCTTGACTGAAGCAGTCAAAGAGGGAAACTGGTTGAAAGGGTTGGTTAGTGATCTTGGTCTACATCATGATTATGCAACTGTATTCTGTGACAGTCTGAGTGCAATATGTTTAGCCAAGGATCAAGTTCATCATGAGAGAACGAAACATATCGATGTCAGGTTAAAGTGAATAAAGTTGGGACTGCTGATAACCCAGCTGACATGTTCACCAAGCCGGTTCCAAATAACAAGTTCCAACACTGTTTAAACTTGTTAAATATTACAAGTTGTTAGTTGTCTTGTCTTGGGGGCAAATCTGTGTACGAGGAGTTGCTTGTACGTCTGTCACTTTTATGGTGCATTTGGTACATCTATGAGAGGATCCAAGTCAAGGTGGAGACAATGAAGTTTTCTGTTATTTTACCAAGGTGGAGATATGTTGGAATTGTGTAAAATAAAGAAGTTTGTTTTATTCCAAATCGGATTGTATCAAAAGTTGGAGGACTTCCTAATCCTATAAGAAGTCCTATTATGTCCCACATCGAATTCTGGAAAAAGGTGAAGAGCTTCCTAATGTTATTTAAGAAGCCCAGGTCTCTTTGATACAAGGGCATTAGTCGATTTCAGTTTTGGGCTTATTAAATTAGGCCCAGTCAGTTTGGTGCATCAGTCGGTTTTGAGCTTATTAATTTAAGCCTAGTCGGTTTCGATTTTGAGTTTATTAACTTAGGCTCAATCAGTTAGGGATTATTATTTATATTCTCATTTGAGTTGTATATTGTTGTCGGTTCTGAATAATATACGAGATCCTCTCTTCTGCCAGTGGTGTTGGGGAATTAATCCCAACACGTGGACGTAGCTAACAAATTGTTAGTGAACCACGTAAAATTTCGGTGTCGGTTTATTCGATTTATTATCATTTTTTATATCTTTCTCGCATCAGTTATAACACACAATTTACAAATTCAAATCATGAAAAATGAAAATAAAAGTTTGAACCTAATTTTAAATTGTGTAAATAATAGAATTAAATTGAGGCTTATTCTTTTAAAGAAATGACATTGTTTAGAATAAGGTGATATTATTGGATTGCTACAGTGGTGATATGCTATTACTATCGTCCTCTTTGTTATCAAAATTGACGTTATGGTTTCATATTTTGGTCTTTATCCAATCATTGACTATTTACTTTTTCTAGATCTTCAATTCATGATTTTTGATCGCATTACATCTAAAGTGATGTATGTTACTATTAAATGTGTTCCGTTCTCTTCAACCACCATTTGCATTACCAACTCCAAAATTAATACATGTACTTAAAACACATAAATTAATTTTAACTTCTTGATAGAGACTAGACCAGAGTAAACTGTTGACTTATTTCGAACTCGCATCATAGAAATTGTGGAATTGTACAAATATTATGTGTTTAACAAAATTACTATCAACCCACTAGTTGAACTACCTCCACTCTTTATAGAAAAATGTATATGACCCGACTTGATCAACACATAATTTTCGAATTTTTCTAACTAAATATTTACATGTTTGACCCGCACATAATTCTCGAATTTTTCCCACCAAATATTTATGTGTTCCTCCTTATAATCAATTGATCTTGTTTCAAGGATAATTAATTCATTACCGTAAAACACATGTTTGGCCAACACATATCCCAGACCAAGTTTTGATATTCTGCCTTTGCGCGAATTTTTAAAAACTATATGTTTGACCCGCACAAGATTTGCAAATATTTTGCTCTTTTAATTCTGATCATGAGTCATATCATCCGCGAACGTGACCAATCCTAAATCCATAAAATGTTTCATATAAAAATTTGTCGCCCACCAAATAATGCAAGTTATTATGAGACAAATGGAGTATAAAATACAAAAAATTTAATATATGAAAATGTTCAACCATTATATTAAAAATAATAATTATTTATTTTAATACTATATAATTTGGCAAGATTCGTAGAATGGAGGATTCCGTAAGCGCAAGTCGATGAGCAGCCATAACGAAAAGACTCACATTCAAACTAGCTAAATGTTTTGTTCTCTACTCCACTGAATACATATTTTAAATACTCTTTTGTGTAAGAAAAAAATAAATAAAGAGCCCAGATAACGAAGCACTATTACAACAGTAGCAGACAGAAAAACAGAGAGAGGGGGTCCTTGTGCTTTTATATATATATATATATATATATAGAAGATTACTTTATGACTTTAATCACACACTCTCATTGCATACCCTTCTTTCTCGCTGCAGCTTCACTGCCTCTCTATATTCCAACATATTAAAAATTTAATATATATATATATATGTATGCGTGTGTATGAAATGTAAATACACATTAAAAGCCATAAGCCTTTTTCCTGTCTTCTGCTACTCCCTCTCCAAATAGCCACACAATTAATAATAGGACCAATCACCATTCACTACTCTTTTAATCATTTTTTCTTTTTATACAAAAATTCTACTTTCTAACATTTATCCTTTACTTAAATCTATTAACAATTGTAGTTTTTTTTCATTTGGCATAATTATAGTATTATAAGTTTTCATTTGGCATAATTATGGCAAAAACTTATAGTATTACTGTTTATAAATCACTTAATATATATTAAATATTTACGATGGACGAAGTGGAATAGCTCAAGTGGTTAAATCACTATTTGTTATGTCGTGAGGTCATGAGTCCGAGTCATTATTTGACGATAAAAAAGAAATAATGACGATGACACTTCATATGCATAACAGTTATAATAATTATGTTGCATATTAACATTGATATGCATATTACCATTGATGTTCGAAAAAGAGAGATCACGTGAACCTGGATTTTTAATAGATTGTTTCATAATTAAATATCTCAACGTTTGGTCATTGTCTGAAAATTTGAATTTCAATTCTTCATACTTACTCATCTCTTAATTTATAAATGAGCATATTTTTTACTATTATATTTTATTTATTTGCCTTCGGTGTTATCATGTTTATTTATTTATAGTGTAAATTCTTGAGTATTGCAGGAATAAAATTGATGTTTGCAAACTTTTGGAAATAAGCGTGTTCAACATGTTACAGAAACAGCAGTTAATAAATTTTGACTATTTTTGGGCTACTGTAAAAGTTAAGAGTGTGAAAATATAACTTGCAGCTTGCATTCCAAGGCTGTACTTTTTACTAAGGTCGGCCATTTTTGTTAAATAAGTCAAAGCACTTTTAAAGCATCGCTTTGTTTTTTATTTATATTTTTTCTTTTTTTGGAGTAAAGAATCGCTTTATTTTTGTTATTTACCTTAAACTAATCTAACCTTTACAATTCCTTTATTTTTGTTATATTTATCTGGAGCACACAGACAGAAGTTTGGTAAACAAAAATAAATTTGGACTTCTACAATTGGAAATCTTGGTCATGAACTGAAAAATATAAAGTGGTAGTAATTGACATTAATATATAAAAATTAAATAGCCTATTTATCCGAGTAAAAATCTAATCGATTAGTTCGTAATCCAAAACATATATACCAAATTTCTCTAAAATTATAGATTTTAGTAATACATTTCTTCTCAAATAAAGTTTGCTCGTTCGCTTTAATTGGTTTTAATCAAACCAAACTCTTCTATAAAATACGGAGTAAGAATTTGTATAACACTACAAAAAATAGTATATTGCCTACCAAATTTTCCAATAATTTTTTTACATGCCTAAGAAATTTTCAACAAAAATATTTCATCTTTAAATAATAAGGTTTGTCTACGATTTGTCTACAATTTTTTTAATAAAATATATTATTTTTAAATTACAAATATAATTACTTACAAAAATGTAAATTGCATAGGAAATTATATGTATAGGTAAGTTTGCCTATGAAAATTATAAATGTGAAGGTAGATTGCTTGTAGGTAATTTGTTTGCCTAGGGATTTAGTTTTGTAGGTATTGTTTTCAAAGATTATTCTAAAAATTGTAAATCGTAGGTAATTCTCACTTTTTAAAGATCAAATTATTTTTATAGAAAAATTTCGTAGCCATTTAAAAAATTCGTAAGCATTCAGAAAAAACCCAGATAAAACAGAAGGAAAACAGATGAAATAAAGGGAGTGTTATTTTGTTCATTAACACATCTTTCTCTTTACAGTGACAAATTGTGTTTATATAGTAACACAATTTTATTAATACATTACTTGTGTTATTATAAAGACAATTATGTATTATTCATCATTATAATAAAATATATTTATTTTTATACTAATACAATATTGGGATCAATTCTATTTTGTGATTGCGCGAATTTTTTTCAAAAATCCACTCGACTTTATTAGATTCGCTAGTTTTCAGCACAATCTTGTGGAATGATTAACTCATTAATTAGTGTGGAATTTCTTTTCAACAAATATACTTAGACAGAAAAAAAGTTTTTTGGTCTCATAACTTATCTACTGTCCATTTTTCGTCTAAAAAAATTTAACTGTCCAATTTTAGTCTTATAACTAAATTGATTGTCCAATTTTGGTCCCATTTTTGCCAAAAAATCGCGAACAACATCATTACGACCACATTAAGTCACGTGCCGGTAAATTTGGGGGTTTCATATACCCTCGATGGCGTGAATGTTGACTATTTTTTTCTTTTTATTTTTTTTACGTTTTTAATCAATTAAACTACACATGTCTAAATAATTAAACATATTTAATCAAAACTAAAATTTAAAAATTGTAATTGTAAGAACGACTAAATTTTACCGGCACGTGACTTGCATGAGATCGAAAATAATCTTTTTCCAAATTTTCGGTGAAAATGGGACCAAATTTGGACAATTAATTTAATTGTGGGACTAAAATTGGACATTAAATTTTTTTGGGATAAAAAATGAACAGTAAATAAGTTATGAGACCAAAAAACTTTTTTTCTCGTAGTTAGATATACGCACTCCGACTCTAGTCACTATATTTTGTATTTCATTGACTTGCTCTACATAAATTATTACAATTAATTTTTAAGGGTGTGACATAAAAAAGAAGAGATCACATTGGCTAATAAAAATGATGGAAACTATACATTTTAGCAGCATAGTGATAATCACAAAACAGGAAATGGAACTATATATAACGTACTACAAAAGACCCAAATATTGTTATAATAATGTTTTAATAACTGACATTGATTACATAAATATACACTTAAGCAATTGGAGTGGCACCTTCATTTATCTGATTATTAAATCCCCAACATTTCATATTCTTCGGACTTGCGAAATGTACATCACTTCATACCTTTCAGTCAGAACAAATTTTTTTGAGGGAGTCGAGTCAAATTGGAACTTTTGAGTTTGTTTGTCAAAACAAAAAGTTATTGTACTTTGCGTAAATCTTTGGACATCCTAAATCCATCATAAACAATTGTGTATTAAAAAAAATCGTTCAGACGTTTGTCAAATGCATGCAGCCAAAAGGAAGAATCTCAAAGAAAATATTTATATACACATTATACATTATACATATACTATGCAAACATATATGAAATGGTTGTAGATAATATTTTTTTCGTTCGAAATTAAATGAACATTTACTGTTTACACAACGTATAATGTGAGTGTTATTTATTAATATAAGCTAGTTTTTTTGAGAGTTAAATAGTAAAACAATGACATGTGGTGTAAATAAAATTATCTTTAGTGAAAAAAATAATGACATGCGGTGTAATATTGAGTGTCCGCTTAATTGGGAGGTAATGGAAAAGAATAATGGAAACTAGTGTCATTAATAATGCTTGACCGGTTTTAATATCCATAATGGGAATATAAGTAAGTAAATTAATTGATTACCTTATTCTCATTACTTAACTTCACCTACTCATCCAACCATCCTGTGATACTTATTATTAATTTTTTAATAAAATAATAATAATGCAATCAATAATCACACTGAATTGACTCCTAAAAAATATTCATTACTATTATAATTCTCAACCCATACCAAGAGGACCCTAAAATATTTGGAGGGAATAATTTAAATTGATTGAGTTGTTTTATTGTCATTTTATAAAATGTTCCATCGAATTCTGGGGGATAGTATAGGATTAATAACGTAGGAATATTGTCTTCTTTCATCAATAAATGGACGAAATTATGATGATAAAAATAATAATACAACTATGATGAAACGAAAAAAAAAAGGTCTCATAATATAATATACTATTTGAAAATATAAAAGTATTTCAAGACCCAAAAATCAAGGCCCATGTAAAAAAAAAACCCATAAAAAAAAAAAAAATTAAGTAAATAAAAAAAGAAATTAAAGTAAAAGGTAAAAACGTTGGAAAAGGGCTTTTAACCCCACATGCAATAAGGGCAAAAAATAGAGTTGGCAATTTACAACTCGCCAGGGGCCAACGACACGGGTGGGGGAGTTTCTCATCTCTTCAAAAAAAAAAAAAAAAAAAGAGTTGGCAGAGGAAATGAAGAAAAAGCAAAGTGGTCAATTAATTTTAGCAAAAAAGGTGAGTAGGGATGAGGTGAAAAGTGTGTACATCACCTATTATTATCAGAAAAAAACACTGTCTATGAACAGTAATATTTACACATGTAGTAATTACATCCCCCATAACTTGGTTAGATCGCCACAGGCATTTAAACATACTAAAAAATTAGGTTTTTCTTTTTAATTTAAAAAACAGCTTATTTCTTTTTTCATATCTAAACAATGAGTTGTGGGTCTTGAGGTTGAGGGGAGTACATGTTATCTACCCATTTTATTCTTTTCTCATCAAAATTGAGCTGATTTAACTCTGCAAGAGTTGTAGACTATCTGAAAATTATATATTTTAATATAAATATGTAAAATGAGTGTCATTTAATTCATTATAAATTTGAGATGAGTTGATACTATAATTTGTTACTCCTTTCGTCTCACAATTACTTGCACATTTGTATTATTTGGACGTATCAACATTACTTACACACTCCATAAAAGAAAAGCCCTCTATAAATTTCACCCTCACAATATTCATAAATTTACACAAAATATGATTGAGTGGATCTCATATGCATCCAGTGCACCTTGCATTCATATTGCATTTTAGAAACGTGCAACTATCTTTCCATATTAATAGTTGTACGATTTAGTGTAAACAAGTTGTATCTTTCAGTATAACAAGTTGCATATTTTCAAAACACACTATAAGTGCATGGTGCACCTGAATGCATACAAGACTTAGGGGGTGTTTGCAAAATATTATGGGGGTGTTTGCAAAAATTTATGGTTTTAAAGAAGTGATTAAAATTAGTGATTATGAGAAAAATAATTAATAGTAGAAGTTGATAGTGTTTGTAATTTTTTTTAAAAACAGTTGATAGTGTTTGCAAAAAAAATTAAAAGTTTTTTAAAAAGACTAATAAGCTACTAAAAATATCTTCTTTGAAACTTATAGCTTATGAGAGCTTATTTAAGCTACTAAAAAAGAAATAAAACACTCTAAATTATTTCTGCACACAATTCTAGGTGAATATAATTACTTATAAGGTTTTTCAAACACCCCCTATAAGTGATTATAGTCACCTAGAATTGTGTGTAAAAAGTATTTTATTTCTCGTTTATTAGATTAAATAAGCTATCAAAAGCTATATGTTAAAAATTGGAGGGAGTTTTTTTTTAGATACTAGTATTAACTTTTTTTTGCAAACACTATTAATTTCTATTATCAATCAATTTTTCCATAAACACTAATTTTAATCAATTCTTCAGAAACATAAGTTTTTGCAAATGCCCCTTAGCCAATGTTATTACTTTTGACCCCGTACATATACATAATTTAATTTTTTACTTTACTTAATATATAAAAGTTTCAAAATTATCCTTCAAATCTTTACACTAAATCTTTATTTCTTAATATGTGTGTCATTATACCTATGAAATAGGTCCCAAATAAGTGGGTAGACTAAACTTGAAAATCTCCTCTATGAGGAAAAAAAAAATATACCCACTTTCATTAATAAATAAAGAGTTTTACCAATTTCATATAACAAAAAAGATATCTATCTTTTTTTTTAATGAAAATACTTATATATCTTTATTGGAATTTTTTTTATACCCACAGGACCCACACTCTCTCTTAATTAATAAAGACTTAAATGATAGACTATTTCTCTTTTGTTTAATATTATTAGATGTATCTATCTTTATTTATTTTTATTATATCTTAATTTAGTAACTTAATTAAAAAAAATATCAAATAATTTATTAATATATTACATCAATAGAATAAATAAATAAATCAAACAAAATAAATTTAACAACCTGAACCAACTATTTATTTTTATTTTTTACAACTATAAATATCATTAATTACACTTCTAAAATCTAATAAATATTTTCTAATAATGATTTTATTAAACCTAATAATTTTATTTTATTGAGCTTGTAACTAATTAATTTTAAAAGTTATAATATATATTTAAATGTAATATTTGATTAACACATATTTATAGATTTGTTTATATATATGTACATGTAGATGGTGGGATAGTGGTGGGTGAGGGTATTTTTGGATGAAAAATATAATAATTTTTTTTAATATTAAGATGTGTATATATATTTTTTTTTTTTGTTATTAGAATAGGTATATTTGGCCTTATTTAATTCTGTGTTTTCTGCATCTCTGAAATTTTTTCATTGATACCACATTTGTCTTAAATATGTAATTTATTTCTACTTTTACAGAGACAAATTAAAGGCACTTTTTAATTTAACGGTACATTAATAGATGTTATTTATAAATTTGTTACTCTACGCAAATGCATTTATATATATGTACCTACTTATAATTAATAAATCATTCAAATTAATAATACAATCAATCTTTTCTTTCTTGTCTCGCGCAACCCTAGCCTCACACATGACTCTGTCCTTTTTCAGAGTTTTTATTTTATTTTTTTATTTAAGAGATGAATTATTCTCGTGAAAAATCGAGATATTAATTGAAACTGTGCATGTTGAGTGATGCATGATAATTTTATGAATCTCTGAATTTAATTCAACTTCTGTTATATATGAACCAATAATCAAACATCAAATTTAACTTACAGAAGTAATTTGATGGAAGTTACGTTGTACATAAAATTCCACAGTGTTTAGATCATCAATTGTCAAATTCTTGCACTATGTTTTCATAAATATTGTATGTTCATGTCATCCCATTTTTTTTAAGAGTAAAGTAAAGAGTATTACTTCACATTACATGACGAAACATGTAAACAACATGATTTTATAAGTCTAACCGTGATGTGTTTATGTAGAGTATAATTCTCATTCAATTATTCTGGAAGTATTACCTGCATGCATGTTAAACAGTAGTGTTTTTTTTATAAGCCAATCAATATAATTGATCAATTAATTATATTGAATATATTTTCTGTGTTAAAATAGTAGTATTATTTTAAAAAAATTATTTCAATATGTATTAACTTGCATTCTAAATAAATTATGTATAAAGTAACATTATTACTAGTATTATATATTAAAATATAAAATAAATGAAATTTGTAAGGGGGGAATCCTAGAAATTAATGGAAAGAAACATGACACTGTTAGCTGACAGAAAATAAAAGTAATATCTATCTCGAGAAATTAAAAGTAGGTAACAAATCTTTTGGTCTTTGAGAAAAGAGTAATAAATGCAACGGAGGAATAAGGTAATTCTGAGTTAGTGTGAAAGGACGTCCATGCCCCTTAGCTGCTGAATAGGGGTGGTGGCACTAGATTTGGACCACTTTGACTTTGACAACATAACACCAATCTCACTGTCATTACTATTTGCCACACCTCTTTCCTCGTACATTTTTACCTTTCAATATTCTCGTGCAGTTTTGAGTTGTCTTTAAAGTATGGAAGGTTTTTGATTCGCAAATCTTGAGATTTTGAACTTTATATTTTTGGACAAAAATCGGTGTGAAATTGAGTTCTTAGTGAAGTTTACTTTTTTAATACTACTATTATATATGTATATAAAAATTATCACGGTTCAAAAATATATAAATTTAATTTATATAAGTGTAAATCTTATATTTAACGTTGAAGAAAATTTAACATGTACAATGTATTAATCTAAATCCACACAATATTTGACTAAAAAAATATTGTTGTTAGTTAATATTTGTGAAATGAAATTTATTTGAGCTTTGTTATTTATTGAGATAACATACAAAATGTATACGAGGTCGAACACGGATAAAAAAAAAAAAAAAGGATAAAAGTAAATATTGAGGTTATGTTTTTGTGAAAAATTTGACATGAACCCTTTATTTGACCTCAATGAGTCTATTTATACATGTTGCTTTAAAAGAATGAGATGGTTTTTTTTTACAAGATAAAATTACATTTGGTAGTGACAAATGTCGTGAGACTTGAGTTCGATTGACATTTATTTTTTATTTGTGTATTATATATGGCTTATCATCCAGTCTTTTCAAAAATGTATAACACCTTTTGTGTTTCTCTTATATTTCCTTTGGGATTTAACATGTACAATGGTGGGCCTTGTTGCGTCATGTCTCTAAAAAAAAAAACATTTTGTTAGCCCTATCTTGCCTGAAATCTCATTTTATTTGTTTTTTTAAAAAGAAATTTTATTCCAAAATAATTATTCTGAGGAAGAATTATATGTCATATCTTTGTATAAATTATGCTCTTATATTTATTTTAATAACAATATGCATTAAATGACAATGTATGTAAATAAAATAATAAAAATAAACGCATTACATAAATATTTATTATTATTTTATAATTTATTTTAATCTGTGAAATACCTTAAAAGCGACAAACAAAAAGTCCTTTGGGGTATCACGCACGCAAGTTTTGTGCCTATTTAATTCAAGCCACATTTGAAAACCTATCTTCTTGGATCCATTTTGGTGCTTTTTTATATTTGTAAAAGACAAAATTATATATATACTTTTTTTTAATTTATTTTAATCATTTGACCATACTAAAATAATATAATAACGCATTACATAAATATTTATTAATTTTAGTAATTTAGAAAATATGTTAAAAAGTGAAAAAGTTTTGTGCCTAATAATTCAAATTGAAAAGCTGTCGTGGATCCTTGGTGCTTTATATTTGTAAAAGACAAAATTTTTAAAAAGTTTCAAAAATTTCTTTTCTACAGTCTCTACATAATTAATTCATAAAAGGGCAACAATATATGCTGAATCAACCCAAATTTAGAGCCCAAGTTGGTAATTTTGGGTAGGCAACTAATTAAGCAAAGAGCTATAAATATTTGTCCGGACCAGCCCACTTTTTCTTATAATGCAGTCCATAAACTATTACTGGACAGGAGGCCAATCAATTTAGATGACGCTTTGTAACATTACAAAAAAGAATCCTTTATTCACTTTATGTATAGTGTTATGTAAGAAAAAAATATTCAACAATATTTTTATAAATTAAAATAAAGGTAATATATCAATTTTATGTGAGTGGAAAAATAATTTTTTTATAAATAAGAATAAAAGCTAGTGTAAGATGTCACGACCGATTAGGTTCGGATTCGAATTTCAATACTTTTGTAACATTGTAATTAATATGTAACGCTTAGTTTATAATTTTACCTCTTAGGTTGGGATCCGAAATTCAACACTCTCGCCCCAATTTATACCCCAATATTCATAACCGACTAATTAAGTGGCTATTAATGAAAGGGACAAATCTGTCATCCGTGTAGGTAGAATCGCAATTTAAGCATGATGGTTTAATATTTTTTTTAAGAAATGAATGTTAATTTTTGTTAAGTTATAATTTGTCTCATGTATATCGTCTCATACTAGTTTTCGTCTTAATAAATTATATACAACCAATATTACTATTAAAATCGATAAAATTAATGTTGCAAGACAATTTTCTTATTTTCTTTTTATCAGAAAAGTAATTATGATTGAATAGAATGGGTATGAGAAGTACCCAAAGAGTACAATGAACAGGGCATTTATACCCAAAAAAATCGACAACAATTTTTTTTTATTTTGAGGAGGTCTTACGTGAACAAGTTTTCATAGAATAAAATTTATCTTATTACACTTATAAATTAATATCATAAAATTTATCAAACCGATATCATTACACTTATAAACCGACTTTCATATAACATTAAATGTTACGGACTTTAATTTATAAATATAATGATATTAATTTCATATTATGAATAAGTTCCACAATTGTGAGTTTGTGTTTTTTTTTTTTTCTTCTTTCTTTTTGAAACCAAGAACAATAATTAGGCACAAGATCGCCCCTGTCGGGAAGGTCATTCACAAATACTAAAAACTCGACTCAATAATAAAGATTCTCAAAGAAACGAGAGTTTCTAGCGTAAGAATATGACACCATATTCATTCCGATTGACTCTAGCCTAAAAATAAGAATTACTACACATCCTACTAAAATCCTCTTTCCCAAGGCAGCTTAAACACAAGAAATCAATCCGGAAATTAAACAATAGGCATTATAAATTAATTGAAGCTGCAATACGAATTAAAGACTAGAATCACATATATTACACATAGAATAGAATACAATTAACTTAAACATAACGAACGTGCGTTCTATCACATATTACTTATAAGGAATTAAAAGTCGTCATCATCTTCCACGTTATCATGATCGCCGTCTTCATTGAAGGTAGCTGCCGGTTCTCCGGCGGCGTACCAACCCCGCGGCCCCTCAACAAACGGCGAATATTCGACGTCTTTCTCTTCCTCATCTTCTGAATTCTCCGCCTTCTCTTCATATGGCGGCGCCGTTAAGTCTTCCGGATCTTCTTCATCCACGGATTTCACCGTCTCCGGCGGTGGTGGCGGCGGAACGACCGGGTTAGTTGTTGATTCCGGTTCGGTGATCACATCTTCCACCGGAGTAGCATCCACCTGCGTTGGTTATTTATTCAAAACTAACGTAGAGTAAATTAATTGTAAAAGATTTGTATGCATCATATATACTGTGCAATTCACGTACTTTTAAACGTGTTACTAATGTATAATCCAAAAAAAAAAAAAAAAAAGTGTTACTGATATATAGATTCTCTGCTTGACTTGGGCACATATTTTACGGCTCGGATTGCTTATTTCACATGCGTGTTTCATCTGGTGTTTCATGTCTCAGATCTACACCACGTGTCCATTCTGGTCCACTCAGTTCCATCACCCGGCCCGAGTGGTTCATGGTTCACCCGACCCGAATTGGCCATGATTTAGGGTTTATTATTTAATATTTAGGGTGTAGATGGTTCACCCGGCCCATAGACACTTGACGTAAATCCAAGACATGAAACACTAGATGAAACATGCTTGTGAAATAGGAAAACCGCTCTGTATATTTTAATATAAAAGTTGTTTATTAATACTAAAAATATCCATTTGTTTTGATAAGTGTTTTCGGCTTTTTTTTTTAAGGGAATAAGACGAAAGCAAAATATTTTATTATGGAGGCACACTTCAATGAGATCGTTTCATGATGATGAGATGGGGTATAAGTTGGGCATTGACGCTTTAACACTTTGGGAGGGGTGGGGATAATTTGTGCTAAGTTCTACCCCGTCTCATGCATGAGACCGTCTCATTTGAGTTTTTGTCTTTACTATGTAATTATTAACGACATCATGATATAGTATAATTTAGATATGTTTGTAGAAAAGTAGTTGAAAGGGTGAAGTAAATGTAGTGTTCTTCCTAGTATAGAAAACTTATTAACAAATGGATATTTTTAGTTGTTTTCGCTAAACAGTGTTAATTATTTTCACTTAAATTAATTAGCATAGAAAAAAGAAAATTAGCAAGAGACGGTACCTGAAAGGAGGCCATGAGGCAATTTAATTGAGAAGAAAGACAGAAGTGGGTAGGATGTTATATAGGCATTTGGGGCTCTATATATAAATAGCAATTTGGTGTATAGAATCCTATCGTGCATGTATTATTCCTCGTATTAATTCTCATAACTAAAATTACGAAAATCACATGAAATCATAACTTCGAATCTTAGCACCTAATAATTTCATATATCAAGAATTTGTCACATAGAGGGCACTTGCTAGAGTTTGAATTACAAATGGTTCCATAACTTTGACCTCAAATAGATTTTGTCTCATAAGTTTTTTTGTCGTCGATTTAGTCCCAATAACTTTGACAATGTTCAGTTTTAGTCCCAAATCAGCCGAAACAACGTCGTTTTGTCATTTTTATTTGGGGCTTGTGACTTGACTGCCACGTGTATTGTCACATATAATTTTAAGTGTGTTTGACTAATTATTGCCGTGAAAATTGTTTTAATTTTAAGTTTAAAATTTTAATTATATATGCCTAAATTTTAGCTGTTAAAAAAAAATACACGTGGCAGTTCAGTCACAGCATCCGCCTGAAAGCCCCAAATTAAAACGGCAAAACGACTGTGTTCCGGCTGATTTGAGATTAAAATTGGGCATTATCAAAGTTATTGAGACTAAATCGACAACAAAAAAACTTATGAGACTAAATCTATTCGAGACCAAAGTTATGGGACCATTTGTGATTCAAACTCACGCTTCTACTTTATTCCTTTTCAAAGTGTTTAAACTTTCTTTTGGAGAGATAGTTAATTACTCTCTTTTTTTTGCCCAAAACTACATCTCATGTCATCTTTCTTTTATCTTATTATCTTAAATTTATTGAAATACTCTTAATCAAAAATCACTTTATACAATAATATATTAATAAAATTTTACATTAAAATATGTGTCAGCAGTAAAATAGCAAATAAGTTTGGGACATAATGAATATTAATTATGTGTAAATGAAATAATTTCATCTAATCTAAAAGTCTAAACTTGTAGAGAGGTGTGAAATTAACACTCCTCTCACTTAATTCTCTTACTCCATTATTGGAAGAAAGCTTATCGAGTGGATAATTTAATATGGATAGAGTTGCTTTTAGCGGGAATCGAACCCAGAATGTGGATGTGAGCCTGAAAGCTCTGATACCTTTAAATAATTACATCTCATCTAAAAGTTTAAACTTGTAAATAAAGAGACAGTGAAATTAATTCGTTTATTTAATTTTTCTAGTAAAGTTCAACCATGTTTCAATCACGAGCATATAAATATGAATTTGTCATAATTAATGACTTCAAATGCACGTTCTACTCTTTAAAATATTGAAGCTAATATGAGGAGAAGTGTCAAAACTAATTAGGTAGCTAGCTAGTATGATGCCCTTGGCGTGAAAAAAGAGAGGAATAAAGATGCAAATAGCTAAATAATTGTAGAGTTTAGTGGATTAAAAAGAACCGAATTCCATGCCCATCATCCACTCATTCATTCGATTCGCAAATACAAGTAAAGATTATTAGAGATGTTGATACTATAGAAATTAAATCGAAAATTGAAATAGAAGATTCTGGAAATCCACGCTTATTGGAGTCAAGATCTTAAGAATATTCTTTTTACTTATTATGTAGATATTCTGTCTTTAATTATACGATTTGATACAATATTATTTCCTTGTATATGTTAAGAAGATTAGGTGTAGATTTTGTAGAGATTTGTCTTCGGGTTGTTTATATATATGTACCACTGAATGAATAAAATAGGGCATTCAATTAAACATTTTCTACATGGTATCATCCTAAAAGATTCTCTCTCTAATTTCACGTTGAAGATACACGTCCCTTTTCTCTCAATTTCAGCCCCACGTTCTCACCATCCCAAAGTGAAAAACACGTCCAGTTTTTCGTAATTTCAGTCCCACTCCCATACCACCCAAGAAATACATGTCCCTCTCTCCTAACTTTTTGTCCCTTTTTCCTCATCTACCATGCCGTCTATAATTTGTCAACCACTACCCAAGGCGACGCCTCAACCGGCGATCCGCCACTCCCCCCACTCGTCCAACTCAAATCTCTCACCCAGTTACCCCTTCGTCTCACCCCAACCAACGATGTCTCATGGAAACTTCAGTTTACGTCTCTGTTCTTTGGTCTGGATCTCATGGGCTATCTAGAAGATTTGACAACATCTCCTCCTGAAACCACCCTCACTGAAAACATCTCTTCCGAAAATCCCTCTTTCCGTCACTGGCGCCGCCAGGATCATTTAATCCTCCAAGCTAAAATTGCCTCTCTAACTGAACCAATAATCCCTCTAATTGGAACAACCATCTCTGCTCATGATGCTTGGTCTCGCCTTGAACGCGTTTTCTCCAAGCGCTCTCAATATCACATCATACATCTCAAAGATAAGTTGTCCTCTCTTTTCCGTGGCACGTTGCCTGTCTCTGAATTCCTGTTGAAAATTAAGACTATTGCTGATGAACTTGCTACTCTTGGTGCTCCCCCTGGTGATGAAGATCTGTTAATTTATTGTACCCGTGGTTTAGGTCGTGCTTACAAAGAAGTCATTGTTGCCCTCTGCACTAGAGACACCCCTGTTTTCTTCGAAGAACTCTACGATAAACTGATTGACCATGAGACATACCTCACTGACTCCGAAACCGTCACCACTCCATTGCCCTGCCAGTGAATTTTACCGCCTCACCTGTCATCCCAAAATCTTTGCCGCCTCCATCTACTCACTTTGATCCGCCCTAAATCTCTCGGCTTGGTCTGCTTCCCTTGCCGCCGTCTGCCGTCACCTTTTTGCCAGGGGGCCTCCATGCAATTTTTCAATACTACCACAGCTCTCGCCACGTTGTTGATAAATGTT
Organism: Stenogyne calaminthoides; assembly: GCA_037126765.1. Taxonomy (NCBI): domain Eukaryota; kingdom Viridiplantae; phylum Streptophyta; class Magnoliopsida; order Lamiales; family Lamiaceae; genus Stenogyne; species Stenogyne calaminthoides. The sequence goes on along the minus strand of JBBCBC010000021.1, from coordinate 9,045,447 downwards.
GAGACCTCTTCCCGGCTCTCCGTCCTGCCCGTCCATCAGTGAGTACAACCCGCATGTCCCCCACGGACGCTCCTCCGTCTGTCTCCTCGCCTTGGCTCCTTGACTCTGGTGCCTCCAATCATGGTGCTTCGAACCTCTCGGATCTGTCGTACCATCAGCTCTACAATGGTCCCGATGATGTGGTCCTAGGTAACAATACTAATCTTGGTATTTCTCACATTGGCTCCACTACTCTATCGAATAACTTCTCCTTATCTAATGTGCTTCATGTCCCTTCAATGAAACGTAACATAATTTTGGTCTCACAGTTTTGTCATGATAATAACTCATCTGTTGAATTCTTTCCGTCTTATTTTGTTGTTAAGGATCTCCATATCCGAGCCACCCTCATTCAGGGCAAAGCCAAGGGTAATCTCTATGAATGGCCACCACCCTCATCCAGTTCCCGTTTCAGTTTTTTTTTTTCAACCGTAACCAGAGTATCTCCGTTGCTTTGGCTTCAATCGTCTTGGTCATCCGTCCCCTCAACTGACGAACCAGCTCTTGGTTGCTTGCCTTCCTTCAACGGCGTCCTCTCTTCCGGCGTCTTTTAATTGCATGTCATGTCTTAGTAATCAGAGTCATAAACTCCCGTTTTTTGCTTCAAGTATTAAGAGTCGGGCTCCTTTAGATATTGTTTACTCCGATGTCTAGGGTCCTAGTTCTATTGTGTCCTTTAATGGCTTTAAGTACTATGTTATTTTCGTGGATCATTTTACTAAATATATTTGGTTTTTTCCTTTACGTCTTAAATCCGATGTTGCTACTATATTTCCTTCTTTTTATGCGTGGTGTTGAAAAACAATTTAACTAGTCTTTTAAAACTCTTTACACCGACGGGGGGTGGGGAATTGGTTGCTCTCAAACTGATTCTTAACTCCCTTAGCATTACCCATCACCTCACACCCCCTTATACGCCTGAGCACAATGGAACTGCCGAACGCCGCCATCGTCATATTGTTGAAACTGCTCGTACCCTTCTTAATCAAGCCTCAATGCCCCCTAATTTTTGGCCATATGCTTTCCACACTGTTGTATATCTTATAAATCGTCTCCCATCATCTCCCTTGGAACATTTATCTCCCTTTCACGCAATTTTTGGCCATCATCCTTCCTACATCTGTCTACATCAATTTGGTTGTTTATGCTTTCCTTGGCATCATCCCTATACCTCTTCTAAACTCGAACCCCGCTCCACCCCATGTGTCTTTCTTGGCTATGATGTAGCTCACCATGCATATTCTTGCTTGGACCCTATCTCACAAAAAATCTACACCTACCGCCATGTCCGCTTTATTGAAAATGTTTTTCCATTCGCAACGCCCTTCGCCTTATCCCCCCATGAGTGCCGCCCCTCCTCCCCCTCCCAACCCCCCGTGTCGTCAATCACGGCCTTGTCCCATATACCCGTGTCGTCTGTATTGCGTGCGACTCCGCCTCCGCCTGCTGTTACGCCCATGGCCAGAGCTCGGCCTCATGGCACGCCCTGTGCCCACCTTTCTTCACCCCCTCCTGCTAACCGGTCTGCCCACCAGCCCTCTACCGCGCCCCAGGCGTGCGACGCTTCTACTCGGGCTGCACCCCCCCATCACATCGCCTCAGCCCTCCGTCCCTCCCTTAAGTTCGCCATCTCCGTCAAACATGTTGCCGTCCTACGAACCAGCCCCCGTTCCTCCACCTTCCTCTCTCCCATCTCCACCCTCGTTCTGCCAACAGTCAATCAACATCCTATGACCACTCACTCAAAGAACAACATCCATCGTCCCAAACAACTACACACTGTCACCACAGCTCATCCCACCCCGAAATCCATTGAACCCACTAATGTTACTCAAGCTCTAAAAATTCCCCACTGGCATCGTGCAATGGATGACGAGCTCAATGCTCTCATTCATAACAACACTTGGTCTCTTGTCACTCCTCCTCCCTCCGCTAATGTTATCAGTTGCAAATGGGTTTATCGCACAAAACGCAATCCCGATGGTTCCATCTCTTGGTATAAGGCCAGTCTTGGTGCAAAGGGCTTCCACCAACGCCATGGTGTAGACTTCCACGAAACCTTCAGTCCAGTGGTTAAGCCTGCCAACTCATGGCCCATTCGCCAACTCGATGTGAACAATGTTTTTCTCCATGGCACCTTACCTGATTCTGTCTACATGTCTCAACCACCCGGCTTTTGAGATTCCCAACACCCTGATTATGTTTGCTCTCTTCACAAAGCCATCTATGGTCTTCGTCAGGCGCCACGGGAATGGTTTATGGCTCTCAAATCCTTCCTCCTTGAGTATGGCTTCTCCAACTCACATTCTGACACTTCTCTCTTCTTCTTCTTCTCTAAGTCCACAATCACCCTCTACTTTCTCGTCTATGTTGATGATCTCCTTGTTACTGGCAACTGTTATGCCGCCCTCAACTCCTTTATTCGAGCCATTTTGACTCGTCTCTGTTAAAGACCTTGGTTCTCTAAATTATTTTCTAGGCGTCGAGGTTGTCCGCACGCCTAACTCTATCTTTCTTAGCCAACATAAGTACATCCATGATCTTCTAACGAAAACTAACATGCTCGGTGCCAAGGAGGTCTCTACCCCTCTCTCTTCCTCGTCTTCCTTAACTCTAAATGATGGGTCCACTAAAACTGATGAACGCGAGTATCGCCAAATAGTAGGTACCCTTCAATACCTATTGTTAACTCGTCCCGACATTTCCTTTGCTGTCGGGAAACTCTCTCAGTTCATGCATCGTCCCACTGTCACTCATCTCACGGTACATTAAAAGCGTGTCCTACGTTATCTCAAGTTCACTATCTTTCATGGCCTTCTTCTACGTTGTAGCTCTTCTCTACCTCTCACCGCTTTTTCTGACTCTGATTGGTTGGGTAATCAAGATGATCGCACCTCCACCTCTGTTTATATCGTTTATCTCGGCTGCTGCCCCATTTCTTGGTCCTCGAAGAAGCAACATATCTGATGTTCGCCATTTCGTCCATCGAGGTTTGAATACCGGTCCTTTGCCACTTGCTCCCTTCGAGATACTACGGTTACAAAATCTCTTATCTAAATTTCGTGTCTCTCTTCCTTCTCCCCCCACTCTCTTTTGTGATAACTTAGCTGCTACTTATCTCTGTGTCAACCCTATCTTTCACTCTCGTATGAAGCATATCGCCATTGATTATCACTTTGTTCGTAGTCATGTCTCATCTCGGTTCTTTTTTGTGTCTCATATATCTCTACACATGATCAACTTGCTGACATTCTCACTAAATCACTCTCTTCACCTAAGTTCAATGTGTTTCGTTCCAAGATTGGTGTCTCCAACGGATCCTCCATCTTGCGGGGGCCTATTAGAGATGTTGATACTATGGAAACTAAATCGAAGATTGAAATAGAATATTCTGGAAATCCGCGCTTATTGGAGTCAAGATCTTGAGAATATTCTTTTATTTATTATGTAGATCATTTGTCTTTAATTATACGATTTGATAAGATATTATTTCCTTGTATATGCTAAGAAGATTAGGTGTAGATTATGTAGAGATTTGCCTCCGGGTTGTATATATATACATGTACCATTGAATGAATAAAATAGTGCATTCAATTAAACCTTTTCTACAAAGATAAAGAGGCAAAAATAGTCTCCTCGTCAAGTGAACTCATGTTTTGAGTTTGACGAACCCACTCCTCCAATGTCCCCAATCCAAACAAAATATTAACCGTACACAATCCCCAGACGTGACACACTCACTCACAATCTCAAAATGCATGCTCAGCGGTCTCCACATCCACCTCACATCTAACACAAAACAACTTCACATCTACAAACCTACTAATCAAGTTGATTTTTGTAGGGATTATAGCATATAACATCTTTCACAAAAAGACTCGAATCTTTAAGATTACCCTGAGCGTCTAGATTTTTTTTCTAGTGTGTAGCATCCCCTGTACCGAAAGCAGGAAAAATCTCATGCTCAGAAGCATCAACATACCCAGATCGGGTCGTATAAATATTGTTCTTAGTTAACCTCCAAGAAAGGACGTCATGCCTATAGGTAGGACTTAGTGGAACAGTTCGGATCCTGTTCACATCCACACTTTCAAATGTGGCTTCCAACTTCTCGAGATTCCACTTCATACGGTCATCCACCATCAACTCACACCCTCTACTCCGTCTGCCCCTCCACCATAGTCGTCCGTACTCTAGGTTCCCTCTCCCCGTCAAACAACCATGACTCCTTCCACACATTAATCAACTCCCCATGCCCAATAACCCACACCAACCCCTTTTCCAAAAGTTTTCGGCCCTCCAAGATACTTTGCCAAGTATAGCTTGGTGCATAATCAAGAGTAGCCATACGAAAACACCCTCTCGACAAGTACCTAGCCTTCAGAACTTGAGCTAAAATAGATTAGGTTGGAGTCCGAATTTCAATACTTTTATAACATTGTAATTGTAATTCTGTTAAGATGTAATTTTACCTCTAACATTATAATTTCATTATACTAATTATTCACGATCTATTAGGTTGGGATCCCAACACTGTCGCCCCAATTTATACCCCCAATTTCTATAACGGGCTATTAATGAAAGGGGCACATCTGTGTGAGATGAATTATAATTTAGGGATGACGTTTTATCATTTTGGACGAAATATGTGTTAATTTTTGCTACGTTACAACCCGTCTTATATATGATTATACGAGACCATCTCATATGAATTCTCATCTTAATAAAATCTTAACACGATATTACTATCAAAATCGATAAAGTTAATGATGCAAGACAGTTTTCTTTTTTGAGGAGGTCCCCTGTGAAAAAATTTCATAGTATGATTTATACCATTACACTTATAATTAATATCATAATATTTATCAATTGATACTATTACACTTGACATCATAACATTAAATGTTCTATGTATTAGTTTATAAATATAATGATATCAATTTCATATTATGAACAAGTTTCAAAATTAAGAGCTTGTGTTTTATTTTTTGAAGAACGACACTTATCAAGGAGGTCATTCACAAATACTGAAGACTCGACCCAGTAATAAAGACTCTAGAAAAAAAAAGAGTTTCTAGCAAAAGAATGTACCATCATATTGCATTTTGATTGATCTATCTAAATTCAAAATAAAAAAGGTTATTACGAATTACAACCTGTACTATTATCCTTTTTACAAATTGCAATATGTATTATTATCCTTTTTATAAATTGCAACCTGTATTATTTTTTAAAACAAAATGTAACACTTACTACTAAAAAGTGATTAATTCCAATCCGGACTCATGGTTTGTGAAACTTTCCCACTAAATATAGCCTACAAATGATATATTGTACATACCACAATGCCGAAAAATATTATATCAAATTGAAGAAATTCGATAAAAATTTTCAAAAAAGCTAGTCAAGATTTGAATTTGTCAATTTTTATTTAAAAAAATAGTACATATTATAAATTATAAAAAGGACAATAATACAGATTACCATTTGTTATTTACCAAAATAACAATTACATGCATCCTACTAAAATCCTCCATCCCTTATCATGCAAGGCCGCTTAAATGAACAATCATTGTTTCTTTGTTTCTTGCAGAAAGGGCAGGGGACAACGGGTAGCGGGCTTGCAGGTGTTCAGACTGCGGAAGAAAAACGACGTTTTAGAATTATAATTATACTTATACATGCATTAATATTTTAGAAACTTCGGTTGTCATATCTGAATGGCTAGAGAGAGAATGAGAGGGAGAGCGAATGCGAGAGCCGAGTGTGTGAGGAGAGGGGTAGCCAGTAGAAACCCTTTTGTAGAGAGATCTCCGGTGAGGCAGAAAACTTACCCTTACCCCAACCGATTCACCATACTAAACCGAAGGACAGATAATCATGTGGTTAACGACGAGAGTGTTCGAGCGAGATTCTGGGAGAAATACTATCCTTCTACTTCAGGAATTTTCCACCGGAGTGCACCATGGAAACGTTGAGGGAAAAATATTCGGAGATTGGTCAGGTTGTGGATATATTCTGCCCACGGAAAAAGGACAAAGAAGGGAAACCTTTCGACTTTGTGAGGTTTCCTGCAAAATATGAGGAGTGGAAGATTTTAGAAGCCCTGAACGAAATATGGATAGGGAGTTATAAGTTGAGAGCTTTTATTCCCAAATTTGATAGGAATATTCCGGTGAAAGAGCATCCTAAAGTGATTCGAAAATCCACCTGTTTAACGCGGACTCAGGACGAAAGACTCAATCAAAATCTTTTGCTGGGGCTGTTACAAACAAAGAACCAGAGCCATGAAAGGAGAAAGTGGATTTGGTTATCCCCAGGGTGGACAAGTTTGTTCACTTCTCTACTTGTACAGAAGATAGAAAGTGAGTGGAGGGATGTTTTTTTGGGCAGTCTAAGACACGATCATCCATGGGAAAGCTACGGTGAGGAAATCCAGAGTGAATGCGGAAACGCGATCACACTCAGATACATGGGCGACAATGCGGTCTCATTGCAAAACTGCGCAGGATCCCAGATTGAAAAGGATTTCGACGAATGGATTCAACACTGGTTTGAGTGGGTCAGGCCTTGGAAGCCCAGGGACGTGTGTCAAAAAAGAATCATTTGGACTAGATGGATTGGGGTTCCCTTGGTCATCGCGATTTTTTGATACTGTTAGTAACTTGAAACTGGGCAAGTTTATTCGAATGGAAAAGCAGATTTGATTACGCCAGGATACTTGTATCAGTTTCCTATATCAATCAGGTTAACCAGATAATCGATGTCAAAGTGGACGGAGAATCTTTCTTAATACAGGTTGTGGAAGAGTTTGAAGGTGCACAAATCAACCCAATGGGCAATGGGGCTGGACGTTTCGAGGACGAGGAATCTTCGTGGTCGGAGGAACCAAACGGATCCATCTTCTCTGACGGTCCCATTGCTCAATCTGAGAATGATGGCAAATCTGATTATGCCTCGAAAAACGTCGATCTTGTTCCCGAGGAGACAGAAAATGGCAAAGCATTAATGGAAGAGACGCGATCCCAATGTTGCGGAACAGATTCATATTCCACAGGATTTTAATGATAGCATAGCCCCCAATGTATTAATGGAGGACTCGAATTTGGCTGTGTTAATTCCTGGAACCTCGGTAGTTGGAGATAATAATGGCCACGATATTATTGGGGAGTTGGATGCGGAACGGTTCTTTACTGATCAACTAAATGTGGAACAAGCACGTAGTAGTGGTTGTTCACACAGACCCAATACCTCAGGCGGTCAGGCCTCTTGCAGTAAGCCCAATAAGAACTTATCTAAAGGTGCAGGTCAACGAAATGGGGAGAAGAAATCAAAACAAAGTGGGCCTCAAAAATCAAGAGAAGAACACGCTCGCACCCAGCCCATCTCGAAGACTCTTCCTCAGCAGAACCAAAATTTCAGAACAGAGGGCGTCTCTAGGGCTCTACGCGGTACGTCGTTGAAAACAGCCCCAACTCAGAAGGAAAAAAAAACAAAAAAGAAAAGTGTCAGTGGAGGAGTGGAAGAGTTTCGTTAGCGATATGGAATCAGATGAGGAAATTTGGAGGAAGACCGATGCGGTAGTGGGAGGACAAGCCCAAATTCAAACTGAATCATTAGCAATTCAGAACACATGTGATGCAGTGGAAACGTGGGATCTAGGCAAATCTCTGGGATTAGCAGCGAGGTTATCTGAGAGCTTCGTAATTTACAGACTTAGAGACTTAGAAGAAGAGAAGAAATCTGCAAAAGGTAAGGAACATGAGATATTGTTGGAAAGTAATCAATGAGTGTCCTTTTTTACAACTCAAGAGGCTTGGGGAGCAGTGTTAAAAGAAAAGAAATTCAAGAGCTATTAAGAAGGCACATGACAGAATTTTGTTGCATTCAGGAAACCAAACTCGAGTCGATCACTGAGTTTCTGTGCAAATCAGTATGGGGGAATGGACGTATTGGATGGGAATTTCGACCTTCAAATGGACGATCAGGTGGTATTCTCTCTATATCGGATTCTGATATTTTTTCTATTTTGAGTTCTTGGCATATGCATAGGGCACTTGTCGTAAATGGGCTGTGGGGGCAAGAAAGAATACAGAGTTGTGTTATTAATGTTTACTCTCCTTGTTCAACATCTGAAAAAGAGGATTTGTGGGATAGACTATCTGGAATTATTGCTCAGAATGCTTCAAGTTGTGTATGCGTTGTTGGGGACTTCAACGCAATCAGAAGGTTGGCAGAAAGAGATGGCAGTGGCACCTACTACAATTCCAGAGAGGTTTTGGGTTTTGACTCTTTTATTCGGGACACGGGGGTGGTGGATTTGCCACTACATGGGAGAAGTTACACATGGTACAGACCAAACGGGAGCTGTAAGAGCCAAATCGATAGAGCTCTTATAAATAATGTGTGGTTGTCGAGATGGCCAAACTCCTCTCTGATGGGCTTAAAAAGAACGACTTCAGACCATTTCCAGATTGTCCTAGAAATCAAAGTCAAAGACTGGGGGCCAAAACCGTTTAGAAGTATTGATGCATGGCTATCACATCCTGATTTCCTGGAGTTCGTAAAAAGTAAGTGGCAGAGCTATGAAATTGAAGGGTGGACAGCTTTTCGAGTGAAGGAAAAATTCAAACTCCTTAAAGCTGATCTTAAGGAATGGAATAGTCCAGTGTTCGGTAATATTGATTCTAAGGTCGACGAGCTGAAACGTGAGATTCATAGCCTGGATATGATCGATGAAACTTTCGGATTAGAAGATAATGAGGTGACAAAGAGGAACAAATCAATGGCGGATCTCTACTCGACTCTCAAGCATTGAAACAACCTACTATCTCAAAAGGCAAGAGTTCGTTGGCTTAAAGATGGAGATCAAAATTCCAACTTGTTTCATAAGTGTATCAATCGCAGAAGGAAGAGGAATGAAACTGTGGGGTTGGAAATAGACGGGCAATGGTACGAGGAGGTCGATGAGGTGAAGAAAGGGGTATTTGAGCACTTCAAAAAGCATTTCAGTCGGGACTGTAGACCACGTCTTTCACAAGACTTGTTCACCAAACGAATCTCGAATCTTGACAATGAATTTCTGATTTCTCCATTCCTCGAAGATGAAGTGGAGGAAGCAATTTGATCGTGTGAAAGTTCCAAGAGCCCGAGCCCCGACGGGTTTAATATCAGCTTTCTTAAAGCAACATGGGAGGTATTCAAGGCTGATTTTATGTGCTTAATGGAGGAATTTAATCAGAATGAAAGACTTGTAAAAGGCCTTAATCCGTCCTTCGTGGTACTCATCCCCAAGAAGGAGGCGGCGGTCGGTCTCAATGACTATAGACCTATCTCGTTAATTGCTGGTCTCTACAAGATCATATCCAAAGTCTTGGCCAAAAGATTGAGCTGTGTGCTGGATTCAATCATCTCCGAGAACCAAAGTGCTTTTGTTGGGGGAAGACAAATACTCGATTGTATTTCGGTCTTAAATGAAGCCATCAATGAGGCTAAGAAGAAGAAAAAAGAAAGAATGTTCTTCAAGATCGACTTTGCCAAGGCCTACGATTCTGTTGATTGTGAGTATATTGATTTTATGATGACGAACTTTGATTTTCACCAAAAGTGGAGAGGCTGGATTATGGAGTGTGTCACGACTACGTCGGCATCGGTTCTTGTGAACGGGAGTCCTTCGGGTGACTTCAAGCTCGAGAGAGGTCTATGTCAGGGGGACCCATTATCCCCGTTCTTTTTTTTAATAGCCGCTGAGGGCCTCGGTTTTTTACTTAATCGCGCCACTGAAGTGGGAATTTTTCGAGCTGCTAAAGTTGGCAACAACAAGATCAGAATATCCCATCTCCAGTTTGCCGACGACACTATTCTCATGGGAGATGCAAGTATGAAAAATGCTAGAGTCATGAGACGAATCCTGAGGAACATGGAGTTGGTGTCAGGTTTGACAGTCAATTTTGAAAAATGCAGCATTATGGGGGTCAATGTTGACTTTGCACGGCTTAGTGCCATGGCTGATCTCTTAGAGTGCAAGACGGAGAAAATTCCATTTTCTTACCTCGGGGTGAAAGTTGGAGTTAGAAGCAAGTGCGCTTCGGATTGGTCAAGTGTAGTGAATAAAATCAGATGCAGACTGAAGAAATGGGAGGATAGCAAGATCTCTTTTGGGGGCAGAATCACTCTTTTGAATTCGGTGCTCTCATCAATACCCATTTATTACATGTCCTTCTACCGAATTCCTAAAAAAATCTTGAGAGAAATTGTGTGCCTTCAACGAAATTTCCTCTGAGGGGGTGGTGAGAGCTTGAAAAAGATTCCATGGGTAAAATGGAACATTATTTGCAAATCAAAACTCTTGGGGGGATTGGGGGTTAGGGATCTTGAGTACTTTAATGTTGTGTTACTAGAAAAACGGATGTGGAGATTTATGAGCGAGAAGGGGAATCTGTGGGTGAAGGTACTAGAGTCTAAGTATGGGGAAATCTAGGAGGGGGGTCTTGAGTCAGTGTCTTGAGGGAGATTAAGGAGAATGTCGGGTGGTGGAGAGAAATAGTTAAACTTATAGTAGGGCCAGAGGGGGGATGGTTTAATAAAGGGGTGGGGCGAGTGGTGGGTGATGGAAGTCAAACGTCATTTTGGGGGGATGTGTGGATCGGGGAGGAACCGTTAAGGGTAAAGTTTGCAGATTTATATGAGTTGAGTCTAGAGAAAGGAGGTAAGGTGGGCAATATGGGAGTTTGGCATGGGGAATTTTGGGTATGGGATTGGAAATGGAGTCGTAACCTAATTGAGTCTGAATTGAATATGTTAAGCTCGCTTATTTCTTTGTTAAAAGCCCGGAGAGCTGGATAAATGGAAGTGGAAATCATCTACTAGTGGTCGTTACAACACCAAGGAAGATTATGCCTCACTTATGGCTAGTCAAGAAGTGGATCAACTCCCCGACGGCTTGGAAACTGGTTTTAGAATCATTTGGAACAAGCTTGCACCACTGAAAGTGGCGGGCCACACTTGGAGACTATTGTGGAATAGCCTCCCAACAAAAGATAATCTTGTACGAAGGAAAATCCTACAACAACAAGATGGTCTAAGATGTGTTTTTTTGTCTATTTGGGGAGGAAAATGCTCATCACATGTTCAGATTCTCTTTTGACGATTGGGCGACAAATCCTAGAATGGTTATGGAAAGCTCTCTGTAATTAATTGTATATATCGCGGGTATTTCGTACCCTCGTTTTAATAAAAATCTTTTCCTGATAAAAAAAAAATGTAAGGCCACTTAAACACAAAAAAAAAAAAAAATCAAAAATTAAACAGTAGCCATTATTAATTAATTCAAGCTGCAGTGCGAATTAAAGCCTGGAATCGCAAACATCCGTTTGACTTTGACACATTTTAATGTGAACATTGTTTATTAACATTAGCATTAAGTAGCTAGTTTTTTGATGAGGTGTTTCTAATTTCTTCCTAAGAGAATGATAAAAAGTAAATATTTTTTTATATAAGGACATTAGATAAATTTGTAGAGAAATAATTTGAAAGGGTGATGTAAATAGTGCTCCTTTGAGTAAGGAAAAACTAATAAAAGATGAATATTTTTAATCGTTTTCACTAACAATACTATTTGCTTTCATTGAAATATACTATTAATTGTGTATATTTACGAGTGAATTACTCAAATTAATTAGCATAGAGAAAAGAAAATTAGCAAGAGACGTACCTGAAAGGAAGCCATGAAGCAATTTAATTGAGGAGAAAGAGAGAAGTGAGAGCATTCACAATGGTGCATCTAATGGATTGTCCAATGATTGGATGAATGGAGTTTGTAATTTAAATCATTGTGACATTTTATTGGACAGAAGAGAGAAATTATTGTGACAGTTTTTATTATTTTTTCTTTCTTTTTAATTTTAAATTTCATTATTTAATATTTTTTTGATAATTTACAAGGGCCCATAAGAGTATATTTGGATGGATGAACCATTGTAAAAATGAATTTAAAATATTAGTGTTTAATTAAAGATAATGTGGAGGAGATAGAATGGATGGGTGGATGAAAATTCGTTCATCCATTGTAAATGCTTTATGTTATAGGCATTTGGGGCTCCATATAATCAAATAGCAATTTGGTGTAGAATCCTATCATGCTACTTAATGCTAATGTTAATAAACAACGTTCACGTTAAAATGTGTCAAAGTCAAACAGATGTTTGCGATTGAAAGCTTTAATTCGCACTGCAGCTTGAATTAATTAATAATGGCTATTGTTTAATTTTCGATATTTTTTTTTGTGTTTAAGCGGCCTTGCATTTTTTTATCAGGAAAAGATTTTTATTAAAACGAGGGTACGAAATACCCGAGATATATACAATTAATTACAGAGAGCTTTCCATAACCATTCTAGGATTTGTCGCCCAATCGTCAAAAGAGAATCTGAACATGTGATGAGCATTTTCCTCCTCAGATAGACAAAAAATACATCTTAGATCATCTTGTTGTTGTAGGATTTTCCTTCGTACAAGATTATCTTTTGTTGGGAGGCGATTCCACAATAGTCTCCAAGCGTTGCCCGCCACTTTCAGTGGTGCAAGCTTGTTCCAAATGATTCTGAAACCAGTTTTCATGCCATCAGGGAGTTGATCCACTTCTTGACTAGCCATAAGTAATAGGTACATATTTTTAAAGCAACTAATTGCAAATAAAATTGTATATATAGTCAATTTTGTATTCAAAAGTGCAAATATGTCTACATATATACAATCATTTTATACATATTTATAAATTATAATCCTGAAATGTACCTATAACCAAGTCTTTCTATAACTTGTTCATAAATGATTTTCGAATCACAACACCTAATAATTTTCGAATCTCAACACCTAATAATTTTCATATATCAAGAATTTTTGCGTTGGATTCGCAACTATATACAGTATCTTTAGTTTAACGGTCACATAGAGCCATAGAGGACACTAGCTACTTTATTCATTTTCAAGCGTTTATAACTTTCTTTTGGAGAGAGAGTTAATTACTCCCTCTTTTGTTTTGCCAAAAGGTCTATCTCATATACTCAAATTTTGCTTTTAAAAATAGCAACCAAATAATTGTCTTTTTTGCAGCTATCACCTTTCAACATCTGACCGTCAATCCTCCGTATCTATAACACATATTTTTTAAATTTTTTAAAGGTATTAATTTTGTTTTGAATTTTTAAATTATATATTATTGCTTTTGAACTGCATTTATTTATACATACCCAATGAAATATTATATAAAAAAAAGTAGAAATAAAAAAATTCAATAAAAAAATTTATTATAAATTTCAATAGAACACCATAGTTTTTTTTTTAACCCTGATGATGTGTATGACATTTTCATGATCCAGGAATCGAAAAGTGATTCTAAGGTATAAAGTCACTCCCCAAGTGACTCCAAAGTACAATGCAATTTTATTGTGACTCTAAGATACAAAATTATGGTTAAAAAGTTTAAGTTACCGTTTTGATCGTTTTCAGACGCCGACCCATTTTACGTGACTTCCGACTAGGGGTGGCATACCGCATCGCATCAGATCGGTCATACCATATACTGTACCATAATTTACGGTATGTAAAAATTCATACCATACGATACCGAAAATTACGATACCCAAGTTCGGTATACCGTAATTTCGGTATGCAAAAATCACATACCGTATACCATACCAAAATTTGGTATCTGTGCCGTGCACCAAAATTTTCGTTACATATCGAATTAACAGTAAACCGTTTCATCCGAATTAACGGTATTGATTCATACCTTGATTATTTATTTAAAAAATCTATATTTTATGAATAATAATCTCTTAACAACATATATCGCCCTTAAAGACGGGTTTTTTAACTATGGGAACACTCAAAAAAATTCTACGAATTCCAATTTCCAGCTTGAATCAGGAAACCCACAAAGACAATTCAAAATAAAAGAATTAATTTTCAATGTACGGAATATATCCAATGTATTAATTAAATTAATAAAATAAAATATATTATATATTTTTCTAAATATGGTACGATATATATCCAATGTATCTAAGATATCGCCAAAGATCGAAAAATATTTTGGCATACCATGACTTTTGAAAATTTATCTGAATTATCGTATCGAAAATTCCAAAGACGTACCATACCGTACCAAAAATTAGATATACAAAAATTTTGGAAAATCCGGTATATTTTCGATACGGTAAGCCGATATACCGGTATTTTCGGTAAATTTTCCACCCCTACTTCTGACTCATTTTGACTTTTTATAATTTAAATTTTTAAAAGTCCCGAATATTTTAAATTATTAAATTAATTAAATTATTTATTAATATAATTTCATTATTTATTTCAAAGTGCATTTTATTAACTCATTTTGCAATTCAAAAAATATGTAACTTCAAAAAAATAAATTCTTTTAATTTTTACACCTCTAGTCTAATTTTGAAGTGCATTTTTTTATTAAAAAATGTATTTTTATCAATTTTGGAGTGCATTTTTTTATAGAAAATTGTATTTTAACCCAATTTTGGAGTGCATTTTTTAAAAAAAAATTGTATTGTGGAGTGCATTTTTTTTAAAAAAAAATGTATTTTGATCAATTTTGGAGTGTATTTTTTTAAAAGAATTATATTTTAGACCAATTTTGGAGTGCATTTAAAAAAATTTGTATTTTGGGCTAATTTTTTAGTGCATTTTTCAAAAAAATTGTATCTTTGCCTTGGAGTGCATCTTGCAACCTTATGCACTTCTAGACCAATTTTGGAGTGCATTTTCTTTTAAAATTGTATTTTCTCTATAAAAAAATTGTACATCCCCAAATTTTACAGAAATTGTACTTTCCCTATTAAAAACTAAAAATCTGCAAAAATACATATAATCTGCAGATTACATAAAAAAATTATTTTTCTATAAAAATTTGAAATTGTACTATAGAAAAATATAATTAAAACCTAATCGGAAATTGTACTATAGAAAAATATAATTAAAAACACATAATGACATAGAGAGACAATAAATCAGCAAAAATAAACAAAATTAAGCAATAGTACAAAAATCAACACAAAATAAAAATGAATTAAGCAACAGAGCAATAAAAGGGGTCTTCTTCATCATTAATTGACTACAACCAATTTTAACACAACCATGTGGATTTCGCCTTCATCGGATCTACAAAATCAGAACCCTTCTTAAAACTACATAATACAGAATAGGAGCACCCAAATCATACAGAATACCAAGGAATTAGAAAAGCGGGGAAAATATGCAAATTGTTGAATATTCAACACAAATCGAACATCAAAAGTATATGTTTCAAAACCGAGAAAAATACAGAAAAATAAAAATAAAATTCTCAATTTCTCAGATCTACAAAAATACAGAAATAAAAAAACAGAAAAATAAAAACAAAATAGAACACGCTTACCTTCTTCACGCCGCCCCCGTGTCGTCGCCGTCAATCCGCTTAAATCTGGACTCATCCCAGCGACGCGAGCTTGGGGAGCGAGAGCTTGTGGACCTTCGTCTTGTGGGCAGCGGTGGCGTCGGATGTTGCAACTGGTTGGTGGCGGTTTTTAGAGAGAGAGCGGTGGGTGGGTGGGTGGGTGGGTGGTGGACGGTGTCGTGTGAGTGGCGATGAGGTGGTGTCGTGTGGACGGCAGTGAGAGGAAAAAAATAGAGAGAGAGAGGGAGAGGAAGAGAGAACAACAGATTTGTGAAAAATGAGTGAGGGAGAGTATTTTGTGGCTCAAATTAGGGTTTTTTTTTTTTTAGTTGTGGGCCCAGCTGGTAGCATGACACAAATGTAATAAAAATTTAAAGTAAGGGTAAAACAGACTCATTTTGTACCTTAAAAGTCACTCCTCAATTTTCTTGTACCTAAGAGTCACTTGCTTCTATTTCTTGTACCTTAGAGTCATTATCTCGGAACAACCAGGGGTCTGAAGTTGTTTGTTATTCTCGATCTAAGAACTTGACTCTTCTATATAAGCTCATTGAGGAGTATGGTATGTCCTCATTGGGTAAGTTGTCTTCTTTGGCGAATTTGTTTAGAGTTTATTTGAAAGACGGTGATGATGATTTCAAGTGTATGCTTGTTTACTACGCTGTTTCATCGTTATTTGCTCATCCATCGAATCATCTTCTTTGTAGCAATGTTCTAAAGTCATTGGAGGATTCTGAAGCTTGATTGGTGCTCGTTTGTTTTCAATTTGCATTGTGAGGCTGTGGAAGGTTTTAACATCAATGATGTTAGCAATGTGATTGGATGTTTGCTTGTACTTCAAATTGTTTATCTTCATATGATCAAATGTCATGGTGTTATTGAACCGAATAGTATTCCTCTTATCTGACATTGAGAAGATGAAAAGATGCAAAATCGATGTGCACAAGAGAGTTGTGGACGTGTTTATGGAGATGGGATCTTGTACTTGATGTGCATCGGAGAACTCTGAATGAATGTGTCAAAGAAAAATTGACTTTGAAAGGATTTCTGAATTAAAATTCATATGATAGTCAGGTTTGTTTTTGCTATGATATGTCAAAAACAAGAGATGTGTATTCACATGCAATTAGTTACATGCAATATGATTCCTTTAAAAAAAAATTATATTTAAACACACCCTGAAACATGAAATTACAATCGTGCAATCTCTCGTGCCGGGCCTGATTCTAGCCATAAAAAAAGTTGTGCGCTTTAAGGCTCCATTTGGATAATGGATTTGGAAATCCATGAATTTTACTCACAAATCATCACTCTCCAATGGATTTACAAATACTTAGATTTGAGAAGTTAGTTTAAAATGGAGAGATTTCAAATCCTCATCAAAACCTAGTCATTTATGAAATCTCCTCATCTCTACCCCTTCCCCCTCTTCCCCTTCACTCTCTTCCCTAAATTCTCACGTCTAAATATTTGAAAATCCATTGGCGAGCATGATTTGTGTGTAAAATCTATGAATTTCTAAATTCATCCATCTAAATAGAGCCTAAGGTAATTCCACCACAGTATAAATAAATAAATAAATAAAACAACCCATTTTGTTATATCTTAAGACAATTTCTCATAGTTCATTTCTTAAAGGTTACCATGTCATCTGCAGAATCTGGTGTACGATTTGGAGAAGCTCTTGTAGAGACCAAGCATCAATGCAGTCACTACGTATTCCTGAATTTTGGTTTCTGTGTTTCACATGATGAAGGAAATGAGACCTCAGGGTAGAGACTACACTACGTATTCCTTAATTTTGATTTTGCATTTCACATGTTGAAGGAAAGGAGACCTTAGGGTAGAGACTATAGAGAACGTTTCATTGTATATGTAACAACTTCGATGATATGCAACTATTAAATTCAGTGTCTATTTTAATTAAGAGTATGTCTCATGTGAACCAAGTTCACACAAACCCTCTTCTTCAAAGTAATATCATGTAGTATATGGAGTAGTACTCCTTAGCACACAAAGCACCACATTTTAAAATCAGTAACAATAGTTCATAGAATTTTTTGTGTTTAATTTATTAAATAAAACATTTATGTATACACCTGTGTATCTAAAAGGGATTATTAATACCGCATAAAATTTGTAATCTTCATACTAATGGGGTGTGTTTGCAAACTCTACTCACAGCTTAGAAGCACTTCTGAGAAGCTAAAGCTACGAGGGAGCAGCTTTGAAAAAAAAGAGCTTACAATCCTTCTGTACACTTGGTTTATGTTCATGTTCAAATAATCTAGCTTCACATCTATGTTATTAAGGAAAGTTCTGATATAAAATGACAAACAATTAAAGAAAATAAAACAGTTACTTACATACAGTTAGTGTGTATAGTTAACATGGAATACTGACTTTGGTTTACACAGAAAGGGTCTAAAAGCATGTATAACGAGATCAATATCACCTAGTTGTCCATATACATACATCAGAGCGAAATCCTAGAACGAAATTTGTCAGCAATGGCAGCTATCCATGCTTTGTCTTTGTTAGTATATGCGTAGTCGATGCTTAAAGCCAACAGAATAAAACCCTGCCTTTTCTCGGTACCTTCCAAAATAGGTTGCACGAGGAGAGACCTAGTCCCCACAGGAACCATCTCACTCAACTCTGAATCTATAAATTCGAGCAGAGTAACACATTAGAAATGTTCAAATATCTATCAATGACCCTTCAAGTGGAAGATAGAATCAGCAAAAAATATTCAAGAGCAACTAAAGTTTGACGTTATAATTCTCGCCACTTATGACTTAACCATTGAATAGAAGGTGCCAAGGAAGAAGGAATTGATATTAGGTAATATTAAAATAACCCAGGGCTGAAGCTTGAAAGAAAAGAGTAACCAAATGCAGTAAACCCACGGAAGATGGATGAAGATAATATTAATGCAGTATTGCTTGTCAACTGGTGATAAATGTTAATCAAAAGGGAAAACCATTACTAGTGTTGGGAATATTGATGAAGACTAAATTGTTATAAAGGAGCTTACATCCCTGTATCCTTTTTGGTTTTTTGATATTATTTATGAACTGGCTTGATTCACTCTACATTTTTGAGACTAGAAAAATTCAAGCTGCCATTTTTTATCCAGATGTTCAAAGTTAAATGACGAGTGGACATGATAAGAGTTGAGCAGATGAGTTAAATATCTGACCAACTACATCATCAAGTTCAAAACTACAGATAAAAAATGTTCTCAGAGGAAATTCAGTAAGTCAATGGCTTAACCTTGTCTGAATTGATATATATATATATATATATATATATATATATATATATATATATATATTTTATTTTTCTTCGTAAGGGTTCTCAAAATGTAAAGCTTTTTTACTCAAACCAGAACAGTTATAACAAATGTGTAGCCAAATATTCATTGCATTGTAAAAACTATGCTACATTGAGTAATAGGAGTCAAAATAGTTTAGCACCTGTTTGTTCCAAAATGGTTACGCAGATCTAATTTTGTTATCGTATAATATATTTTCTTCATGTAAAACAAATTGTGAATCGGCGAGAGCCTAGCGAATCATTGGAGTTTAAGATAAATTGATTGTTGATAATAAACAATTCATAACACATTTTATACATGGCTATTGAGAAACTATAAATCCCACAATGTTTGGCAGTCATGTACAATGTAGGTTGTTTTGAAGATATAAGCCTAACCTAGATGTCCCCGATATAATGCAGAAACAAGCTACTTGACTTGAGTGATTACCATCATGTGCATATCATACTTGTAAAGCATTCATTACTTCATCGCATTTTTATTGACTCGAGTCTATCCAACAAGGTCTTCAGTTATGCTTTTTCTTAAGGATGTATTTAGAGTAATGTTTGCCTGAGCTTATAAGCTCTGTAAAAATGTTTGGTAAAAAAGATGTTTAACAGTTTATAAGATGTTAAAATAATCTCTTTACAACTCATAAACTCAAAAAAAAATAAGTTGGAATAATCTAACTTAATTTGTTAACCACACCCAACCACAGTCACCCCCCAACCCCACACCCAACCTCAGCCACCGCACCCCACCCCCACATCAACATAAAAAATGAAAATATAACTATTTTATAATAAAATTTAAATTTTAAAAAATATTTATCTTAAATTATCGAAGAGCTTATAAGTTATATTAGTCAAATTCTTTAACAAATTATAAGCTACTCAAAAATTACATTTTATAAGCTCTTGAAACTAGGGGTGAGCATCGGTCGGTTTGGTGACCAAACCGAACCGAAAAATCAAAACCGAACCAAACCGAAATTTCATATTTGGTAACCGAACCGACCAAATAAACATGATAACCGAACTTTAACCGAACCGAAATTTTCGGTTCGGTTTCGGTTTTTAACCGAACCGACCAAATCAAATCAGAACTACCAAACAAAGGAGGAAACATACCATCATCTCCCATATTCAACACAGTGCCATCACAACCAGATTTATTCATAGAAGGAAGCACAAAATCAGCAGAAAATGGCAAACCAGTAGTGGAAATAGCCCCCAATTTCGAAGCAATCACAGCCAAATCAGAGTTCGAAGTTAAACTACCAGAATTATCATTAGGACATCTATCAACATGATTAACCATAGCAGGGTCCAACTCAACTAATCGTGAGCCCAGATTCGAGACAGGGCATTCAGAGTGTTTACTTGTATCACGTGACCCCGAATTGATAGCAGCACCGGCATGTCATATCGATCGTTGCGCTTCCAGGAGCGTCGGAAAATCGCTCGACGCGGCGTAGGTCAGAGGCGGCAGAGCCATAGGATGGCTAGGGTTCCCCTATTGACCCCCCGCCGACGAGGGGTGCGGACTTTGCATCTCCGTGGTATGTCGATTCAGCGCAAAAGAGGTTTCAGGCTCCGTTGGCAAAGGGGGCGAAGCCGTCGCTGCGCGCGATTGAAGCGTGAGGAGCGCAGAAAGGATTTGGGGGTTCGCCAATGCGAATATGGAATTGAAGACGGTGGTCAAGTCATCTACCTTCATGGTGCAAAGGCCGCAACCTGAGAGAGGCGCTGCCTGCGAGCGGCTGATGGGCGGTGGCCGGTGGTAGGAGCAGCGGGTGGTGGAAGCGGCGGCCAAGGGTTTTTACAGGTGGGAGTGGGAGAGGAGAAGTGGAGAAGGAGAACCGTGGAGATGACACAGATGAGAAGTGGTGAATTGAAAATTGACTCAGATGAGAAGGAGAACCCTAGACAATACATACCTGATACCATACGGCATTCGCCTGCTTGCTAGTTGCTGCCAGCCTGCCCTAAGTAAATAACTAAATAAGTAATTAAAAAAATTATATATTAATTAATATTTTATATATTTAATATTTTCGGTTTTCGATTTTTTTCGGTTTTTGACCGAAAATTAACCGAACCGAACCGAAAACCGAAATTCTTAAAATTTGAAACCGAAACCGAACCGAAAACCGAATAACCGAACCGAACTTGAAAATTCGGTTTGGTTCGGTCGGTTAATTCGGTTTTCACCGAATTTTGCACACCCCTACTTGAAACAACTTATCTAGTTTATTATCAAGCAATGAGGTTGCTATGTTATAATCAAGTAACAGAGTCCCTTGAGATTAGTAAGTAAAAAATCCCCAACACCCAACTTAATCCTCTTCCAAAGTTTCCATGAATATGAAGTAGTTTGTGGCACAAACAAACGTAATCATTAGGACATTTTTTATTTGCACTAGTAAGAAAACTAAATTTATACCTGCATCCTGTTGAAAATACAAGGCATCCTTCAAGTTGGAAAAGCCCATTCTCTGTGTCTGCTTCGAGAACCAATCCACAACGTTTTCTTTTGATAAATCTTTGGGTGTATTCCAATAGCCACACACGCATAACCCGTCTTCAACTGAAATGAGCTACAACACTTGAGTGTTAGGACTCATAAGAAAAATGCAAAGTCTTATGTAAACCAAATTTATAGTGCCAATGGTTTGCATATTGTGTGTCTTTTTAAACAGTATTAGTAGTTTAATTAAAACGTATTAGTTGATTCATTAAACAGTATTAGTTGTATTACTATAAAGTGATAGCTGCCAACCAGTTGCACTGTAAAACTGTTTTATGTAAGACCAACCCTACAAAAAATGGAATTCATTATATCTGATTTATGCATCATCTACCTAAATCTCAATATGTAACAGTGCATAGCCAAGGGCACGAAGCGTACCACTGATATTGAGTTTGTATTACGCAACAATACATATGTTCCCCAAGCCAAATCTTCCTTCAGGTTATCGGAGATGTCCTGTGACATGGCAAATATTTGCTCAGCATCTTCTGGGAAACTTTTCTCATCAGTTGGAGTAGCCCCCTGGAAAATCGAAATGAAACTGAAAATTTCTGACCACTATGCAAATACACATTAAGCTTAAAACCACATCCCTCGATATCATGCAGGGATATTCAGAATAACTTATGGCAATCCAATTGCATCTCTCGTTGGGAACACTTTCACATCAAACATAATATTAACAATTGCTTATCCTAAAGTAACACTTTATGCATTTGAATGCTACTTGTTAACATAATTATTTTATTCCAAAACCTCAAATGGAATAAATAAAAATTGTTACCTTAAGAAATTTTCCCAGATAAGGAACCACAACAGAAAATGAGGCCAGAGAAAGTCCTAAAGCCTCTGTTCTCTGCAAAACACCAAGAAAGTATTACAAACACAGAATTAAGCAAATTACCACATGCTCACAAAAGGATCACAGTTAAAAGAACCCCATTTTCTTTTTTTTTTTTTAAAAAAAAAAAAGACAAATAGATTAACACTTGAACTGGGGCGATTTTGACAAAAATATTTCAACCAAACTGCTTTTTATATTTTTTCGTTAATCATAGAAAAAAAACGGTCGAAAAGTATTAATTCGTGATGAAAAGCATCAGCAAGTAAAAGTAGTATATTAAAAAAGTACTAATGTTGTTCAAACTACAAGCTAATACTTCTCTTTTTCATGAACTAATATTTTTCTTCATATGAACTAATACTTCTCAGTATATATTTCAGTATTTATTGTGAACGAATCAAAATTGAGTTAAAATTGCACCAGTTTTCCAAAAAAAAAAAAAAAAAAGAAGGAAAAGTAATTTACGAGCTGAGCAGAGGAAGTGGATGAAGTATTAGAGGCCACAAAATGATTCAACACTAAAAGCGCTCCAAATGCATATCCAATGTATCTGGGCAAGTAGGATTCATCCAACCCCGGTATTCCTTACAAGAGAAAAAGAGGAATTTTCACAAAACAAGAGAAATTAGGGAATAAATGTATCATATTCGTACCTAGAGTAAAGCGAAGAACGGATAGATTAGGCTGCTGCTGGTTGGGACTTGGGAGTGGTATTCTGGGAGCAACAGATTTTAACGAGTGATGAAGAACGGATAGATTAGGCTGCTGCTGGTTGGGACTTGGGAGTGGTATTCTGGGAGCAACAGATTTTAACGAGTGATGATGCCTTCTTAGAGGGAAAAATCTTGTGTTTAGGGCGAGATGTTAGTGGAATTAGTGAAAGGGCACCAACGTTGCAACTCATTTTTCCTTCACTAGGCACAGCTAATAATGATGGAAAAACAAGACAATCAAATAACCGACTTTACTCGCGTATGCTCATTTTAATTCCGACAGGAGTCAGGATAATGCCCCCTACCATTGACATAAATTTAGAAAATTAAATATATAAAAGCAGCAGTATCAGTAGCTGGCTAAAATTGAGCAATGTTACTGTAGCGAGTGAATAGTACTCGCTCTACTGTTCAACTGTGAAGTACACGCGTGTATTTTCACGTGAACAGGCCAAATGTATTGAAATGGTAATTATTTTATCTGCAAGGTATCATCTTTTCAGATATATTTTAATAATATTTTTATTAATTTAAAATAGCATGCAATAAGTGTAATTATTACAGCACCAGAATCAATGAACATTCTGACAGTAAACCCGCCACTGATCAAATTTAAAATTTAAACTGCAACTGTTCATCTTCCTTTGGGATTCTATAAATAGTGGACCATACTTCATGCAACCAGATATTTGTTTCCTTTGTCAAAATTTGTTGAAAGTTGGCTTTCTAAATTAAGCTTCATTACGTCCTTTGCATTGATTTAAACTTTAAATTTATTTACTCTTGTGGGTATACATTTCACTTAATTTCCTTCCACATAACTGCAGGAATGGTTTCTCTCCTGGTTTGTTAATGGGACTTGGGTCTTCAGACTCTTCACAAACAAAACAGGTCTTGAAGAATGTACCAGCCATAACAAGAAACCTGCTTTGAAAAATGAAAGATTTGCTTAAAGTCAGGTGAGAATTAAAATACAATGAAAAAACAGATATACTTTTCAATAATATTATTGTAGCTTTTAAGTGTGTAAGCAGAGAAATTTTAATTAAATTTCCTGTCACCAAACCTCTCAACTTAGACCTGCAAAAATTACAGTGTTATGAACCCAACTGTTAATAGTTTTTAACATGACAATTATATTTTACTCAACATTCCAGCTTCTAAGCTAGAACTTGTGTAACATGATACAGAAAAGCTTGCCTCAGGAAGCATTGGAGAGCATTAGAAGACAAATCGGAAACTTTGTGATTGTGGAAATAGCAGTAAGGATTCATCAACTTACGCACAAAAATATGCATTTCATTGTGATTCTTCGTATATTGTCAAAATAAGAATGACGAAGAGGATCAATTGGGTAATGAGGTTAATGTGTTTAAACCTTCTTCTATAAATTCAGAAATTGCTATATTGCAATTCTTGTTACTTTATTACGTTTTGACTTTTGAGAAGGAAACACACAATTACAAGAATATTTTTGACTGTTCAACAATTAATTAATCTGTTACTATATTTTAACTAATCTGAGAAGGAGTATATTACGAAGATGATACGTAGGCTGGCATAGCCCTTAAAATAGTGTGAACTTTTTATGTGTGTTTTAACTACCTTAATTCAAATGTATGTGAATAATAGCAAACAATTTATAATTATATACATTTATAGGGTGCATTTGACCACTTACCATTTAAAAGTAGATTGTTCCTTATGTTTTTGTGTGGAGAGTTGTCTCAAACCTTCTTTTGAGTACACAGGCAAATGAAATTCACTAGAGACAACAAAATAGCACAAGATTTGATCAACAAAATGCATTTTCCACATTATTTATAAAGATTGCCATAACCAATAATACCTGAATTCGTATATGTCTTCATCACAGGAATTAGTTTTTGGCAGCACCTTTTGTGCAGAAGTCCTAGATTAAGATCATCTTCAATTCCCCTATGTATGTCATCATCAAAGTGATTACTGAAGTAAGCAAATTGAATATATTCAATAAGCTATCACCTGTTAAGAAAGATGCAAGATAATAAATATGTTCAATCTCCAAGAAAACCAACAAATTTAGATTTAAGTTCTTAAGATTAAAAAATTTAGGTGCAAGAGTTTGTTTAAAATTGATTTACATACACATGCATGCATGAGGGAATCAGTCGACAACTCCACCAGTTTTGGGCAAAGGTCAAACCCAAAGTTCATAAGTCAAACCATATCAATGGATTGGAGTAGAAAAAAGATTTAAACTCTAGATCAGAACTAAAGGTTTGAAAATAACTTACAAATAAATAATTGAAGATGGCGCATATATGGGCAAAAATCAAGTTTAATCAGGGTTAAAACTTATGCAAAACAATTGCAATCCCGAAGATCGGAATTACCAGTTTATGACTAGCTTTTTAGTAAAGAAATGATGATTTTAATTTATCAAAAAACTATATCCGAAAGTAAAAAATTCCAGAACAATCACACAGTTGTGAAAAATAACATCTTGATCGGTTGTTTACTTCTTATGAATCTACCGAACTCTGGGGTCGAATTAAAAAAGAAAAGAAACTAAAAATATAAGCTGACGAATAGTCCCAATTAAAATGTATCAGGAAATATTTAAATATCATAGATCTGCACCGATCATCATCACAGTAATAATTTTACTGTGACGATCTGGAATTAAATTAATTAAAATGGAATTAAAGGAAAAACCAAAGACCTGTGAACAAATTAAGAAAATCAAAACGAATAAAATTAAAACAGGAGATAGTGACCGTTATTCTCTTACAGTTTCTTTTCGGCCATCATTTGTTGTTCAGTCTAGCTTTGAAGAAGTCGGATTCTTTACGGCCAAGGTCTGCTATTCAGATCTACCTTTGGAGAAGTCGGTTAAGATGAAACCCTGGATAAAGAGTGAGGTGGGATTTGGGGATTACCGAAATGAGGATTCTGAACGCGCGTGTTCACGCTGTAATTTCACGGTATTGGTAATTAGGCTTATGGATTAGTTATGGGCTTTAATACTATTAAAAAAACGAGCCCAAATGCCATAACACATGTACTCCTTATTGAGCAAAGCAGGGCGGTGTGGCGAAGCCTAAAATTCGGCAATAGGCGGGGCGCTGGGGTGCAGGAAGGGTGGGGCTTGGGCGACGATGCGCAGCTTGCATAGGGTGGAGAAAGTAAGGGAGGCCCTGCTTTGCCGGAGAAATATCACCGACTGTGAGGCGTTGGTGAGGCAGTTCAGAATTTTCTGCTGTCAGAGAAGAATGTCATGTGAACTGAGCGGGGAGGGTTTATTTGGTGAAGGGTATTATTGGAAGTTCAGTATAGGAGTGTGCGTATTTATTAATTATGGGGTGCATATAACCGGACTCTTTTTAGACCGGCCCTTTTTTTTTTATTTTTTCAGCCCAGCCCATTTATCTTTCCTTCTGCTTTAACAATTTCTTGGTTGTCTTGACGAGATAATATCATTTTTAGTCGTAAGTTTGGACAATTTTATTTTAGTCCTATAATTTTTTACTTTTTTAATTTTAGTCTTGAATGTATTAATTTCTGTCTTTTTTTGTCGAAAATTTTTAAAAATCTCATAGGAATAGCGTATATAAGACTTCAACGATTAACTTCAAAATTGATCATTTTTTTTTGTTACATGATAGTCCACCTGTGTAGGTCGCCGAAAAATTAAAAAAAAAGTCTTTATTTTGAAGTGTCATGTGAAGTGCACATGCTTATTCCGGCGAAATTTTAAAATTTCCGTCCAGGACTAAGATTGATACATTCAGGACTAAAATTGAAAAAGTAAAAAGTTACAGGACTAAAAATGGAATCGTCCAAACTTACAAGACTAAAAATGATATTATCTCTTGTCTTGGCTATTTAATTCCGGTTGAGGGCCGGGGGCTTTGCTTTTCATTTTTCTTTTATAAAATATACAATTAATTTTTTTTTTTAAAGTGTACCTTCAATTTAAAAAATTAGATTCAATGAATTTAAGTATAATTATAATATCATCTCAAAATTACATAGTTTAGTATTAATATGTGAGATTTTAAATATTAAATAATTAATATCACTTCCGTCACAAATTTTTATTTACTTATTCTTTTTTTACACGAGTTTTAGAATAGAACTCTTGTGAAATATTGAACAATAGTGATATGTGCAATTAATACACCACAATTAAGACAAAATAAATAAAAATTTACGGGTCAGCGGGTCAGGTTGGGCGCGGTGTGGACATGGCGGGCAGGGTTGTGAGTTGTGGGTTGGGCGGATGCATATATGTTTATATAAGGATATATTTATTAAATATGTGTTGTATCCTAGTGGTTCAAGTATGTTGTTAATGAATTTTATTGCATGTTCAATTCTTATTGAGCACATATTTTTTAAAATCTTGTTTTTGTCAAAAAATTTTATATTACTACATCTATGTGTAAGTGTTACTAGATTGTTATATTGAAATAACTTCATATCTTACGTAACACGTATTAAAACATAGAGTAACACATTGTTATTCATATAGTAACACATGAATATTCACAGAATATTACGACGACATGTATACAGTGTTATATATAGGTTTGCCCATATAAATCGGAAGAACCGGCGGTTCCGAACCGGAATTGGAAAATCGGAACCGGTGGAAACCGAAATCGAAACCGAAATTTTGGCGGTTTCATTTTGGTTTCAAGGTTTGGAAAATCGAAACTGGCGGTTCCGGACCGGCGGTTTTTCGGTTCGAACCGCCGGTTTATATATATATTTTTTAATTATTTTGTTCCATTATTTTGCCATTTTTACTTGTAAGTTGTAAGTTGCAAGTTGTAAATTTATAAGGTGTAACATATTTTAAGTATTGAAATATGTAGAATTGTAGAATTTGTATGTTAAAAATTGCAATTTGTAATATAAGCTATAATTTGTAATTTTAAATTTAACAATTGTAAACTTCTGAATTATAAAATGTGAACTTTGCATTTTATATTTTAAATTTTAGTTGAATAATATCAAATTTAGTTCAAGACTTCAAGTTCAAGTTAATTTCAATTATCAATTATTTTAAAAAAAATTAATAAATCGACAAAATTGGAAACAGAACTGCCTAAACACTCCCGAATCGAAAACAGTTGGAACCGGAACCGAGTGGAAGTGGAATGGGTGGAACCGAAATCGGCTAAACCAAGACCGGCACATGCATATAGCCTGTTCGATTTCGGTTCGGCATTTTTCCAAATCGGAATCGACGGTTCCGAACCGTTGGGAAAGTCTAGTTATATATTATTAAAAAACAAATGTTACTACATAAACAAAAAAGTGTTACCCTATGAAAAAAAATCGTGTTACCTCATGAACAAAATCAGTACAAGCGCGAAAAGAAATCTTCAGTCCAAAATTACAGATTCAAAGAATAACTTGATGTGTTACTACATGAACAAAATAGTGTTACCATATTAACAAACTAGTGTTACTACATGAACAAAAATCAGTACAAAAAAAAAATCCTCAGTCCAAGATTACAGATTTAAAGAACAGCATGAGAATAGTGCAGAAGGACCTGTAAATTTATGAGGATGAGAAAACTAAAAAAAATTGAGAGGAATATGGAAGAGAAAAAAGAAAAAAAAAGAATAAGGGAAGAGAAGAAAAAACCTGAAGAAGCGGCGCAGTGAAAACCAAAACTGAGATCTAATCACGTTTGTTGCTGACGCGAGGAAGAAGGAGAAATCTGGCGTAATTTGCTTGTGTGAGGAAGAAAAAGCCTTGTCCAGGCCAGCGTTGTGCACCCGATGAAAAAAAATAAAAAAAGTCCAACTAACTTGTAATTGCACATATTAATTGTACGCAATATTGCATATAAGTTTTTCTAATTTAATGTAAGTGTTGTTTATTAGTGTTTAAAGTGATAAAATGACTTTTGATTTAGGGTATAGTAATATTTTCTACTTTATTATTAAAGTATATGATTTTTTGTAGGTAAAAGTAATGATGTAAGATGTAATTTAAAAACGTTTGGAGAGGATAATTGAAAAAAGTGTAGTTATTTTATTGTCTTTTATGGGAAGAGGTAAATTAATTTGGGACGGACTTTTTATTAAAAAAAAAAAAACTAAACAAGTTTGGGACAAAAGAAGTACTATTTAAATTATTTTATTGTACCCCCAAATTAAAATTTTTGAATCCGCCCTTACAACAATCAAGTGATACATTGTATTGGTTGTGGAGTCTGCATGATTTTTTTGACTTTCAAAGTCTGGGGGTATTCAATTCGGATTTTCATAAGTCTTTAAAAATCCTGAGATATTCAATACGAATTTTAAAAAGTCTTAAAAAAATTTAGATATTCAACAGTCTATGGATATTAATACTCTATGTGTTTTCTTTGATTCTCTTCCAAAAATATAAATAGATTCACTCTCCAAAATCTCTTCTAACAACCAGAGATTTCTACTTATTCTCTCAGAGAACTCTGAAGACGAAAGGTCAGAAGAAAAAAATCTTCGTTGTTCTCCTGCCATCGCCGCCGCCGCCCTTTGCCGCCGTCATTCTCCCGATTCTCCCGCCACTGAGACCATCGGGCCTCCCCCGTGTCTCTGCCACAAGACGACGCAGGGTGCCTCACACCGCTCATCGTAGCGACATCGCTGCCCGTCGCTCGCCGCCCTACATCGTCCTCCCTCCTCCCTCGCAGCCCGCCGCAGGTATGCAGTTTTTTATTTTTTCAATTTTCATTGGCAGAGTGCTAATTCTGGTTTTTGTTTCTTGAACCCTCAGTTTTGGAAAGAATGTCGCTCTGATGAATTTCCAGTCGAATATGAAGAAGATCAAGATTCACCACATCTCGACATGGAAGAGAAAATTTTGGAATTGTTTTCTCAAAGCCAACTACAACAAAGAACGGAAGTTAATACATGGAGAACGAATATTGCTAATGCTATGTGGGAAATGAGGCCGAGGTATAACGGTGATGGAAATGAAGATGAGAATAATAATGGTGAATAATAATGTATTTTTTTGGAACTAATGTATTATTGGTATTTTTTCTAAACAATTTGGATAACTTTTTTTATATACAAGTGTTTTCATATACATTTGCATCAATAGTTCCAGCGCCGGAGTCTATGAAAATCCATGTAAATCAATAAAAAAAATCAGTCAAACTCTGTATGAAGTCTATGAATTTTCTAAATCCACGGACTTTTTAAAGTCAAAAAAAATTCAATAGAATCTCAATTGAATACACCCCCCTTAATTTATTTTTTTTATCGGACAAAGTTAGTTGTTAGTAGTTAGTACACCAAGCACCCAAATACTCCACGATATTTCCATCCACCTTATAACTCTCATAACTCCAATTCGTTCCTAGAGGAAATCGAACTTGGGTCTCCCACTTAAATGAGGAACCTAGTGGCCAAGTGGGCTAAGCCACATGGTTAATATTAAAAAAAAATTAGGCGGCGCCTAGGCGGGCAAGGGAGAAAATGCCTCTAACACCCCCCTTAATATCACTTGTTGTTGTTGTTGTTAACAAGGTGCAGACGCCCAGATTTGTGTATTTTTGTTAGGATTTCTGCAAATTAGATGTAATTTGGTTATTAGAATTTATGCATATTGTTGTTGTGATTTTCTGTTTATTTTTTGTAATTTTCGTTTTTGTAAATATTTATTTAGGAAAAATACATTTTTTTTAGAGAAAGTACATTTTTTTATAGAAAATGTAAATATTTATTTGGTTTCTGTAATTATTTATTGTATGCTTTATTTTTTGTAACATGTAGAGTTGGGAGAAATAAAATGCACTGCAAAAATCGCTCAGAAGTACAAAAATAAAAATAAATGCACTCTAAAAATCGTTTAGAAGTACACAAAATATAAAAAATTGAACTTCAAAATTGACCCAGAAGTGCATAAATTTTAAAAAAAAAATCTGAAAATTGCATATTTTTTGTTCTTCAAAATACATTTTTTTAAAATAATGCACCTAAAATTGGCCAAAAAGTGCATAAATTCAAAATGTAATTCAAAATTACTAAATAATTAAAATATCACTTATAATTATTAAAATTACTAATTTACTAAAATTATTGAGGTGCTAAAATTCAAAATTTTGTGTTAATAAATGATGTAATTAATTCATCAAATTAAAAAAATTGAATTTTTAAAATTTTAAAGTACAAAAAATTAAAATGTGTCAGAAGTGCAGAAAATGTGTCAGAAGTGCAGAAAACGGGGCAGAAGGGTAACTTAGACACTTTGGCCACTTTTCTTGTACCTAATAGTCTCTATAAAAGTTTTTTTACCTAAGAGTCTTAAGGTGTTTGAGAATGCACCTTAGAGCTAGACATGCTCAAACCGAACCGGAACCGTCGGTTTTAGAACCGCCGGTTCCGCGGTTCCGGTTTCGGAACCGAACCGAAACTGTAAAACCCACGGTTCGGTTTCAGTTCTAGAAAAATCAGAACCGGGTTCCGCCGATTCGAACCGGGAACCGCCTCCAATTTGAAAATTATAGCCATTGAGAGATCCAACAGCCCAGATTAAAGAGCCGTTGAGATCCAACGGCTGAGATTAAATAGCCGTTACTGGAACCGCCGGTTCGAACCGTGGAACCGCCGATTTTCGACCATTTTTTTTTATTTATTAGTTTTTCAAAATTTTCATCAATAAATACCACCTCATTCCGCTCCAAAATTCACCCCAAAGTGATTCAACTCATTACTTTCTTCTCATCTCTCTCAACTCAACTCTCACTCAATTCTCAAAGTTTATTATTTACATATTATTTACATTACTTACATATTATATACACTACACTATAATTTATATATTAGTATATTACACTAAACTATATATTATACTACACTACACTACATATTATACTACACTATATATTATATACACTATATATTACACTATACTACATATTAGTATATTACACTACATTATATATTATTTACATATACACTTACATATTATGGCAAGCCATCAAAACAACAAGGGTAAGGGTAAAGCCAAAGCTTCTTCCACCTCTTCCGTTCGTATTTCACAACCACCGCCATCGGCACCGATCGAGTGGAGTTTAGATGATATTGAGGCCACACTTGGTCCCGGTTATGAGAATCCTCTTGAAGATGATGCTATACCACGAGGTCCACGACGTCCTACTCAAGAAAGTCAAAACCACCCAACCGACTCCAATGCCGAGCCAACTCCAACCCTAACTCCAAGTCGAGCTCAACTTAAGTCGGATATTTTTGCACGTCACTTTAATAAAGTGATCAACGAGGATGGTACTATTAAAGTTCATTACAACTATTGTGAGAAAATATATTCTTTTGTCAAAGGAGGGGGATATGGGACATTCGAGAAGCATTTGAAAAAAATTCACCCGGATAGAGTTGGAATTAGTTCAAACCAAGCACAACTTCGTGGATTTACGTCAACCGGTGGCGGTGGTGGAGTTCAAGGCGAGGTAAATAACCCCACTTCTCTATTTACATTTGATCAAATGAAATATAGAAAATTATTAGCTAAATTTGTGTGTACACAACACCTTCCTTTTCAATTTGCCGATAATCCCTTTTGGAATGATTTTGTTAACCTTGGTCTTCAACCCGTGGCAAAAAAAGTTTCACGTCATACTACTACTCGTGATGTTGCTAAAGTTGTTTATGAGTATAAATATGCTTTGATTAATCTATTTGTTGATTTAAATGTTAAAGTTTGTATATGTGCGGATATTTGGAGTGATAATTTTCAAAAGCATAGTTATATAGGAGTTACATGCACTTGGATTGATGATTCGTGGACTCTTAACAAAAGATTGATTTCTTATAGAGATTTTGATACGGAACACAATGCAGTTAATATTAGAGATAAATTGCATGATATTTTAAATGAGTATGCTCTTACTAAAACAATATTTTCTATTGGTTTTGATAATCTTTAGTGCAAATCCGGCTACTATTGAAGATCTTACAAATATTTGTCAACCATATCTTGGTGGAAAAAAATTTCATGTTAGATGTATGTGTCATATTTTAAATTTATGTGTTCAAGATGGTTTAGATGCTTTGAAAGAACAAGTTGGTCCTATTAGATCCGATATTTATTATATGTCAAGACATTCAAAATTGTTGAAAAAATGGAAAGTTTTTTGTAGAACATACAATATGCATCCCAAAAAAAATTCTCTTGATGTGTTAACTCGTTGGAATTCCACGTATAAATTGTTAAAGGAGTCTATGGATTATAAAGACGCTTTATGTACATTTTTTACTCAAGAAAATTGTGGTGTTCGTTTATATCCTCAATATTGGGATTCATGCACTTCTTTGTGTAAAATTTTGGGAATTTTTAATGATTCCACAAAAACGTTATCCGGTGTTTATTATCCTACTAGTAATTTAACGTTTGATTATTGTATTAAAGTTGCTCATGTGTTAAATGAAAATATTACAAATCCTTTATTAAGTGGGCTACTTTCTCTATGATGCAAAAATGGAAAAAATATTTTACAAATATTCGATCGATCTATTCTTGGTTTGCTAAAGTGTTTGATCCCAGAGTAAGATTGGATGGATTAATAATGTTGTTAAACATGTATTATAATTATTTATTTCTAATAGACATATGGTCATGGGTGAAGATGATGTATATCTGTCTGGAAGAGATTGGTAATCGGATTAAAGTTCTTTTAATGTCTTTATTTAGAGAATATAGTGGTCGGGTTTTGAAGCAAATTTTGGTGGTGACTCTTCTATGAGTCAAGATGAAGATATATTAACGGGTTTTTATGATGGCGTTTAAAAAAAACGTCGAAGGTCTACTTCTAACCCTTATTACTTAACTTGATCATTATTTATCCTCTACATTTGTTCTTTGATGAAGATGAAGACAACACTACTTTTAATATACTAAAGTGGTGGTCGAGGGTGAAAAATACCTATCAATATTGTCAATGCTAGCAAGAGAAATTTTTTGCATCTCATATCAACCGATTCCGTTGAACAAGCTATTAGTTTGGGAGGCTACACTTTGGATGCAACGAGATCGAATATGAGCCGTTGAAAACGTGGAAAATCAATGCTTGCTTGATGATTGGGTAAGAGCCGAAAAGAGAAGTCAATAATTAATTGATAATGATGATCAAGATAGCTCCGAAGAAACTACCACCGGAAGTGATGTATGAAGAATCGAATCGATCCAAATCAACGAGGTAAGTTTGAGGTAAGAGAACTACGTGGACTTTGATTCCTATTTGGATACGTAGGCAACTTAATTTTAAGTTTCAAATTTAGAATTTCTAAGTTTATTTCTTAAATTTAAGCTCAAATCCAATTTCTTTAAATCCCCCCCTCCCCAAAATTTATTTTGTAAAATTTAAAATTTTAAGTTGTAATTGTAATTACTAATTCGATATAGTTCACTTTGTAATTTGTAAATTTGTAATAGTTCAATTAATTTGTAATAGTAGATTACTAGCTTATTTTAAGTTGGAATTACTAATTTGTAATAGTTCAATTACTTTGTAATAGCTACTAATTTGTAATAGTTAAATTATTAATGTAATCTTCAATTTAAATTCTCATATTAACAATAACAATGTCCAATTTCATGATCTATCTATACATTCCTTCAAATTTTAGATCCAAAAAATTAAAAAACACAAGAAAAAATATATGAAAAAAAAAAAAAAAAATAAATAAAATCGGCCGAATCCAAGCGATTCAAAGCGAAACATGGGGTTCGAGAACCGAGAATCAAAACCGCAAATCTTGCCACGGATCGATTCGGGTTCCCCTCCTGAAATTTTAGAACCACGGTTTGGGCAAGAACCATCGGTTCGAGGAAAATGAGCATGTCTACTTAGAGCCTTGGCCCCTGGCCTGAAAAATTATTTAGATTATTTAAAAGAAAAAATTAAGTTTAGATGAATATAATTTTTTTTTCTTTACTTGTCTTGTATGATTGAAAATCTAAAAATTTACTGAATTTTTATATCACAATATTTATTATTCACAACATGGTGAAATTTAAAATTGCAATTTAAATTTGACATATTTATCAATGTATGTACTCCCTCCATCACATTGTAATTGTCTCGCTTTCCTTTTATAGACGTCCCACTATAACTTTCTCATTTCATAAAAGAAAAAAGTAACTCCACTACCCATAATTTTCATTCTCATTTTTCACATAATATTATAAAAAATATCTCTCACTACTCCACTCATTACTCCATATATTTTTTTCCTCTCTCTCAATATCCAAAACTACCCTTCATTTTTATTATTTTATTATTATTTCTTAAACAAAATAAAAAAAGAACGAGACAATTACACCAGGGACGAAGGGATAATAATTTTATATTTTTGTTGATCAATAGTAATTAGTATTTAAGTGTACAGAAAAATAATGAAGCTTGTTAAATAATGAAAAATATAATAAATTAGAAGAGGAATAATGAATTTGATTTTGAAAAAGTGACTGAAACTTGTATGCTACACATATATAAAATGACGGTGAAGAAGTGAGTGACTATGAAAAAGAGACGATGGAGAAGTAAAAATAAAAAAATAATTGAATTTGCATAAAAGTATTTTTTTTTATTTTAATATTGTATAATATTAATTTCATACTCCATTTGTCCTAATTTTGATTGTCCATTTTCTGTAAATAGTCGTCTTAATTTTGTTTGGTCATTTCATAAAAAGGAAATAAAACAACTTTTAATATTATTTATTACTATTATTTCTCTCCATCAAACTCATTTTACATCATTTAATACTATTATTATTCTCCACAAAATCCATTTTATACAATTTAATACTATTATCTTCTATTTTTTCTTAATTTTCATATCTACAATAACCGAATAATAAAAAATAAGATGGAAAAAGTATTATTTATAATTTTTATGTTATAAGGGTTCAAATTTTAAACTCAACTCACCTCTGTAATTCATAAGATTGTCCCATGAAAGTACGTATCACCTTTACTGCAAGGGTGGTATAGACGACGAAATTACAATAATTGAAGGGACCAGCAGCAATCATGGATAGCTTCTCGTGACTCCATAACAAGACAAAATTCTCTATCACGGGATCACAGCTTGAGGCTTAAAACCGCCCATTTTTACTCTTTAAATACCTCAATCAACACATCCACCAAAGTCGCCAATCTATTTGCTACACATGGCGAAAGTGGCGGCGCTGGTGGCGGTGATAGTGGTGGTGGTTCTGGGCTGAGCAACGGCGATTTCGGTGTGCAACGTGATGGAGGATGGTTTTACGGCGTGCAGGGCGTCGGTGACGCCGCCTGACACCGACGCCGGAATGCTGCGACGCCGTTTCAGGGGCGGACATTAAGTGCTTGTGTTCGTATAAGAACTCATTTGTGTTGCCTTGTCTTGGAATTGATCCTGATCTTGCTTTAGCACTTCCTGCTAAATGCAACCTCACAACTCCTGCCCAATGTTGATTTCAGCTACTATTACTATTGATTAAAAGCAATTATATAGTCAAATATGTGATATTAAAATCAATTGGTGACTATATATGTAGGTGTGATTAATTGGGTTTGTATGCATATATTCGAATTAAAGTTTTGGTTGGTGATTCTTGGGGTTTTTTCTTGTACCTACTTTATCAATTAATTACACAAATATTATATAAAAATTAATGTTGGAAATAATTACTACTTGAACTAATGAAATATGTGATTTTATTTACTACTGAATATTGAGATATATGTACACATCAAGAGTTAGTTACCTAGATTGAAGAAACATCGAGTGCAGTATTCATTATTAATTTGTGTATTTCATGGCTTACAAGGAATTCACAGTTATTTCCATACTAAACTGTTGGACTCAGTGCTTTAACATATAGTACCACATGCATTAACGTGTTGTACTGTACAATACATTAAGCATGTGTTACAAAATGATAATCCCCAGCAGGCTAGCATAGAAAAAATCAGAATTCACAGTTAACAAACTTTTCTTCACCTTGCAATAGACAAGGAAGACTGATTGAGTGTCTGAAAGATCGAGCTTTTACATCGTTTGTCAATATTTTACCCACTCAACAGTAATATCCAAAAAATAAACCACTATACCTAATTCAAAATGAATCTGGAAGTTCAATGTTCCAGCAATATAATTCTACCAAACCATTGTTCATACCCCTCCTCCTAAGCCACCATCGGTTAAGTCGTAAAATTTCTTCTAAGTGACAAAAAAACCTCGACCCACCATGAAAATCAGCAACTTTTCCTAGAGTGCAAAAAAATAATGTGCTACTTACAGGCTAACATGGACTTTGACAAAAGAATCAGTCAAAACTAACTGTTTGGAATGATCTCCTTTTGGGTGGTCATCACAGTTGAACTTGATTCTAACATGTAGAGGTCTCGTAAAAACGACTTCTTCCAATTCTCTATTCGACATCGTTAGGAGCTGAAACAGTACATCTTTTCTGGATTTATTCTTGGGCTCCAACATTTCAGCTATCCTTGCTGCTTTGATCTCTTGACTATCACCTTCTGAAGTTGAATTCTTCTTCAGTCTCAAGTACAGTGCAGCATAAATAATCACCTGGATGAATCAGCAAAATAAAAAGTAAATAAAAAATTGCTCCCTTAATACCACTCACATAGGCTGGACAAATTTTCATACGAATTAAGAAGACATATTAAATGTTATTGGAATCGTATTCTTTTTCTACATTCTTCCTATTTTACCCTTACACGGAATGACACTAAAATTAAGTGTTGGTTGATTTTTTGTTGAAAGTGTGTTAAACAAGGTCATTTTGGTCAATCGAGAAATAGTTTATAACTTTTAACAAAGAAACAAGCCTATAATTCGGAACAAAGCTCTATTTTTGTTCACATAGTTAACATTATATTATTATTGCTCCCCTGAAAAGCCCTACTGAACAAAAACTAGAAGAAGAGTGGTTCAACTGAACGGAATAAATAGAGCAAGAAAGCAAAGGGGCTTCAAATTGCAGTTTCCTTTTAAGGGAAATATCTTTAGTAGACATATTTAGCATGAGTTGCATAGCTTGTCAATTTTCAGCACCAAAGAGAAGTGGAGAAGGACACATACCTCACTTGTTCCAGGACTAGTGTTGATTGTGCAACCAATGCGGACCCTACCTTGCAATTCCTCATTAGGGGGGCTGCTTTCCGGTTCCTCATTAGGGGGGTTGCTCTCCTCTTCTGGGCTTTCAAAAATAAGGTTATCAAGCCCATCATACCACAGCTGGGTCCCAGTCACCTGAACATCAGTTCAAATTTCAAAACCAGAGGCCTCAGAATGCGTATAATTACAGAAATTAATGGCCAGCAGAATTTAAGTAAATGGATGCCTTTTGGAAAATACTTGTATGCACCAGTTGCACCATGCAACTCAAGTGTATTCTTAATTGGTATTAGTCGTTTTCCTAAAAGTATTAGTTGTTTTCACTGAATAGTATTAGTTGTGCTCCAGTTGCACCGTGCAACTGGTGCACCCAAGTGTTACTAATACCTTTTTTGAAGATGCAGCTGTGGTCTCTACTTCTGAGATTTCAGCAGCTGCCCCTCTAGCCTGGAGCCATATGCATTCTTCTTGGGGTTGCTCTACTAGATCAGCATATTGAGGGATATCAACGTTCAACTCTATATTAACTGTCCCTGAGATACATAAAGTACATTAAATAAACAATTACCGGTATTGGGTTTGAAGCACAGTTGACAATAAGTCAAAAGTGCATCACGGAGGAAAAAGTATATTAATTGATGATATTGATGAAATTAACACATTGATAAATTCTGGATTCAATAGGTTGTTGAATTAACTTGACCTCCTAAATGTTGTTTCTTCATTTCAAGTTCAATATTAGTTTCAGCACCTACATCAATCTCATA
Source organism: Stenogyne calaminthoides (assembly GCA_037126765.1). NCBI lineage: Eukaryota > Viridiplantae > Streptophyta > Magnoliopsida > Lamiales > Lamiaceae > Stenogyne > Stenogyne calaminthoides. The sequence goes on along the minus strand of JBBCBC010000021.1, from coordinate 9,006,629 downwards.
AAATATGCAACTTCAAGAACTTTTAAGCAAAGCTAAAATTAATTCCGGAAAATTCACATATAAGAGAAATTGATTATAAGTCATTGTGAATAACTTGCTCATAAGATATTAGATAAGTAGATCTATTTTGCATGTTTCTTGAATGTGGAAATCATAGAAGAGTCATTCCACCAAGAAAAAGATGAAACAAAGAGGAAAAAACAACTATCTTGAGAGTTCCAATTGGCGTTTCTGGTACTGAAAGAGAGATAAAATGCAAAAGATAAACAAAAGAGACAGAACGAAAGGCAGAAAATAATACGAAGAGAATATTCTTTGTGCAAAAAGGCACAAGAACAATTTTGCCTTGATGAATACGGTTCATACTTCATAGAGAAGAAAATTCTAAAAGAAGAGGTTTCAAAATTACAACCAACCAATTTAACAGGCTTGTAGGTGTGTATGGTGACAGTTTATTCAACCCAACTGAATGGACTCAGAACCTGTTTGGCTCAGCTTATAAGCTCCTTACTAAAACAGCGAGCTTTTAGCGTTGTGAATTTGCTTGGCAAAAAAGGTGCTAAACAACATATAAAATCTTAAAAAAAGTTCTTTACACCTTATCAGCTCCAAAAAGGTAAGTTGAGATATCCCAACCTCCACCCCCAACCCACACCCACCCAAATATAAAAATTAAAATATAATTATTTTACATTAAAAATATTTGTTTTAAATTATCAAAGAGCTTATAAGTTTAATAAGCCAAACACTTCAAAAATTTATAAGCTACTTAAAAATTACATCTTATAAGCACTTAAAACAATTTATAAGCTGTTAAGAACTTATAAGATGTTTAAAATAAGCTTAGCCAAACGGGCCCTCATTCTGAAACATCATATTGAAACTTTTTATTATAAATTGGCTGTCTTCTAGAGCTTAGTTCAGGAAAATATATGCAGTTTCAGGTTGCAGCATTCTTCCAAGTATTACGATTTTCAGATGTATAATCTTTCACGCCTTCCAATGGGAGAAGAATAGGTTGTCAAATAAGTCTCTTTTTTTTTTTTGGGGGAAAGATAGGTTGTCAAGTAAGTCCAGAATGCATCATAGTGAAAATCAGAATTCTTTGCAAAAGTCGTATACATAACCGACAACAATAATGAGATTGTGTCATTCTGTAAGAACAAATACCTGGAAATAAGCGAAAACATTGTATGTGATCGAAACCAGGTTCTGATGGATCATTACTGCAACATAATTTTGTAAAAGTTAACCAAATTGTAAACCTTTAAACCAGAGAGCAACTCAATTTTTCATACTTACACAGCATACACTTTCTCAAGAGAGAATGCAAGCCAATACGGAAGCCCAAGGATCCCGAAGTTTGACATATGAAAGGTTGTTGCTGACCCAGATCCTTTGCTAAGCTTAACTAATGCCTGGCCAACTTCAATAAATAAAATAATAAAAATCTATCAGGAACAGAATCTAACTAAATTGGATTCAAAAACCTACCCTACTACAAGATAGATAAAACCTTTCGTTTGAGTACCTTAAATAAATAATAAAATAAAGAATGATCGGTGTAATTACAATTTTGAGTACCTGTATCACAGAATACCACATGATCCTTAAAAGTTGCAACTGAAGACATAAAACCACCATACGGTAATGATAAATTGTTATCGATTTGTTGCTGTAACAACTCAGCAGGCAGATTGCTCAACGGGGCGCATCTCTCAAGAATCATCTGTCCACAGATCTCCAAGATCTTTGAAGGCTCTTCAAGTTAATGATAAGTCAGACAACTGCAGGGATAGTAAAAATGTGAATCGGGATAAAAGGTATTAGTAATATACCTTTTACAACTTCTCTGGTAAACCCTGATTCCAAATCTACGATCCATAGAGTTCCAAAGCTGCACATATAAATTATGAGATAACAAACATAGACAACAAAAACATGCATATGTACATACACTAAAGATGACATTTATTAAAGTCTTTTTTAACACAGTAGCTAAGGATAAGTTAACTTCACAATATAGCATACTTACATATTTAATGTGAAACTACAATCTATATGTTGGATTATGAAGTTCGAAGTACTTGTTTGTTGGCCGGCGATCCAACTAATAATGGGAAATATTTTTAGGCTTTTTTGAGCCTAACTAGCGCTGTCGATTTTTTGTTAAAAAAATAAAAAATAAAAGCCCACCGAATTTATTATAACCCCATCTCTCGGAATTTAGTGAATGTCCTGGCTTGGTAGTACCCCCAAACGTAGTCAATTCTTGAGGAACTGGATAAACAATCTTGTGTCCTTTACCGTTGTTTTTCGTTTTTCCTTTTCTCAATAATTGTGTTTTTCTTAACACTATCAAAAGTCAAAAATATATCATATGGGTGACGAATCCAAGTGAAAGCAAGTTCCAAAAATATCACCACGTAATATATACCTTCCAAAGTCGTCCAGTTAAAGTTCGGGCAAACAAATATAAGAATAAGATATCAGAGGCTGCAATTTGATAGATGAAAGCAATACAGATTAAGTTCACCTTCGATTGAGTATAAATATATCATTCTTTGATGACTTCAGAAGATGCCAAGGGAATAAAAGCGACGGAAAATTAAATTCTTCAGACTTCAACGCTATACTCTTCTCCGTCCATATCTTATCCAGAACCCAGTTCCATATACCCTTCTTATCACCATTAGTTTTTGGAAAAACCGTCTCCACAACCCTCCTCTCCATATCAGCTCTTCTGACAGCATGATTCTTTAACCAAACAACAGGCAGAAGTTTATTGAAGAAAAGACTATCATTTAGAGAGCAAACAGTAGCAGATCTTTAAAAATAGAACACCACAAAACCTAAATCCAATTGGGGGGGGGATTAAATTGGAGGCACGGCCTTAGCAGGAAAAGAAGTATTACTGCTCTATTTCGATTTTCCAGCTAAGAGAAACACATAAAAATTAGACAAAATGAGAAGAAATTTACCATCACATAGAACATATTAAGCTCCTCGTGCAACTAAGTCCAATTAACAACAGTGAATTGTTTTCCCCAGCTTTTAAAAATTAATTAGAGGCCATTTTATTTGTTGTTTTAGAATTCGTCAAAAAATTTCTTGTTTTCATACAATATGACTTATTACAGGATACTATCGTAAGAAAATGAGCTTCACTTCCTATGAAAAGAATTTCTCAAGAGTCATACCTCAGAATCCACAAAATAAAGGAAATTCTTGGAAGAATCATAAAATGAAGCAGCGGGACACATTAACTTAGCCATTTCAAACTCTCCATCCTCAAATCCAGGAGAAGAACCAATCTGAGATGATTTTAAAAAATCCACATTAATGCATTTCTTTTACGCAAATTGGATAAGTTCCTATTACAAGAGTTCATATTAAGCCATAAAAGCATTAAATACAGTACAGTACGTACAGCATCCAAAATTTTCCCATTGCTGTTAATCACAATAATCCTGTGATGATTAACGTCAGATAGGAAAAGCCGGTCACCACTCCCATCTACTGAAATGCAACCTAACAAAGTGACACAAAGGATTAAACCATTTAGCAAAATAATGTTAAAATAATCAATCTTACACCAAAACAATAAAAAAGTCTGAGGCTGGAATAATCCCCTAAAATAAGAAATGGAAGCCTCTACCTGGGAAGGCAAAAAGCAAGTTTCGCAAAGCAGAACAAACATATGGTTCCAAAACAACTTCAAAAGGCTTGACCCACGTTCTTATCGTACCACCAACATTAGCTCTCATGCTATTTTTTGTGTTAAAATCATGAATAGCTGCCAATGCAATACAAATCAATACAATGAGATATTGGTCATCAAATTAAACGAAGAAACCAGGAAGAAATTAGCCAAATATTTTAATCAGCAAATTCTCCACACTCCGTGAGACAAAGGTATAGTAGGAAGGTGGATAAGAATAAGCAACCGAAATCCCTCTTCAGCATTCAGATTTATAATGATATGCCAATAATATATGGCGAAATCAGGCGATTCCATTTTAACAAATAAAAAAGGCCAAGAAAGTGTAAGCACTTCCTATTTTAACAATGAATTTGTTCCCTTGTATTTCATCAAGACAAGAAACAGCCCGTCTTCTGAAAACAATATTCATGTTTACGAATCTGCACTAAAAACATAATGTAAACAAGATGTTTTTTTAAAAAGATAATCTCATATTTACCATTTGAAAAACCATGTCAACGAAAAAGACCACCTTAAATGTAGCAACCATGGTATGAATAAATCATAAGGGATAGTAGATGAATCATGAATGTGTGCCACTCAAAGGGAAAAGGAACAAAAGTTTAATGTTTTGCAGCAAAAAAAATCTAAAGAATGCATAGCCAATGTTAAAACAAGCTGTTAAATTATAATAGAAAATTGCTCTCTCTCAAATAAGTGAAAAGGATGAGAGCATAAGTACCTTTATCAAGCATATTAAGATCTGCATCCTCACCAGAGTAGATGATAGGATTCTGAAAACCTTCGGATATGATGTAGAATGGCACATTTGCCTGGTAAAAAAAGAAAGAAATTTAATAACATCAAGGTAAAATGAATTTTATAACTCTCAATAAAATGCTTAATGCATGCCCAGTACATATCAGGCAACATACATATGGAAAAGACAACACATATTGATTTAGTAACACCAAGTTCAAATGAAAGACAGACCTCAGAAATCTTCTTGGTAGACAACAGGATAGGAAAAGTGATGTACTCCTTAATGATTTGCAGCAAATGTAAAGAATTATCATCCAGGCATATTGATGTGCCATGTTGTAAAGCCATAACTCGCAGGAAAGGATTCCTGCAGCAACAAAAAAATTATGTAAAGTATGAACTACCAAGGTAGAAACCACCCAGCCAAATAAAAAATGTAAGGAAACTAATATATTTACCTCTTTTGAAGTAATTTTGCTATTTCGAACATTTTGACAGTATTTTGATTTGCTTCAAAAACCAACACCAACATAATGTCATCACCCTTAAACGAACTATTCCTGCCTGGAGTTGTGTTCAACCAGCAATGAGACGGTCCTGCAAGTTTGCTTGTGTTGAGGCTCTGATTTACCAAAATTAAAGAAAGGGGTAATCACATCTAAATTTTAACACACAGAGGTAATTATCTAAATGATGTTTAGCAGGTAATCATCCCTCCAAAGAATTAACAGCACTAAATGATATTTAGCATAATTATCTTGAAATGCTTTTTATTCTACTAGGTCGGGCATCTTAAGAAAGGGTAACCGAGAAAAACAGTTGATGGAGATGAGAATATGTATTAATTTGGTATACATAATCTATATGATATATTTGATTTATTTCCTTTTATTTATGTTTATCTTTTAATTTGTTTTTTTCTTCTCCCTTGTTTGATATTTCAACATTAAGATGATGTTGCTTTGAGTTTTAAAAACCAGGATTTGGGATTTGAAATTTAAACCAGTTCTAGTTTGGAATTTTGGAAACCAGTTTTAATAAACCACCATTATAAAACTTATAAAACTACTACCACTCCTCAAAAACCCAAAAACAAACACACATTTAACTACTTATCAGGATTTCAAAGTCACCTAGATTTCGAAAACCGGTTTTTAAAAGTCACTTGAAATAAACATCATCTAATGGTTTCATCTTCATGCATATCTACCCTTGTCGTCATGCCTCCACTAGTACTTAGAGACCAATCTCTGTCGCACTTTGATCACACGACTCAACCACACGCTCTTTCTCTCAACTTGTTTATCATCATTTGGTACGCCCTCATCCAATCCTGAGTCATGACTTGTACCCGCGGAATATCCTATTCATCGATAGAGCTTCCTCTATATTCGCTATTGCTTCGGTATGTAGATACATGAGAGTCGTGAATGAGTGATTTTGTATCACTAGTACATAGGGATGATAAATGTAATAACCAAAGAGGTGAGCGCTTCATGGACCAATAACTAAAAACACACCCAATTCCAAGTAGCAAGACTCCTATTTATCTAGGAGCAATGAGCTTATACAAAAACTCTCTTTTTGTCCCTCAATTTACACACCACTACACTCCTCTCTGGTCTTTCACCAAATCCAAAGATTGTCATGGAAATCTGGAGTCCCCTCCCTTTCCACTAGTCTAAGTTACCAGGAAACCAAATAACCCAACCTGGTGGAAGGGGAATAAGTTACCAGGAAACCAAATAACTCAACCTGGTGGAAAGGGAAGGAGGCTCCATATTTCCTACGCAACCCTTAGATTTGATGAAGGGGCCGAAAAGAAGTGTGGTTGTGTGTAAATTGGGGGGACAGAGAGGGAGTATTTGTATGCGCATTGTTGCCCGATAAAAAGAAGTCATGTTACTTGGAATATTGGTCCACAATGTGTACACTTCTCTGGTTATTACATTTGTCAGTCATATCCGTGTATTAGAGATAAGGTTTCATTTATACATCGCTCTTATGGATCTATTTAACTTAGTAGCAATGAATATGGAATATGAGGAAGCTTCATTGATGATGAGGATTCTGCGGGTTACAAGTCATGACCCAAGAATTAGGTCGTACCCAAGAATGAGGTCGTACCGACTAGTGATAAAAAAGATGAGAAAAATGAGTGGGTGGTCGAGATTTGTGATCAAAGTGCACACGGAGATTGGTATGTAAGTTTATTTGGGACTAGTAGCGGAGGTATGAAGACAATGTTAGAGATGGATTTTGATGATGAACAATTAATATTGAAAAATCAAATAAGAGAGAAGAAGAAAACAAATCAAAAGATATCTAAAGATAAACATAAAATAAAGGAAATAAATCAGATAATATCACATATATATTACATATAACAAATTAGTACATATCTTAATCTCATCATAAGCTCTCTAAGATCTTATTTAGATTGTATTAGTACAATAAACTAACACCTCATACCCTTTCAATAGACTAATAATTGTCAATAAATTCCTAAATACCCGGTTTAGTTCCTCCTTTTCTCCTGGCTATACTTTTCAAAAATCTCATTTACTACAAATTATTATGCACAAAGCTACTTTACGTCCTATCTAGTCAAACCCTCACTTGGAGTACTCAACTATGATGTAGAATTGCAAGAGAGGCGAGTTTTTAGAGTCCCATGATTATCAAAATCTTTCACCACTATTTCATGTACTCTGAAATTTAATTCAACCTAAAACTTTGTCTAAATGATCCCAGATTTTTGACAATGTACGTCGTACAATCAACCACCATTTAACGCCAAATGACATATGCCAACCACCAATCAAGATCGCCTATTCCATGTTGGTGTTCCATTTGTATTACTATTCCATTACCTTTAATACGTGATCCGTGTCACTAATTATGCTTTTTGATGTCATTTATTACACACATCATGTATTAACGGTAGTGCAACACGAGATGAAACACAAAAGTGGAATAGGGGACATGTGCTGGCCAACCACAGTGCCCATTGGTGTGAGACAAATTTTCTCTTTAGCAAGTCTATTTGGAAGTCATAGACGAATGGTAACCTATAGGAATGATTATGACATTAGAAATTGTCAATGATTTAACTCTCTACTGGAACTGAGACCCAGATTCATCCCCGGAATTCAGATATTTGAAACACGACACCCCATTTTTCAAGCAACACTTAGCCCTTAAAGTATGGACAATATGGAATCATTAGAAACCTTGAACCTTTTTAATCATATAAAAAGCGTTAACTATAAACAGTATCACATTCATAGAGAATCAAACTAAGACATGATAGTCTTCTCTTGTTTCACAGGCTCCATAAGTAATTATGTTACGGATGTGTTTCTAGGAAGTACTCGGTTCTTTATTAGATTTAAATATTAAAGTCATTAGGTCTTTATTTAATTATTGGGTCATTAGTATTAGTTGAGTTGTGGGCCTTATCCATGGGCTTTGCCAGGTTAGGTCTAATAAAAGGGAATTAGCTCCCGGTAGAAAGCATCTAGTTTTGAGTTGGGATTTTGGCTTCGGCGCTTGCGCTTGGAAAGAGAAGCAATTCTCTGTTTTCTGTAATTTCTTATTGAACCATTTGGTTATTATTACGTTTATCTTCAATAAGTTCTCCTTTACTCTAACAAATTACCTTAGGAGAAAATATAAGTTTCCTTTTTTTTACTAAAGCAACTCAAGATTTAAAACATAGAAGTATATTGAAGGATATATACCGCAATGAAGTGGGCAGAAAACCTCCTCTAGCTACTCCAATTATGGGCCACATTAACCACATTATTTTCCATAATAGTAGTTAGTATCCATGGTAAAAGGTGCAAATATACATAAATGCAGATTTAAAAAACTCCACTAGAATTTGTGGTATGTGGGCAAAAGATTAAAAAAAAAAATTGTGCGTCAAATCTTTAACATTGGAAACAATCTACTACACAAATGGAATAGATATCAATTGTAGCTACTAAGATGAAATGGCTAAAAAATCTAAATAGAAACCCTTAATGATAACAATCAGTTATCCGTATAAGCATATAATGATTGTATTCAATAGACTCACGGCCTTCAATCATTTCATTCTTTTGAGTCAGAATGTATGATGATAATTTCAGAACAAGAAAACATTCTTCTCACCTTTAGGCAGATGAAGAACAGATTGAACAAACGACAAGACATCAGTTGTAGGAAGTATGCAATGTTCTTTTCTTGATACAGTGGAGTACCTGGAAAAGGCTGCCATTACCGTGTTAGGACAGCTAAAACTTTCAAAAAGCAGAAAAGAGATGAGTTATTGTGATATTTAAATTAGATATGTAGTTGAATGAATATAGTGTTTAACTCAAAATTAAGGTGTGTCCTATTGGGATACAACCCCTTCTAAAGCACTATGTGATACTTCTCTTCATTTCACAAATTGATCTTACTAAGAGAGGAGGGTAAGGGTATTTATATAACAGAAACAAATCTCATGGGGCATTTGTAACTAATGAACTTACATGGTTGTTATATTAAGAAAAATATGGTGATTGTCCAATGCAAAAGTCTTGTAGTTTAAGGCCACGTTTGGTTCGCGGGATTGATCGGGATACGCCAGGATTAGGATTTTAATCCCAACTAATCCACCGTTTGGTTTATGGGATGAGGGCCCACAGTATACTTTAAGCCCGGGTAGAAAATGTATTAAATCACTCCATGGAGGGATATGTCAATCCCAAGTGAAAGGTGGGATAGGACATATCCCAAACAATATTACAAATTGTCCTTCTATTATTTGAATAGATTCACAAGAATGAAGTGTGGTTGTTTCAATTCAATTTAAGGTTATTTATGAGATTTCAATATGTATTTCATCTAATCCCTCAATCCAATCCTACAATCCAAACGCAAAACAAATCCAGTCCATCTTGCTCAATCCCACTCAATCCTATCACACCTAATCAATCCAGACTGGTGAACCAAACGCCCCCTAAGAGATTTGAAATACGAGAACAATCACTTGTTTGCACATTTTATATTTTCCTTTATTGCCTAACAATTCACATATTCATAAATAATCAAATCATATCTTCAGCTAACATTTCACATATTCATAAATAATCACAAATCATCTCTTCAGCCAACATTTAACATATTCATAAATAATCACAAATCATATATTCAGCTACATCTATTTCAGTTATCACAGTGTTATGTATTCAAGGGAAAGATGAAATCCAGAGAAAAAACACCAAATAAATCAACTTATGGGGTATTTTTCTTTTTGCATTTGTAATGGAATAACAACTCCACTGTAAACTTCCAATTGATTGAACTATCCAGTTTCTTTTCTTTACAATCGAAATAAGGCCTTAACTTGCATAGAAAAAGAAAAATTCGAATTCCTAACCTCTGCCATTGACGGCCTTCCAAATCCAGCCTCCCAGATATGCTATTTCCGGCATTAAACCAAGCAACATTTAAACGGGCATCCGCTAAAACATTGACACCCGCCCCACGAAACCGACATACAGAACCTTTGATGTGAGTCAACAAAGCAAATGAAATTGTGATTTCAAATATTTAAAAATTAGAGAAAAGCAAAAATTGTAAGCAGAAAAGGAGAAACGAGTTAGTCCATGAATGCACATAAGGTGTTCGCTATATTTCCTTACCAGGATAAATTTTGGGCAACGCCCAAAGAACATGACGAAGTCCTCGAAATCTGAAGTACATCTTCAACAAAGTCCAATAGATAGCCGGAAATTTCTTGTTGATTCTCCGGTGTACGGCCGCGTTCTCGATTTCCGTTTATGTGCGGGGGTTTACAGAGGTTTAAGCGAGACAGGCAAATAACTACTTGTTCACTTCAAATCTAAGTCCTAACGGGTCCAATAAAAATAATGGGGCCCAACCCGATTTGGCCCATTACAGCCCAATCCTACTTTTTGACCGTACCGTATTAACCTAAACCACCGAAATATGTATAACCCAAAAGTGCTAAAATTAATACTCCATAAAAGTACTAAAATAAAATGAAAAGGACCAAAAAAATTGATAAAGTAATAATTTACAAGGCAATATATGAATACGGGCAAATTTACTAGACCATTTTTTATTTTTTTTTCTCCATATATAATACTGGGGCAGGAGATACATATATAATATCGCCGTATATCAAAAAACATAAATAATGGAGTAGTATAATATGATCAGGTCTTGTTAGAGGTGGTCTCACAATAAAAATATAATTTTTTTTTTGAATGGCCAATAATATATATTTGATAATGACGTTTAAAATACATCGTATAATTCCTAGAAATCTGAAATCGAGAAAATAACCTATAATATTGTCAATGCTAATTGTGGAGTAACAAAAAAAAAAGTATTTTTACATTGTTGAGAGAAAAAAAAAAAAACTGTATAAATTTGCAAACGAAATGTTAGAAGATGGTCAGGAAAATTAAGGGTAGGGTATGTAGGTAAAATATTTTATTCACGGCAACAAACCGTATGAGTTATATACAACTCTACTGCATCATCATACATGGAAATCTAATCCCATAATTCAAGCAAAAAAATAATAATTACGAATCTTTATACACAAGAAACAATCAAATCTAATCCCATAATTTAAGCAAAAAATACATACGAATCTTTATATACAAGAAGCAATCAAATGTAATCCTCGTGGAGTGTGGGAGTTATAAGGTGGCTTGGTGAATTTGTGGAGTGTTTGAGTGCTTGGTGTAACAACTAACTTGTCAAAAAAAAAAAAAAATGTAATCCTCGTACGTTGTACATTTTTTGAAATTTCAGATCTTATATCATTCAGACGGTTTTTTATCTATCTTTTTTCCCAAAGACCCCCAGCCAACTGACACGTGTCCATCTGCTCCACTTTTTTTTCTTTTCTTTTTCCTTATTTCAGTTTTTGTTCTTAATGTTTAATTATATTTATAGTTCAATTAAATTGCATTTAAATATTTGTAGTAATTTCACATTTGGACCGGACAGATTTTCAATTAATAAATAAATAAATTAATAAATATTAATAAATTGAGGTAATATTGTGTGAGACTGTCTCACGGTGAGACGGAATGTAATTTGGACATTGACGCTTTAACACTTTGGAAGGATGGGTGTTAATTGTCTTAAGTTATCTTTCAAATCTCTCATCGTGAGATCAAATCTCATCTGAGTTTCTATCTAATAAATAATGATAAAAACTCGTATGAGACGGAGTACAATTTAATACAAATTACATCACCCCTCCCAAACCATTAATGAAATAATATACTAAAATAAAAATAATAAAATACTAACATGAAACTCATACTAATTTTAAAAAGAGTATAACATGTTAAAATAATTTTTAACAATGCTTAAAACTTAAGTAATTAAGCTAAGTCAAAATACAATGTTAAAATAAATAATGTTTGAAACTTAAATTTAATTTAATTAAAAAATAAAGAAGAAAGAGGAATAGATGGAGACGTGGCAGGAGGCCAGGGATTCTTTTATTAGAAAAGTTTAATAAGCCCCATAAGCTTAACGAGGCTCTAGGTCTTGAATAATACAAGTGGTTTTACAGTTACTTCAACTGAAATAAATAAATTTAAAAAAAATAATAATAATAAGAGAGGAGCAGATGGACACGTGTCAGCAGTCTGGGGTCTGGCATAGACAAAACTCATTCAGACGCACCGTGTACTCGTAGTGTATTTTAAAATCGTGCAACTTGTAATATTGAAATATATAATCTTTATTGTAACGTGCAATTATATTTTTATATTAATAGTTGCACAATTGAGTGTAAATAAGTTGCATCTTTCAATATAACAAATTGAACGTTCTAAAATTAGAAACCGATCTTCCCAAAAAGTATTTAATTTATAGTATTTTTAAATAGGCTTAATTGCAAAAAAAAAATCACGATCTTTTCGAAAATTGCAATTTAATCTCAACCTTTAAATTTTGGTAAATAAAACTCAATTTTAACAATCTTTTGTAAATCGAAATCATGGGCAGAACACTTTCTGCCCGTAAATAACGTGACATCCTAGTTGGAAATGACTTACCACCTTATATCTACCTTGCTAAAATTCTATCAAATTTTCTAAAGAAATGTGGTTCACATTTGTAAAATGACTCCAAAATAACGATGGTTCACCTTTGTAAAATGGCTCATAAATAAAAGTGAGGCGTTATACCAATTGGGCAATGAAGTGCAAATGCAGAATTTTTTCTCCATTAAAAATGATATCAAAAATTGAGAAAAAAAAACTGAGGGCTTATCACCTTATAAAAACGACACCACCAAAATCTTCTATTTGGATTCTCATTTGTCATGGACGTAAAATCAGGTAGCCTCAACACCGTGACCACAAAGCTTGAGAGCAACACTGTTGTTCGAAGAAGATGGTAAATTGGGCGAATAATGGTATCCATTCGACATGAACGAATCACTTTAGTGAACGATTTTTAGATGGGTTGAACAAGATGAGATTTCATTTTAGGACTCAAGAAAATTAGGAAATTCTATTTGAGTTTAGTGTGTTCACTGTTCACAATTACATAATGGTTGATTGTTCAGGTGTGAATGTCGTCGTTTTGGTCAGGTAGATGATGAGATGGTAAGTTTTTACCAACAAGGATGTCACGTCATTTACTGGTAGAAGATGTTCCGCTCATGAGCTCGATTCGTAAAAGAATGTCAAAGTTGAATTTTATTTACCAAAATTAAAAGATTGAGAATAAATCGTGGAAGTGTACGGAACGGGGTTGTGTTAAGTAAAATCAGAGTAATGTTGTAACACTCAAAGTAACATCAGTATAGACAAAAACATCGGAAGACTCATGAGCTCGATTCAATAATAGATTGTGATGCCTTTTGACCGAAATAGATTGTGATGCCTTATGACCGAAATCATTTTTTAACAAAATAATGAGTACAAAGAGATTCATAGATTGAATCCTCTTGAAACAAGATCTAAACTAGGTTTATGATCTAAATGCTAGGTGTATCCCTATACTACCAAAGTTGATCTCTCATATGTGTATGAAACTATCTTCGTCGAGACTAACATTCAACATATATAAAATTAATATATTGTTATTCGAAGTGTCTACAAAGCTTGTATTCACTTGTTGTAACCAAAAGTCCACAACAACGACCATATCACTCTGGATGCACTAAACCACTCAACAGTTGATACTTGGTTGTTGTTTCACTCGGCTTTTTCCTTATTTAATGAACGATGCAGTCCTCTTTATTTATAGACTTCTTGTACGATGCAATCTTCATCCATAAAGTCTCCTTGAAGGATCTATAAATCTCTTCCACTAGTAACCCATGATCTCTTGCTCAACCGCCGTGTTAGTGGGTTCTTCAATGCTCTGTAAAACAGCCGCGTGATCTAGACTATTCTGTCAATTCCTGAAGATTGTAGAATCTTTTGAAATTTTGAAGAAAAATCCGAATTGTCAACCCGCAGTCAACAACATCAAAGACAACATTAAATATAGAGTTGTTAGGTGGTAGAAGAAATGTTGAATACTAATGTTATGCCCAATACATTGGTGACAACATCAATAAATCGCAATATATTTTTCGAAAAGGCCGTGATTTTTTCTACCATTAAGCTTTTTAAATATGTTTAAATGTGCAAATTTGCCCAAAATATATATGGTTTGTCACATGTATTGGCTCACTTTTAGACATAAGTCACATAACCCATTAAAGCAGCCTGTGTATTTATATTTTTGATAAAACAAAATCGAAAGCAACTAAGAATTCACGATAATCCCATTTTCCAACAAACAAAATTGGACTCGATAGACGCAGACGACTAGTCACTTTCCTCCACCTTTTCGTTTCAACCAATAAACTACAAACAAAATAATCGTAATAATTGTGTAGTCGTACTATTTCTTTTCATATTAATATATTTCAAATTTCCATAATAATCTTTCAATCATGTTAAAATAATAAAATGTCTGCTTATTTTTTGCAAAGCCATTATTTATTAGGTGACCTGATCATTAAATCATAATTTGTTATATAAAGAGAATTTAAATCTTATATTTTGATTAAGCATTTGAATTTGAAGCAAATTTAAGGACTCCAGCTATTAAAAAAAGAAGCAACATATATATACTAAAATACTATGATAATATCGATTAATCATGAAGGCTAATCACCGCAAAAGAGGATTACATGAAACCAACTTCCATTTGTTGCACCTAAAGCTCCCTAATATGCCTAATTAGTACGAGTTGATTACGTAGAAAACAGGGAAACAGAACTAGAGAGTAAACACTAGTCACTCAGATCAAGGGCTCCTAATCTGCCACGTCACCGAACTTCTTAGCTGGGGCGCAGATCAACCAGATGTTGCCTTACGGGTCCTTCACCTTTCCCACGCGCCCACCGCAGCACGCGCCGTCACCCTCCGAGACAGCGCCGGCGGCCACCGCCTTCGCCACGGCGGCTTCAACGTCCTCCGTCTCCAGGCAGACAACCCCTCCGGCCACAGCAGATTTGACACTGAAAAGTAAATAAATGTTTGAAATATATTCAATACAAAGTGGACCAGCAATCTGTAAAAGGTCGTTTTAGTATTTATGTTTTGTTGATAGTACTGGCATAACATGCATTTAAAAGCTCAAAGAACGCCATGACCACAGAGGAACTGCATCGAAAATCTGTTTCAACCAAATAAGGATTAAATCAAGGAAAAGGATTTGACAAATATGCACACAGTTTACATGGAATTTTCAAGCTAATGAACCGTGCAATATTGTTGAAAAAGGTAAACAAATAAAGGAAAAATGAAATAAAAAAAAATCAGTGAGAATTCCAGAAAGCGTAATATCACGGCAAAAAATCATCATCACAAGACTTAAATATAAAAGAAAACGACTAGCTCACACTAGAAACACGGATCTAACCAAATACACCCCAGCGTCAAACAGATCGGGGAAATACGAAGAACGCAGACAAAAATCAATCAAAATAGCGAAGAAAACCAAAATCAAACTTACGGAGAGTCACCGGTAAGGTCAGAGACGACGAAATTAAAAGATCCAAGCTTGAACTCAGCGGAAACAACGAGCGGGATCTCCTGCTCCGCCTTCCTCTTAGAATGATTTACGCGGCTCACCTCCTCCGCTCCGAAGGCCGCCTTGTAGAACAGCACGGCGTCGTTTGCCTTCGGCGCCTCCACCACCAACCACGGCTTCACCGCCGCGAAAATCACCGGAGCAGCCTTCACACCGTTCTCGGCTCCGGTACCGTTTTGTGCCTCGACCGCCGTTTCAAGTAAGGAGAGAGAAATTAAAACCCTAAAAACTGAAGAAAAGGATGTTTAGAGAGATAGTGAGAGAGAGTGGATAAATGGAAAATGAAGACGTGGTGAAGGGAGATATTTATGGAAGCGAGGAAACGGAACCGTTGGGGGATAATGTCGTGATAAAATATTACTAAAAGCTTGCAGAGGTATGCCCTTCGTTTTGTCATTATTTGCAAATTTACCACCAGTAAATTAGTAATGCGCCTTCTTTTTGTCTTATTCACGAGAGTGCCATTTTGGTGGTTAGGCCAACGAAGTCTTTCTTCTTTTTCAAAAACATGGTGGTAAAATGGTAAATGGCGGAGGCAGATTATTAAATTTTGACCCGAAATTTGCAGCTTCAAGAGAAGGAAGAATAAGAAAATGACATGTATGTCCTCACAACTTTTGGCCTAATTAGGTTGGGTGCATAAGAATGACGTGTATGTCCTCACAACTTTGGCCTAACCTGATTTGGTCGGGTGCACAGTTTGGGAATAAATTGGACTTGAAATGAAAGTTATTAATATCCGTACATGAGTGGACTTGCCCATAAGTTGTCCGAATTTCATGTTACACAATGATTTTAGATTTTTTATTATACTCCCTCCGTTCCAATTTGTTTTTTTGTGTTTCATTTTGGGCATTCTATACTTGTTTTTCTATTTTCTTAAATGGAAATTTCTATTTTATCATTTTATCACATAAAATACTAATAAATAACTCTTTTTAACTCCAACTATCAATCACTTTATCACATAAAATACTAGTATATAACTCTTTCTACTCCAACACTTTATCACTTTATCATTTTTTCTTGAAACCCGAGCACACAGTAAACAGGAAAACAAGTTTGGGACGGGTGGAATATTTTTTAAATTGCGTCATGTGTTAATTTTAAAATCTATATCTATACTATATTAAAAAGTGACAAGAGTGTGAAAATTATTTTTGGACCAATTTACCCTTGCTCTTTTTAATCTTGATCATTACACCCCATATTTTATTATTTATTTTGTTATTAATTTTCATTATCCCCTTTTACAATTGATGTCTTTTCATTTTCTCATTTCATTTATAACTATACTATATTAAAAAGTGACAAGAGTGTGAAAATCATTTTTTTTGACCAATATATATATATATATATATATATATATATATATGGACTATTCCTAAAAACTTTTGAAAGATTAGGTTTTAAACAAATTGTTAAACGAATCTTCTATACCTAATCAATATGAAATTATTAAATTGCTTAGTAAGATGATATTTTACCTTACAAAAAAGAACTCAGTTTACATATTTTTGTAAGGTAAAATATCATTTTTACTTAGGGAAGAAATTTAATAATCATGGGAATTCTTCTTCTTGAAGATGTATAGAGGATTGATAAGTTTTAACTATCTTTTCGATAGTAAAACCTATTTTTAAAAAAACTCATGGAATTTATAAACCATTTTAGGTTCAATTTTAGGAATAGTCCATTTATTCAATAAATCAAGATATTTTAGAAAGTAATTTTGGAAAATCTAATATTCTACGAAGAGATCATTAAATGGGAAGAAATTATTTTTCCGAAAATTGGATAATAACAATCATTTCTAAAAATCCTATTATAAATAGTGATTTTAAACATATTACTCAAATAATGATGGTATTATTAATATTGGTTTTCAAAATAATCAAGATGATATTATTGAATCATGAAATCCCTGGATTAACTAATATATATCCTAGCTTCTTCCCTTATGGCATTATAAAAATGATAATTATAACAATGAGAAAATTATTATTTTTTACAAAGGATCGATTGCTTTAAAAATTTAAAGATCTTTTTATTTCTAAAGGTTCTTCTACCTGTTAGAGCTCGTATTAATGATGAGTTTAATAATTCTAAATGGGATAAGTTTAGAATTTGGTATTTTAAATCATTCTCAAAAGATGATTTAGATTACTTTGTTGATAGTTTTTATAAATTCTGTAAAAAAGCATAATGAAATTACTTATTATGTTCCTTGGTTTATTAAAACTTTTTATATTGATTATATTTAAAGTTTATTGAAAAGAGATTATAAAATAATTTACGGTGGTATACAAAAATTTGTTTACCCTCCTCATGTTCTTTTCAAATTGAAAAAGGAGACAGGATATTTAATTTTCTTCCATTCTCCAGAATCATTGAAAATGATGTCTTACAAATTACTGTTAAACATGTTAATCAAATGATTGAGCAAAATAATTTTTGTAATCTTTATCTGTCTATTATTGGAGAATAAATTATTTCTTTACATGATAAAGTTGATAAAATTATCTCTAAGATAGATTCTCAAAATAAATCTGAAAATGATAATAATAATAATAATAATGTTATTATTAAAACAACTTCTTCTATTCAATCTCCTATTGAGATAAAAGATTTTAAAACTGGAGCTTCTATTTACGACCTTTAGAAAAGATTATTAATGATAAATTTAGTAATCTTAATATTTCATATCTTAATATTTCAGCTTTAGATGATGATTTAGATGATAATCATGATATTCAACCTAATAATATTGGTATTTTAATAATCCGATAATATTAATAAAATGAAATGGATCGATAGACCTACCATGTCTACTTATTATTATAAGAGACCTACCTCTATGGATGTTCTTAATGAAGAACAGAAAAAACTTTTTCAATAATTCTTATTCGAAAAAAAAGGTATTTATGAATGGAATATTGATGGTGGAAGTGATAATCATATTTTCACTCAATGTCATCGCATGCTTATGTATAGTTCCGCTTTTGTCAAACTTGTGGTAATAATGATATTAATCTTCGCACAAGCTATTCTTACGATTTTATTGGTCAACTTAAAGGTTGGTGGGATAATTATTTGACTCCCCAAAATAGAATGGAAATTTTTAATTCTATTAAAATTAAAATGGTGAAACTAAAACCAATGCGGTTTTATTCTTTGATTCTTACTATTTTGGATCATTTTCTTGGTCAATATACCAATAAATATAAAAATACTAGAACCTCTTTTTTAAATATGAGGTGTAAAACTCTTTCGATTTTAGATGGTATAAAGATACTTTCTTGTCTCGTATTTATGAGATCCCTGATTGTAGTCAGGATATTTGGAAGAATAAATTTATTGATGGTCTTCCTAATTTATTTGCTGAAAGAGTTAAGAAAACTCTTAGAAAGGATTCGATTTGATCCATTATAGGTCTTATACTTTTTGGTCAAATCATTTAGTGTTTGTGTTAGGAAGGAATAAATCTTTGTAATGAACTCAAATTAAAAAATCAAATTAAAAAAGATAATCTTACGGAAAGAAAACAATTAGGTCAATTCTGTGACCAATTTGGATTAGATAATCCTAATTCTAAAAATAGTTTGTCTAAAACTAATAAAAGAGATTTAAAACATAAATCTAATTATAAAAGAAGAAAACATAATTCTTCAAAACAAAAAAAAAAGATTATGATAATAACAAAAGTAAAAGAAAATCTTTTAAAAAAGAAGATATGATACAATTATTTGTAAAAAATGTAATAGATTTGGTCATTATGCTAATCGATTGTTATCTGAAAGGATAAGATTAAAAATCTTGATATTAATGAAGAGTTAAAAAAACTATTTTTAAGATTGTCATGAGTCCTAATATTGATCTTGAATCGGGAAAAGTCTTATAATGATCGTTTCTTACATTGAATCCTCTTGGGATTATGATAATTTCATTAAATCGATAAAGAAAAATGCAATGAATGTGTACTTGGAAAACCTTGTCTTAATTGTATCGAATCTCGATAATGTAAATAAAGTTGATAATGAATTTTATAAACTCATGAGTCAATTTCAAGATATGAATATTAGTGTCTTAACTAATAATAATATTTTAGAATTTCTTAAACATATAAAAGATTCTAGTTTAAGAGATAAAATCATTGAACAATTTCATGATTCTTTTAAGAATGAAGACAATAATAAAACTAGTCTTTCTAAAAAGATTGATAGTAATTATTATAATATGGGTGAATTAGAAAGACTTCTTCGCTAAAAAAATATAAAAAATAATCCAAAGAACTATTAAAATGATTTAGTTCATGAGATTAATAATCTTAAAACCGATGTAAAAATTCTTCAAAAAAACATAATCTTGATCTTTACATTTAAATCTTTTCTTTTTTTATGGAGAAAGGAAAGGAAAAAATTGAAGATTGTGAACTAAATTTATAATACTACTTTTCACAATATTTAGATATTGATGAAAATTTTAAAATTGAAAAGAATCATTTATCTACCATTAATGTGATTATATCACATAAAATGGTATACTAAGATTTTCTTCTTATAAATAATTCTTATAAGAAAGATTTTATTGCTATGATTGATAGTGGTCTTTGATTTGAGTGTTATGTCATACAATTAGGAATAATTCATACTAAGTTTTTTGAAAAAACTACTCATTCACTTTCTCATGCAGGTGGAGGATCTTTAAAGATTAATTATAAGCTTAAAAATGCTTATATTTGTGTTGATGGTTGTTGTATTCCTAATGACTTTCTTATTGCTGAAGACATCACTAGTCAAATGATTATTGGTCTTCCTTTTCTATTTAAAATATATCCTCTTACCTTTGTTGGGGAAAAATGTATTACAGGTACTTATAATGGTAAACATATTACTTTCAAGTTTATCACTAAACCTATTCATAAGGTTCTCAATTTGATTCAAGATCAAATTAACAATAAAAATTGTCAAATTAACTTTCTTAAAGATGAGCTTAATTCTATTACTATAAGTGATAGATTAAATAATCCTAAACTACAGGATAAAATCAAATTTTTAATAAATAAATTTTCTATTGAAATTTGTAATGATTTTCCTAATGCTTTTTGGGACAGAAATAAACATATAGTTTCTCTTCCTTATGAAGAAGATTTTAAAGAGAATAAAATTCCGACTAAATCTAGCTCTGCTTAAATGAACTCTGAATACTTAGAGTTATGTAAAAAGGAAATATCTTCCTTATTACAAAATAAGCTTATAACTCCTTCTAAATCTCATTGGTCTTGTACTGCTTTCTATGTTAATAAACCTTCTGAGCAGGAACGCGGAGTTCCTCGTTTAGTTATTAATTATAAACCTCTTAATAAGGTTTTAAAATGGATTAGGCATCCTATTTATAATAAAAAAGATCTTCTTGACAGATTAGTCAATGCTCTATTTTCTCTAAATTTGATTTAAAATCAGGTTTTTGGCAAATTCAGATTAATCAACCTGATAGGTATAAAACTGCCTTTAATGTATCATTTGGTCATTATGAATGGACTGTTATTCCTTTTGGGCTTAAAAATGCTCCGTCTGAATTTCAACAAATTATGAAGACATTTTTAATCCTTATAGTGATTTTATTATTGTTTATATTGATGACATCCTTGTATTTTCTAAAGATATTGAAATACATTTTAAACATCCTGATATGTTTAAAAATTTGGTCATTAAAAATGGTCTTGTCATTTCAAAACCTAAAATGGTTTTATTCCAGACTAAAGTAAAATTTCTTGGTCATATTATTGATAAAGGTAATATTATTCCAATTCAAAGAAGTATTGAATTTGGTAATAAATTCCCTGATGTTATAACTGATAAAACTCAATTACAGAGATTCTTAGGAAGCCTTAATTATGTGTCTTCTTATATTAAGAATCTTGCTGAAGATTCCGCTATCTTATATGATAGACTTAAAAAGAATAATTCTCCTTGGAATGATGATCATACTAAAGGTCATTTTAGGATAAAAGAAAAGGTTAAAAATATTCCTTGTCTTATCTTTGGCTAATCCTCTTGGAAAAAAAATTGTTGAAACCGATGCCTCGATTTGGGGTATGGAGGTATTTTTAAAACAAATTAATCACGATAATAAAAAGGATTATATCATTAGATTTTATTCCGGTAAATGGAATAATAGTCAGAAAAATTATTCTGCCACAGCTAAAGAAATTCTTGCTATAGTTAAATGTGTCCTTAAATTTCAGGATGATTTATATAATCAGAAATTTACTATTAAAACTGATTGCAGGGCTGCTACTTTTATGCTCTTCAAAGATTTTGAACATAATGTTTCTAAACAAATGTTTGCCCGATGGCAATCGCATCTTGCTTATTTTGATTTTGATATTGTTTATAAGCAAGGAAAGGATAATCATCTTCCAGATTTTTTAACTCGTGAATTTATTTCTTCATGATAGAAATGAGTCATGCGTTGGAAGGAATCCATATTCCTCTTATAGAGGAAGAGGATGAAGAGGCCATCTTCCGATTATACAACATGGGAAGAAATCCCTTTTTAACCATAATATTTCTGGAAGTGACTCTTCTTTAAAAGGAGACAATATACAAAAGGAGTTTCAAGAATTCCTGAGACAAAGGGGAAAAAATTTACCAATTGAGGACAATTCCTCAAAAGCAGAAGATGAAGAATCATATTCTTCAATTGCACAAAAAGAATACAAATTCTTTGATTCTTCTAAGAAAGAATTGATTCTTATTATTGAAGATGATGATGAGAAATTCAAAGAGTCCCCATGGATTCTTATGGAAAAGTATTTTCCAAATTCAAATTGGAATGTTGAGACTTACAAATCCAGAAGATTTTATGAGAATATTCTCATTACCCGGAAGTGTTGAAATCAAACATTTTCCTCCCAAGAGTAAAAGCTATCAATTACTCTAAATTTATTATAAAAAGATTATTTCCATCCAAGAATGGGGGAACTTCACCTTTACGAAAAAAAGAAGTATGACTAATGAAGTCACACATACCATTTACCAATACAATTATTGGGATTACCTTCAAAGTTTTTATAAAACGTTATTGTATCGTAATCTTAAGCATTCTCATACTTGGTTGATTAAATATGTGAGAACATTGGCAGAATCAAATTCTAACCGGGTTTTTCTCATGGTGGGGAAATTTTGGGGCTTTGGCGGATATTTTGCGTAAGAGGTTAAAAATCTCTTAAAAGAATATACTATTGTTTCTTACGACTTAAAGTCTCATGTCTGAGTGGTAAAACTACTTGTATGTTCTTTGTGAATCTGGAATCCCATGAGTTCTAAAATGGAGACCCGAGTTTGGTTATCTTGAACATGGTACACCTTGTTTATGGAGAATCCATACAACACGATTTTGGAATAACTTATGATGGTCCCGTTTTGAAAACCCATTTTGCGTCTGCGGAAGCAAAAACGTTTCAGTTCGGTGCATATAAAAACAGGGGTGAGGGCAGAGTGATTCAATTTTTTTTTTGCTTTTAAGAACGATGTGTGTTATGCTTATAAACGAATGCATAAGGCAAGTAATAACATAAAGCAGTAAAGAACACACAATTTTATAGTGGTTCGGACAACTCGTCCTACATCCACTCTTCCCTTCATGGGGCACCAACTAAACCAACTTAACCAACGGGACTTATCACCCTCACGGGATTGCCGATAGATGTTTACCGAGTTCACACTCAAACGGGACTTATCACCCTCACGGGATTGCCTACCCTCCCTTTCGGGATTGCTTAGATGTTTATCGAGTTCCCACTCACCTACAAACTTATCCTATCAAACTGATTTGGGTAAGGTTTGTTTTTGTTTCAACTAGGGTGAGATTTTCCCTTACATTTGTTTTAGCCTCAATCTAAGGATGGGAAAATCTCTCTAAGCTTAGGATATGGCATTTTTGCTTAGATACAATGAAGAACACTCTTGGGTAAATTTGGATATGTAATGCTCTGTGTTCTTGAATGGAGTTGCTTGAATATTTGGCTTTTAATTTCACTTTGCAGATCCTCCATTGTCTTCTTTTGAAGATAGTGCAATGTATTTATAGTGTGGATTTGAATATTACCGTTGAGAGTAATATTCAAATTCATACTAATAATCTTCCACTTTTTTTTGTCTTCAGACCGTTGTTTAATTTTAACATCCATATATGTTGTTATCTTTTATTGATCACCTTTGGAACGGAAACTTTGCCGATTCTTGTTCCGTATTCCGGTCTTGACCAGATTTCGTTATCTTCAAAAGAGGAAATGAAGAAATTACCGTTCATCTGGCCCGATTTCACTTAACCGACAACGTGGGGAAAATCGGATCAGTCCACTGTCATCTGTTGCATGAGCAAAGTGCGTAAATCACATAAAGATGTCCGATTCTTCTGATGTCACCATTGATCACCGCTTCAAAGAGCTTCAAAAATGATCGATTCTTCTGATCTTCTTCTGATAAAAGGGAAAAAAATTCGGTGGTTTCCCAGACGTCGATTAACTTTCGGAACTCATCCTTCTCATCCGATCTTGATTAGCGCAAATCAACCTCGCCCCGATCTCGATCATCTTAAATGCGATTTCATGAGTTCCCCCTCAACTTGTTCTTCCGTTCCCTCAACTTGTTATCGTAAATTAGCTTCAAAAAACACAAGTTGATAATGTTTTGGCATAATTAATCAAAACTAAAATATCCCAACAATTTCCCCTTTTTTTTGATAATGACGCCAAAACATTAAAATATATGCACTTTTACGAGAGATCGGGTTTTGATTTAAAAGATCGGTTCGGTGGTCACTTTGAAAAGTTGTGAACGCGTTTGAACTCCCCGCTCGATACCAATTGATGGTATCGGTTAAAATCCACATTGAAAAACAAGTGACCTTTTGAACAACCCGCTCGATACCAATTGATGGTCGTTTTGAAAACCCATTTGCACGCGGAAGCAAAACGTTTTGATTCGGTGCATATAAAAAGCGGGGGGTGAGAGTGATTCAATTTTTTTTTTGCTTTTTAACGATGTGTGTTATGCTTATAAACGAATGCATAAGGCAAGTAATAACATAAAGCAGTAAAGAACACACAATTTTATAGTGGTTCGGACAACTCGTCCTACATCCACTCTTCCCTTCATGGGGCACCAACTAAACCAACTTAACCAACGGGACTTATCACCCTCACGGGATTGCCGATAGATATTTACTGAAGTTCACACTCAAACGGGACTTATCACCCTCACGGGATTGCCTACCCTCCCTTTCGGGATTGCTTAGATGTTTATCGAAGTTCCCACTCACCTACAAACTTATCCTATCAAACTGATTTGGGTAAGGTTTGTTTTGTTTCCAACTAGGGTGAGATTTTCCCTTACATTTGTTTAGCCTCAATGCTAAGGATGGGAAAATCTCTCTAAGCTTAGGATATGACATTTTTGCTTAGATACAATGAAGAACACTCTTGGGTAAATTTGGATATGTAATGCTCTGTGTTCTTGAATGGAGTTGCTTGAATATTTGGCTTTTAATTTCACTTTGCAGATCCTCCATTGTCTTCTTTTGAAGATAGTGCAATGTATTTATAGTGTGGATTTGAATATTTGGATTTGGAGAGTAATATTCAAATTCATCTAATAATCTTCAAATTTTTCTTTTTCTTTTTTAGACTTTGTTGTTTGCGGCCTTTACGTCACATCCATATATGTTGTTATCTTCTTATTGATCAATTTCTTTTTGTGTATAACGGATCGATCGACTTGCCGGTTTCTTGTTCATTACGATTCGATTACTTCGATCTGGTCGTGAAATCGATCGTAGATTTCGGTGTCTTTGAAATCACTTTGTTCATCGATCTTTGAAATCATTGTTCATCGATTCCTTGTTCATCGGATCACGAAATTCTTTCATTCATCGATTGCGATTTCCGCTAACTGATTTTCTTGTTCATCGATTCGATTTCGTGCTTCGATTCGGCTCAAATCGGATCGGTCGATCATCTGACGCATCCGATAAGAAAGTTAAACCGCATCGTAAATAAAGCACTCTGATGTCGGTTAAAGATGTCGCTCTGATGCTACAAAGAATTCTGATGATCGATTCTTCTGATCAAGATCTCTGATAAAAGCGCATCGAAAAACCGCATTGCGGTGTCGGGCCAGACGTCGCTTAACTTCGGAACTCATCCTTTCATCTCGATCTTGATCGCCTGTTCGCTGACCTAAATCGATCTCGATCATCTTAAATCGATTTCATGAGTTCCCTCAACTTGTTCTTCCCCTCAACTTGTTATCGTAAATTAGCTTCAAAAAACACAAGTTGATAATGTTTTGGCATAATTAATCAAAACTAAAATATCCCAACAACTTAAATGTTATTACCCCTGGCTCCAATGAGTCACCATTACAAGAAAATATTTCACGGATTAAATCCAAAATGGAAGAATACAGAAAAATTTATGTTGATAAGACTTCTAGTTCTCTTCCATCATTCTCTGAATACTCTAAGAAGTATTTTGGTATTTTCTCAAAAGAAAAAATTATGGATCTTTATATGGATCATATTAAGAATGATTTATTCAAAGATATTGATTTTTCTTATTCAAAATCAGATGCTTCAATGATTTCTGGATCTGATCTTCAAGATGCGCAGGATCCAAATGAAGATGATCAGGAATTTTCTATTCAAGAAAGTTTCGATCTTTTGAAGAATTCTCTCAAAGGGAAATTAAAATAAGGCAATTTTTAATGGAAGGTTCTTACCCTAATGGTTTCTTTACATCCTTTACAACGGAAGGATGGGATATTCAGCATGGAATAATTCGTTCCAGATTATACTATCTCCTGACTAATACAGGAGTCTTACATTACAACATTTGGAGAATTCCTTCTCAAATTATTATTGACCATGAGAATAATGTTATTAATGATAAAAATTATCTCAAAATTCTTAAGAAAAGGATTATAGTTTTGGAAGTATGAATTCCATGGCTTGAAGCTTCACTAAGAGGAAATCAAGGAAGAAATGTTTATCCAACTCATCGTCAAGAATTGACCAATTTCAGGGAGTCTCTTAAACTCCTAAAAAAGCAAGCTTCATTATTGGCGATTTAGTGAATATTTGGACTTAGCACATTCCAGCAAGATGTGTCTATAGTATCAGACAAAATTAAATTTTCGTCATTGCTTACGATAGCAGACAAAGAACTGTTCCTGAATAGTAATTACTATTCATACTTTTTACTTTTTAGCTTTTGCGGTTTTGTTTTTTCCGCACTGTTTATTTTTTATTTTGGAATCCGGGGTTTCATGTCCGTCTCTTTCATCTATAAATAGGCTTAATTTTTCATTTGAGAGATACACTTGAGTTTAGACTCACCCTCTCTTTTTTCTCTCTCTACCTCTCTCTTGTGTGCAACCCTTGTAGTCTTGTAATAAATCTGTTTATAAATTTGTTTATGGTAAAGGCTCATTAAGGTATAATTGTTGTTATTTTGTTTTTATATTTATATTTCTGATGATCGCCGCCTCTATGGACGGCTAGAATACTTGTATTGAATCATGACCTGACTTAAATATACTCTACTATCATGTGCATTTGGAATTATATTCCTATAATGATCTGTAATTTGATATATCAAAGGTAGAGTTGGTTTAACTAGTAGGTTTGAGCTTTCCAGTGATATTCATGAGTTAACTATGTGGGCTAGCCCTTGTTGCCATTATGCCGATGAATAGGCGCAGACGTTTTCTGGGGCGTAAAAGCTTTTTTCAGGTTAACTCATGGACTATGGAATTTCTCAGTAATCTCCTATTTGTGTTTGTAAAAGATCCACATGATACTATTGATATAGATCTTTGCACGATCCTTGTAAAAATATGGTATCAGAGCCATGAGAAGTAGGGTATATATTAGTTATAGGGTTTCATGTTTCAATACATCTTGAATCATATGAATCTGTTCCGATTGAAGGATACTGTTAAGAACAGTATGACTCAGGAATATATGATATTCTGAAAATCTTGATTTATTGAATAAATGGACTATTCCTAAAATTGAACCTAAAATGGTTTATAAATTAGGAGCTTTTGAAAAAATAGGTTTCAGACAAATTGTTAAAACTATTGAATCCTCTATACCTCTTCATGAAGAAGAGATGGTTATTAAATTGCTTAGTAAAAATGATATTTTACCTTACAAAAGAACTCATAAGTTCTTACATATTGGTTGTGTTCAGGTCACTTTTAGACCGCTTACCTTAAATGGTTTACCAGAAAGCTTTTTAGCTTCTCTTAGGGATGGTAGAAATCTTGGAGACAATCCTTAATGGGAATTATAGAATCTAGTTTGGCATTAGGACCTGTCTATTTTGACGCATATCATAATTTATCTCTATCTTTATCTGATAGTAATATTCTAGAAGCCTTAACATTAAATGTTAAAACTCATGGTTATAATTACATACCAGGTACATAGGTTATGTGTATCTGTTATCGTATTTATTATAAGCCTTTATTTACACTCAATCCTATGTGTAAAAGAATTGAGAAAGATAATAATGAGACTATTCTTATAGAAAGTAATTTTGGAAAATCAAATATTACTACCAGAAGATCCATTAAGTGGGAAGAAATTATTTTTCCAGAAAATTGGATAATAGAACAATCTATTCCTAAAAATCCTATTATAAATAGTGATTTTAAACATATTACTCAAAGTAATGATGATATTATTAATATTGGTTTTCAAAATAATCAAATAAGACATCCGACTTCTTATACTAGATCAATGTCTAGTCATTCTTTTATATCTCATTTGGATTATGAAGTAGAATTTTCCTCAGAATCTAGAGCTTCTACTTCCTCTTATAGAGAAAATACTTATTGTAAAAATAATAATTATAACAATGAGAAAATTATTATTAATAAAAATAATATAATCCATAAAATTAAATTTTAAAGTTACAATCCGAAATTGTTTCGGGATCAAATTCATCTTTGTGGATTATATATATATATATATACTATATTAAAAAGTGACAAGAGTGTGGAAATCATTTTTGGACCAATTTACCCTTGCTCTTTTTAATCTTGATCATTTTCACCCTATATTTTAATTCATTATCCCCTTTTACAATTGATATCTTTTCATTTTCCCATTTCATTTATAATTCTTATCAATTACTACCTCCGTCCCGAAAAAACGTGCACACCACCTTTATTATCGAGTTTTTGCGAGCGAGTTGTTTATTAGTATTTCAAATGATAAAGTGGTTTTTAAAGAGGCCCTCTCATCTATTGCATGCATCTTTAAAAAATATTTTATCATTTCAAATACTAATAAAAACTCGCTCGCAAAAATACGTGAAAACATTATACATGCACATTTCTTTGGGATGGAGGGGGTATTTTTCAAAAGGTATTTTATTATTATTTATTTTATTATTATTTTTTATCCATCTATATCTATATTATATTAAAAATGACAAGAGTGTGGAAATTATTTTTGGACCAATTTACGCTTGCTCAAACTATATTAGTTAAGACAAATTGTCAGGGATTTCTAAATGATTTGGGATATGTAAGTTGTTAAAAAGATAATATGAAAAAATAAAAAATAAAGACCTAAATGCTTAAATTTTACAATATTGTGCTCATCCAAGGAAACCACTAAATTAAAATTGTCCATGGAATCTGACTATATAGAAAATTAGGTGGAAATAAAAAATAAGAAAAGCTACCTCCATCCCATTTTAATTGTCTTTAAAGAAAAAAAAATTGCACCAAATTAAAGGAATAATGGAACATTATTTCTAAGACCAGACCAGTTACAAATACATTAATTTTGTCATTACCAATTTGAGACTACATAAAGAGCAATAACAAGCTATAACATTAAGAATAGAAAGGTCTTACATGATAATCATAAAAATTAATAGGATGATCCAGTTGACCGAAAATACCATCACAATTTCATGTCATTTTGATGATCGGATATGAGCTCAATAATTTCACCACTGTACTCAAAAAAAAAACTCCAAAGATCAACTTTTTTCATTGTAGAAATTTAAACTTTGTTTGATAAACAACATGTATCACTAAACATAAAAAATCGTAACACGATTGCACGGGCCACGTGCAACGCACGTGTCAAAATATCTAGTATCTATAAAAATAAGAACAATATCATAACATAACCTTTTTTTTCTATTTTGGAAATTATATTTACTTTTAGCAAAAAATCAATTTCTTTCAAATCTCATTCCAAAATATCTTATGAACATATTTATAATTTGATAAAAATTCATATGAGACGGTCTCATGCATAAGACAGGGTACAACTTAGCACAAATCACACTCATCCCTCCCAAAGTATTAACTGTCAATGCCCAATTTATGATCCGTCTCACCGTGAGACCGTCTCATGCAAGTGTGCCTCTTATAATTAATTTTTTGATGATATTTTAGAAGGAATTATTTGATTTAAAAACTTATGTTAGGTAAAAAAATATTAAAAAAGAATGGGAAAAAATTATTAATTCTATTTAAATGCTGTTTATTTTATTTTTATTTATTATTATGTTTTATATGTATATGTTTTGCAAGAATTTTCTACTAAAAATTTGTAATTTCTTACAAATTTATTACTCTAAATATTTATATCTTTACAAATTTTATAAAGTTTTATAATTTTTTAGAATTATTAATTACATCAAATTTTATTATAAGTAGATTCAAATTATATAATAATAGAAATTTTATATGTATTAACTATCGAGTTTACTTATAAAATTTTATAATATTTTTAAATATTAATTTTTTATAACATATTTTGTCAGTCTCTTATCTTCTAATAAGTTTTCATTTTTATATTGAATTTTAGATTTATATGATATATTAATATTATAATGAGTGGGTCTCATGTACACCCACGCGCACTGTGTATTCATAGTGCATTTTAGAATCGTGTGACTTATTATGCTGGAAAGTATAATTTTTTTACATTGAACCGTGCAACTATTTTTTTCATATTAATAGTTGCACGATTCAGTGTAAAAAATTGCATTTTTCAGTATAACAAGTCGCATGTTTCTAAAATACACTATGAGTGCACGGTACATCTGAGTGCATAATAGACCTAGCTTATTACTCCCTCCGTCTCAAACTTAATGGTAAAGTACCCATTATTTTTGTCTCAAACTTAATGGTAAAGTTACTTTATCACATAAAATACTAATAAACAACTCTTTCTACCCCTAATTACCCATCACTTTATCATATAAAATACTAATAAATAATTTTTTCTACCCCACCACTTTATCACTTTATCATTATTCCACTAAATTCTTATGAACAGTTAAATTATCATTTAGTTTGGGACGGAGGGAGTATAATATAGAGTAGGTCTAGTGTGAAAATCTATAAAATTGTCATAAATCAACCATCTACACCCTAAACACTAAATAATGAACCCTAAATTATGACATATTCGGACCGGGTAAACCATAAACCACTTGGGCCGAGTAAATCATGAACCACTCAATTTTGTCTTACCTTCACCAATTACAGAAAAGTTTTTTCATGTATGAAAATTTTCATACTAGACTTTGTCTATAATATATGTGTTCTCCAATTAAATAATAAATAAATTTAATTATTGATTAATCTATATATGTGTTGTTTAAGTTAATTAATTATAAATATTTTTATAAGATTTTTTGGAATGAGATTTTGAAGGAAATAATTTTTTGCTAAAAAATAAATATAATTTTCTAAATAGAAAAAAGGGTAAATGTTAGGATGTTATTCTTGTATTTGTAGATATTTTGAAATCAACACATAACGCAAATTTAAAAGGTATAACAGGAGATGTAACACTATTGTGTAACAGGAAATCCTGACCGGGGGTCGAAGTACTCAAATTAATAAAATATTATATATAAAATTTTATCCTTTTATTAATAAGTAACTTCTTTTAACAACTAAAGTGGATTTGTTTATCAAATTTGAATCAAATTAGATTTAAAAAGTATGAGTAGGTTTCCGGTGAAACTTGTTCATAGTATGACATTTATGTCAGTACACTTACAAATTAATACCATGATACTTATCAATTGATACCATTACACACTTGTAAATTGATATCATAGTATTAAATGTTATAGGTACTAATTTATAAGAATAATGATATCAATTTATAAATATAATGGTATGAATTTCATGCTATGAACCAATTTCACATAAAGTTTGTGAAAAAATATAGACACAATAAAATACATTGATCTCGAGAATATAAAATCAAATTAGCGTAGAACATGTGTACTACATGAAATTTGCAATATGTACTAATTAATAGGAACTTCTTTTTATCGGATTCAGATTTGGTGTTGTACAGCACCCTCCTGTGCACATACACACCATTGTATCCCACACGTACACACACCCCCGTGTGGGTGTGTGTCATCCAATGGTGGGGAGGATGCACAGTGTTGTAATTTAGAGGCACGTAAACACGTAATACATGCGCAATGGAAATAAACAGTTCACCAACAACGAACAATTAATTGCATAATTAAATACGAGTAAACGTAAACAGAATTCTTATAGCAATTCATACCCGGATTCCTCAACTATGGTATCCACGTAACAGTCATTTACTAATTTGCACAGATCTGCCAGCGTTGAATCCCCGAGATGAATTTGCTACGAAAATTCTAACTTAGAGATTTTATGGAGAAAATATGAATTCACGTATTATGAATTCCCAAGAGCTCATATATATAGGAGAGGTCCAGCTTAAATCTTAAGCTAACTTTTATAAGGAAAAATCCTAATAAAATAAATCTCTTAGATTTATTTCTCACATATAAAATCTCTACGAATTTAATTCCATGTATATCAAATCTCTACGGATTTGATTCCATATATATCAAATCCTTTAATAATAATATTCCATATATTATTATTGGAAATTCTATTTAATCAAATCTAATTTAATTAAATAGTAATAATAATTAATTCTAAATATAAAAATTATTATATTCTCCATAAATTAAATATTAATATCCAATATAATATTTAATCAACCAACTATAATTAGTAAACAACCGTTACTTGTTGTGTGATCCATAAGCCCTCATATATCGAGCGATTAGTCAAACTAACAGTCTTAATTGAACCCTAGACAATAAATCAGACATTCTTAATATATGAGGTACGTTGCGAGGAAATGTGCAACTACCTGTAACTGAAACTTGGACTATTACGATTTCCTCATTTCATTCGCGAATACTCGATTAAGTCTTGAACATGATGAAGTGTCTATTCAAATAACTTAATCATATTGTCTCTAATCACTAATTGATCATGTATGTCACACTTAGCCACAAAGTCTAAGTTGACGTGCATCGGCCGATGACTTAGATCCAATTATGACGAGAAGATGAGTATTCTCTCTAAATCCACTTTGAGGAATGAATCCTATTCTTGGCTCAACTACCACGCACATGCACTTCGTGATGAACCCAATCCAAGCCATATTTACCCATAGACGGGTGCAAGCGTCGGTCAGGGTCAAAGTTCACCACTCCACACATGTCGTGCGTATTGACCTCAAGTCAAAGGAGTATCGCATCGCTCCCACTAACCGAGACACCCGTAGACACATATAGTGAAAATACATCAAACGATTTCTCGGATGGGTATACCAATACCCTCTAAGGTATTTGTGCATCCATCATGAGATACCTAGTATCTCGTAGTAAGCGAGATCTTACTACACTCTCTAAGAGTATGATGCAGATCGCACACCAATCTCCATTGCATCATCAATATCTCATTCTTGATGATCCTTGATCGGTGCTATTTGAGAATCATGCTTAAGTCATATGAGTTCTTACAACCTCAATGACAACAATGACTCATGGGAACACTTGTATGAATAAATGCAAACAATCAAACATAATATTCAAATGAGTGTATTGCCATACATTAATATTAAGTGAACTATAATATTAAATCAAATTGAATATCATAGAGTATTATGTCCTTATAATAGATTGTCTCTAGGACACTAACACTAACACACAGCACCCTCCTGTACAACACCTAATTCTCCCCCAGTTAATTGACAAGCTTCGAAAGTTTTATCATATGTGAATTGCTAGCGCATAAATAATTCAAAGCTAAAATTTAAAAATAAAATAAATTGGTCAGATTAGCTCCCGACTTGTCAACGCATAAACGTTTTGCTTCGAAATTCATCCGGATGAACTTTGGATTTTGTGAAACACGTCCTATTATAGTTTGTGATTTAAAATCAACTTCAACATCTACTTTTATAAAATATGTTGACATATTTATTTTTTACAAAATTCAATACAATCACATCACTCCTGATAAAATAAAATAAAATACAATCACATCACTATATTTTTTACTCTCAATACAATATAATAATACAACATCAATCGCTATTAAACATTAATTTGACTTCCGCCTTACTAAAATCTTAAAACAAACACATATTGTTTACTATTTATCAAAACTTTCAAACTTATAAGATTTTTAAAGTTATACTTACCCGTACACCTAAATCCCAAAACAAACATATCTAAGAACTATGTTTATTTTGAGTTTTAAGTGACTTTCGAAAATCGATTTTTTAAAATCTTGGATTTTTGAAATACTGATCTATAAGAATGTTTTTTTTTTTTGGATTTTTTAGTAGAGGGAAATTTAACCTTATGTCACATTAATGTGTAAAAATTAATATATTTTGTTATTATATTATTGTCGAATAAACTCTATGTCAAATCAATGTGTAAAAATAAATAATATGTATTATTATATTATTATTGAAAGAAATATAATACGATGGTTATGTAATGAATAAAATCTATAAATTGATACGAGTGGTTTATAAAAATTGATTTAAAATTTTAAAATTAAAAACTATTACAAAACCAAAATTAAACATGCTATAAGCTTGGGTCAAATATGACTCATACACTACAAATGGGTCAGATGTATACCATTTGAGTTCTTTTTTTTTCTTTTCACATCTCCATCTTTGCCCTTTCCATTTCATCACTCAACACTGCTCCATCACCGATCTCCTCTCATCCACCTTCCTCTCGTCAGCAAACTCGTCCTCACTCTTTCCCAAACCACCGGCCGTGCTGTCGCTAATTCCAACTATGTTAACATGACCTTCGAGCGGCATTACCAAAGAGTTGTATGAGTCTTTTCACTTGAGCGGCATTCAGATCCCAACTCATTATTCGTAGAAGTTGAATGAACAAGTCATTGAAACTTTGCAAATAGTGTGTCATACATCCGAACATCAGATGGTTGCACTTGCTAAATTTCGTATTTCTTAATAATAACGAAGAGTTTATTGGTTTTGAATAACAATGAGAGTTTTTTTAAATAA
Organism: Stenogyne calaminthoides; assembly: GCA_037126765.1. Classification (NCBI taxonomy): domain Eukaryota; kingdom Viridiplantae; phylum Streptophyta; class Magnoliopsida; order Lamiales; family Lamiaceae; genus Stenogyne; species Stenogyne calaminthoides. The sequence continues at coordinate 8,971,585 of JBBCBC010000021.1, read as the reverse complement.
CAGTGAGAGTTTTTGGTGAATAACGGTGATAGTTTTATAGAATAACAATGATAATTTTATAGCATAACAGTGAGCGTTTTATAAAATAACAGTGATATTTTTATAACAGTGAGAGTTTTATATAATGACGGTGATAATTTAATAGAATAACAATGATAATTTATAGCATGACAGTGATAGTTCTATAGAAAAACAGTGATAGTTTTACAGCATAACAGTGAGAGTTTTAATAGAATAATAGTGACGAATAAATTAAGGGCGAAAATTTGGTTCAACACATCCTTTAAAATGAGACATATTGAATTAAAATTTAGGGCTCACTTGGCTGGGGTAATGGAGGTGTGTAATGAAAATCACTTCTATTGATGTTGCTTGGTAGTTTGATACATAAGTAATGTGAATAGAAGTAAACAATTGATTACCCTCACCCACTCACCTCACCTCACATGATACCCATTGTTGATGTTCTAATCAAGCAGTAACAATGCAATCAATAACCGTTAGTGATTGACCCATTTGTTGGGGAAACTCCATCCCCCATTCATACCAAGGGAAAAACAAAACAAACGAGAAATAAAACAAAGAAATAAAACCACAATCAACAACACAAGATTTTACGTGGAAAACTCCAAAATCGGAGAAAAACCACGGACCACAAAAGAAACATCACTACATGATAAGTTTCTACAATCATACAAATTTTTCCTCTCTCGCTCGACACCCCTACACTATTACAAGTCTACATGACTCTCATCTTCTCACGAATATGAGAAAGGAATTTAATTAGAATCAAACACTAGACTAAAGTGTATTGACCTGTGCACTTGTAATAAAGACCCAAAGGCTTCTTATATAGGATTTGGAAGTTCACTTTCTTTGTTCTCGTCCGATGTGGGATAAAAAATCCCTTTTATTTTAACATCAAGCCCAACAATCTCCACCTTGGTAAAATAAAAGAAAACTTCACTATCTTCGCCCACAATCCATTGTCTTCACCGACAATCATGATCCTTAAACCAAAGAACCATCATTCTCAAAACAGAGAATAACCTACTCCACCATATGAACAGAACACTTAGAATAAATCATTCTAAGAATTTTTAACCACTTGGAATCAACCATTCTAAGAATTTCCTTCGCCACATGTCGAAAAACCTGCTGAAAACTATGGTGCTCCTTCTAGCTTTTGGCTCCCCTAGAAGTCCTTTAGCCATCGACATACATTCACCACACACCTTGCATCCATGCTAAACCGATGCACATGCGGTCCAAATAATATTATCACATCCTCATCCATGACAGTTGGGAATGCCAAAAGGATGTTCATTTCTTTCTAACATGAAATAATTTTCGATCAAGTATAATGTTAGTTTCAAGAGCTATTTGCCGCAACCGCTCCACCTTGATCGATAACCCCTTGTGTAACCCAGATTGTATCACCACATTGATTCTTCCACTATATTTCTCTATATCACCACTTCATGTAACTTGAAGCCTTTGATATACCGTTTCTCCAACTCTAATTGAGTAACCCGTCTCTCAAAAGACCCTCAGACCTTCTCAAGAAATCTTTTATGATGTGGAAGATTAGACTATGCTGCAACCACAAAGCATACTCAGAATATCAAGAGACCTGACCCCGGACTCTGATACCACTTGTTGGGGGCAATTTCGTCCCCCATTCATACCAAGGAAAAAACAAAACAAACGAGAAATGAAATAAAGAAATAAAACCACAATCAACAACACAAAATTTTACGTGGAAAACTCCAAAACCGGAGAAAAACCATGGACTACGAAAGAAACACTACATGATAAATTTTTACAATCATACATATTTTCCTTCTCTCGCTCGACACCCCTACGCTACTACAAGTCTACATGACTCTCACATTCTCACAAATATGAGAAAAGAATTTAATTAAAATCAAACACTAGACTAAAGTGTATTGACCAGTGCACTTGTAATAAAGACCCAAAAACTCTTTATATAGGATTTGGGAGTTCACTTTCTTTGTTCTCGTTCGATGTAGGATAAAAAATCCCTTTTATTTTAACACCAAACCCAACATCCTTAATGATACTCATTACCATTACCATTCTCAAGTCATATCAAGCTGACCTTATAGTGTGAATTTAGTTCATAGAAGTGCTACTCATCCTGGGATATGCCAACCTGTCATATTTGTGATTTTGAACTTCTGCCCCCTTTGATTTGGGCCTGTTTGCAAACTTGTATGAGAAACTCATACGCAGAAGCACTTAAAAAAAGAGTAACACTCATGTGAAACAGGTTCATACATGAACTCTATCATTGTTATGTGTAAAAATTATTACTGTAAAAATTGTTTTTGTTTATAACAGTGATAGTTTTTATACATAACAAAATGAGAGTCTTCAGATATGTAATAAATGATCTTAAATAACCGGAGTTCATGCGTAGGCAACTGCGCCTATATAAAGATTTGTCAAAAAAAAAAAAAAAAAAAAAAACTTTAAAATAAAGTGCTTCCGCGACAGAGTCGTGTTTTGTGTTAAATTTGTTCCTTTCCCTCACTGCGGTGTCCTTTGGATATTTTCCTCCTACTGCACTTCAGTGAACCATAGTCGTCTTCTACCATGGCCGCTTCCGGAATTCCACCCATTACCTTTTCTTCCGTTTCCCCATCGAATTCAAGCCCATCAATTTTCCTCAGGAGCTATTACAGCTTTAATCGCAAACGGTCTCCAAAACGGGCTAAATTTCTGGCTCTAAATCACGTTGCTGCACAAGGCTTTTCGATGACTGATTTTTTTGGCAGAGAAGATGCGAGCACTAATGGAAAAGGTGAAAGCAAGTGGGATGCTTCTCAGTACGAGGCCTTGCTCAATGGCGGTGAGCAAGTCACCTCTGTTCTCGAAGAAATGATTAAGCTCGTAATGATTCCTTCATTATTATATATTTCCCCCAAAATTTTGTACTATTTTCTTGTTTATGTTTCTGGTTTTTTGGTTAGTGGTTTTTTTGGCTGCCCGTGAAGCTGATCATGTTTTCTTAAGCTTTTATTTGGAGCCCGTTTGTTTAGTGATATGTGATTAAAAGAGGTATGAAATCATGTGATATATATTATTTGTATATGTGGTATATTTGACTTTTTCACATTTTTGTTTAGATATATTATGACATGAGAATTCAATAGATAGTTCAAATACCACATAGGAGGTGGTATGGATAATCCAACCAAAATGGGAAAACAGATTACGGGCTTTCGGGCGGAGGGAAAATGCATCAATAATAACAAACACTTTAATTGGTGGGAAATGATTTCTTATCCCTTCTTTTCCAGGGTAACAAACGGGCTCTTGATTTATTAACTCGTATTGAATGGGCTTTCTTGATGTTATGTAAATGTGTTGTATTGGGAACTGAATTCAATAATAATATAAGCATTACATGCTGTGCAGTGTTGTTGCCTCCTAGCAAGCTTGTAAACAGAGGGATTGGAAGCAATTTGGTTTTCTTGTGTAATGGATTCTCATATAATAGTAATTTGGTAGGTGAAATTATGCAACCTTAAAACCCAATATTTATTTTTGAACTTCTCTTTGTGATTTCAGGTACTTGCTTGTTAGTATAATGTTTGGAATGTTAAACCTGGAATTTATGACTTGAGATATTTAAGGTGTCATGCCAATAGATTTGGATACTTCTACCTTGTCTGTTGGAAGATTAGGAAAAGAAAAATGGATAGGTATTGTGGAAACTTATAACATCCTTCAAATACGAAGCATGCCTTTGAAAATAAGAGAGTAGGACATCAGCATACGTTTTCAGGTTTTGATAGGATACTGCAATTCTTTTTCCTTCGAACCCTGAAGTTTCGAACGTGAAAAGTTACATTGTACTCTCTATTGTGAGTTGTACAATATAGTTTGGAAGTTAATTAATTGCCATAAGAACTTGTATTGAGCATATAGTATGTGTATAATTACCAATTTCATCATAAGTGTTATCAACCTATTGCTATTACTCATGAGAAAAAACATTTAGCCTTCTAACTGCGATTGGTTCCAAACCAAACCATTTTTTCCCAAGTATTACTATTCCCAATACTAATCGGGGACATAAACCTTCTGAACTACCAAATACATGCCCGTTATCGTAGGCATATCGTCAAACACTGAGGTTATGTTTGATGGATTTAGTTGATTTTGAAATCTGAATTTCAATATTTAGTGGATTTCAGAATCTTGATAAATAGCAATGATGTGTGTTTGTTTTGAGATTTAAGTAGGGTATGATTTAACTTTATGTAAAATTTAGTGGGAAAGAGTGTGTGATACTGTATCAATATATTGTTTTTGATTGTAATTGTAATGATTGTGTAATAATTAATGTGCTTCATTGAAAGTTGTAAAAGTGAGGATAAAAGGTGTGAAAAGTGATAAATAAAATAAAAGTGGGAATAGATGAATCATATTTGCATTAACGAGTCATTGGAGATAGTGTGGCGTAGAAAAAAAATGGTATTTATAGTGGTTAAATTTTAAAAGAGCAAATTTTAAAATCTCACAGTAGAACCAAATTTAGATTTCAAAATCCCAAATCAGGTTTTTAAATCCCAAATAAAACACACCCTTAGGCTTGCAGAACTTCAACATCATTTCTTGTGCGTGTAAATAGGCCCATACATCAACTTCTAAATAAGTTAAAGGGTAGAAATGACTTTTACTAACTTACATACGTGTACGAGCAGTTGGAGGATATGAACATGGATGAAGCATCTGAGGAGGTGGCAGTACAGCTGGCGGCTCAAGGAGTGATTGGGAAGAGAGTTGATGAGATGGAGTCAGGGTTTATGATGGCTCTTGACTACATGATACAGCTTGCTGAAAAGGATGAGGATGAGAAGGTGATGATTGTAATTTCATACTATCATTTTATTTTCTAATTCATCAAGTCATCAATAACTTAAAAACATTTGGTGATCTGTTTAGGTACTTGTACATTATGTTTAATATGTTGGACATGACTGTGCACTTAATGCCTTCTATGCTGCAGAAGTCACTGTTATTAGTTGTGAACTTGTGATGGGTTTAGATATGGTGCTCTCACCTTTTATATTGCTAAAAGTAGAGTTACTTATGCTGATTTGGCTTGCAATAACATGCCAGTTCTAAATTTTAAAAAAGAGAGGGAAATGGGAGGTTTCTTGTCTGTTTATTCTAACAATAAAATGGGTTTCTGTTATGTCGAAGATTAATATAATTAATCGAGCACATAGGCATGCAACACTTTCTTTTTCCTCCCCCATTCATATTTCCCGTTACGAAGAGTGAATGCCTTGAAGTCTCATGCAAATGATCAGTATTTCTGTATTCATTGTGGCCGAGAAATTAGAGTTTTATCATTGATTTGGTATGACTGGATTTTCTGACCTAAATTTGTCGCTCCTAATTTCTTTCTGATTTTCTGAATATATTTTGGTAAACCATCTTCTTGATAAAATTGATAATGTGACACCACTTACTTTTACACAAAGCTGTCTCTATTTCAACTCTCATCTCAATACTGGGTCAAAGTAGACATTAACAGAGGAGCATTAGGCTTCTAAAACAGATAAGTTCCAAAGTCATGAAACACAAGTCCACTGTGCTTCTCTACTTCTAAGTCACATTGTCAAAGCTTGGCCTTTTCTTTCATTCAGACAATTTGTTAATAGCTGTACAACTATGATTGACATGTTTATTCACTAACCCTTTTCAGAGGAAGTCTCTCCTGGTGGTTATTAAGGAGACTGTATTATCTCATCTCACGAAAAAATGCCCTCCTCATGTGAGACCTTATACAAATTCTGCCACTATAATGCATGTCACATCTCCTATTATTTTATTACTTGTACTAATTTAGGAACTATTATTCTGGATGGTTTCAGGTTCAAGTTATTGGCCTGCTCTGCAGAACTCCACGAAAAGAGAGTAGACAAGAATTATTGAGGCGAGTGGCTGCAGGTGGTGGTGTATTTCAGGGTGAGAATGGCACAAAGGTTCATCTCCCAGGGGCCAATTTAAATGAAATAGCTAACCAGGCCGATGATATTCTAGAGGTTCATTTTTCAAATATGTATCTTCTGTTTCTTGGCAAATATTTCTGTAGACCAGTTGCACCGTGCAACTGGTCTTCATTTTAAAATGGTTTAGTTGTTTTTGCTGAACAGTATTAGCTGTTTTCATTGAACATATCAGTTGTTTTCATTGAACAGTATTAGTTGTTTTCACTAAACAGTATTAGTTATTTTTATTGAATAGTATTAGTGTGCACCAATTGCACGATGCAACTGGTGCATCCAAGTGTTACTCCTGTTTTTTTTATTTGTCATCTCTTTTGATGGTATTGCGGACTAGGATGAATATGAAACAATGATCACTGCTGTGTGTAGTGTCATGAAATAAATCAATGTAAAACATGTTTTCTGATGCTAAACTAATTCAGGTTACATGAACCCTTTAAATCAGAAAGATAATTGTTTTTAATTCTTTGGCGATACTATTGTCATTTCAAAATTAATAAAAGATCATGTTCTTTGTTGGAGGTTATGTAGCTTCACTGGACATCAATATCGAGCTTCAGTTAAAACAACTAATACTGAAACTAATACCTTTTAGTAATACAACTAATACCATTTAAAATGCACTTGAGTTGCATGGTGCAACTGGTGCATTGAAGTATTTTCCTAAAAAAAAATACCGACAAGTCATCTTGCCTCATTTTCCCTAACAAAACATCCAAACACATCTTCATCCCATTATGTTTTCCAATTTACAAAAATACATTCTCCGAATTATCATCTCCACGGAATGACTGGCAATAAACTCAGTTTATGAGGGTCATTTGGAGTGTTGTTTACTTGTGGACAGTAGCTACCCTTGAAGTTAGCATTTTGGAATAGAATTTTGTACTGATGCCATTTTGTTCCTTTATGGACATGTAAAATGTAGACAATGGAAACCCGTCCTGTCATTCCTGATCGAAAGCTACTCGCGAGGCTTGTTTTGATCAGAGAAGAAGCCAGGAACATGATGGGGGGTGGTATACTAGATGAAAGAAATGACCGTGGTTTCAATACACTCCCTGAATCAGAGGTCTATACTTTTCAGTTCATCATACCGAATAATATTAAGGATGTGTTTGCATACTCAAGTAGAGACACAAAATCACTATTCCATTGAAGTTGCAAACAGACCCTAAAATCTGCTCTGAGAGACTAAAGTGTATTAGTTGTATCTCATTTCACAGGCAACTTTTTGACTAAGCTTGTGGCTTTAAGACCAGGGAGAACTGTACGTAGCATGATAAAAAATGTAACGCAAGGAAAAGATGAAGGTGCAGAAAGTGAAGATGGTGTTTTAAATGAAAGGAGTTCTAAAGGAATAGCAGGAAAGGTCAGTCAGTTATTCTGTTCCATACGGATTATCATGTTTTTGAAACAGGCATAATGCATCAACTTTTGTTCTACAGGTCCTTAAACTATTTTTTGTTTTAAAAAGCCCTTTAAGTATTGAATTTATTTCAGGAACTCCCTCGAGATGAAAATTGATGGATTTTTTCAATATATCTTAGTGGTCTCAATAATAATATGCATGTTAATTTTATCAATACCCAGATGTGTTTTGTGCAAGTTTTTTTATGCCCAATACTTCAGGTGATGGATACCTATAATGGCTTGCTAAAAGTACTTTTGTATATAATTAAGATTGAATAAATCTGACATGTACATTAAGATGAATAAAAAAATTCTGACAGTTTTCGTCTCAAGGGAGTTCGTTAAATAAACTTTCAATACTTAAAGGCTTTTTAAAACAAAAAATTAATTTAGGGACCTATTGAAACAAAAGTTGATTGTTTAGGGACCTTTTGATGCTTGAAATATGATGAAGTAAGTTATGCATTAGCTTGTCTCAATTTGATCTCCAGGGTAGTGTTACTGGCCTTAAACCGTTACCTGTGCGCCCTGGCATGTTCCTTGAAACAGTTTCCAAGGTAGCAGTGGTTTAATATTTGCTTTTATATTTTTGTTATTTATTTTTGAAAGTATGCGAGGTAAAGTTGGTAATAATATTTTTCATGAGATTAAGTAAATAACTAATATTCAATCCTTTGTACACCCTTTCAGACATGCAACAAATATCAAATCTCGAAATGACGTAATTTCTGATTTTACTTTGACTATAATAGGTGTAAATTTCTTTTGTTGCACCTCAATCTCAAATTTTCTGCGAAATCAGGTATTAGGTGGCATATATGCAGGAAATGTATCTGGAATCACAGCACAACATCTAGAATGGGTAACCCTTTCTGTCTCTCCCAATCAAGCACCCCACCCCACCACACTTCCAATCAGAAAGAATGAAATAAAGAAAATGAAGAAAATAATAATTAAGAGTAAAAGTATTATGCATTTAGGAGAGCTTCTTGTTTGTATTGTTTTTGTTATGATTAATAAGCTTTAAGCTAGTTTTCATGAGTCATACATATGATGGAGAAAATTAGTCAGTAGTAAAAATTTTGATGTGTTGAAACTAAATGTGAGTGCATTTATTTCTTATTTTCACTCTTGAACAAGTTGTGATTTTCTGCATTTCTTTGATCATAAATCCTCTTGATAGTAAAACTTATGTGCCACTATAACACAAAATAACATGTTTTTTTAGTGAAAAATAGTTTATAGAACTGCAAAGATGCGGAATCATCCATTTCTTTATCTTGTCACAGGTTCATCAGAATACACTCCAAATTCTTCAAGAAATTGCATCTAGATTTCCTTTACCGCAATTGGACCCTCTCCATTTTTGCAGGTTGAGTATCACTGCTTTAATTTTTCCTTTCAAAAGGTTTTTAGGATATTGGTGGAATTACATCTTTCCACGTGCATATGCCATCCCTAGCAAGTGGCAGTGGTCACATGTTAGCTATTAAGCACATGAGGAAAATCGAGTACCTCACACATTCCCCTCTAAATTGACATAGAAGCTGATGTTGTAATAGATTTGTAACTTGCCAAACTTGAAATAGTCTTTACAATAGTGAACTTTGTTGTTGATATAGTAAGGAAATTAAATGCAAAAATAAATGCTGTCATATTGAAAATGAGCATTAAGGTATCTCTATGGCTCCCATTGAAAGCGAGCAGCATTTAGTTGAAGAGCAACATTAAGGCACATGAGTTGCATTAACCCAATTTTGACTAAAGTTTTTCAACCAAGCTGGTTTTTATATCTTCCGCTGATCATAATAAAAGCGGTCGAAAAGTGTGCAGTTGCTGCAAATTCACCCAAATTTGACTAAATTTTTTTTCAACCAAGCTGGTTTTTTTATATCTTTTAGCATATCATAGAAAAACCGGTCTGAAAATATTAGTTCATGTGATGCAAAGTATAAGCTCATACGCTGAAAAGTAGTATTAGTTGTTTATTCCTGATAAAAAAAAAGTATTAGTTGTTTATTGTAAGTACTAATACTGTTCATCTTACAAGCTAATACTTTCCTTCGTATGAACTAATACTTTCCTTCATATGAACTAATACTTCTCATTATATATCAGTATTTTTTGTGAATGACTCAAATTTGGTCAAAATTGCACCACTTGCATGGTGCACTTGGTACATAGAAGTTCTTGCCTTACTTGAAACTACACGTGATTAGCCTCTAACACTGAATTCGATAGTAGATTAGGTAGAACAACATTTGGGATTTGTAAATGTTCTTAGAGCTTCCGTAAATTCTGATCGGCATTGCCTGATTAGGAAAAGGATAGAGTGAAATACATGCTGTTCTGATTTAGAAGATCAAACTAGAACTTGTTTAGAAGATTTTGTTAGTGATATGAATAATCTTCAATGATAAAAGCAAATCAAAGAAGGATACATACATGTTATACCACTGGTAATGATGATTATATCGTAAATGTAGGGAAAACCCATGTGTGAGATTGGTCCTACTACTGATCTCACACATCATAAAGACCCTTCTAATCATTCTCATGTTGGGTTATCAACATGTATGTGTACTGTATACACACACACCATCATTGTGGACCACCCAGAAATGTACAAAGATTATTTATCACAATGTATGTAATGTTGCATCTTGTTATAATTCCATTTTGGAGTCATCATTGGAATAAAAGAAATATTGTATCAAGATTTTCCAGAGCCCCATTTTAGTAGTCCCAGATTTTTGATTCATAAAATACATTTTGGAGTTTGATGTGTGGTAGGGTAGTGTTAGGTTCTGATAGATAAAGAAACAAAGTTATGCTCTCTTATTTATTTTTCATTTCCAAAAATTGACATTAAAGAAGCACATGGTGTTGCAAAGAAAAGCAAAAAAAAAAAGAAAGTGAAGCACATGCACGTTTATTGCTTAAATATTTCTTAGTATAGTATGTGTTAGTGTTGTGTTCTTTCTGATGGCAATATTTTACACTTTGGTTAGGTTGCCCTACCAACTTGTCTCCCACCTTTTCTCTCTCTTCATCGAATGTTCTTATACTCTTTATTTAAATATGTTGCACTATGTTATGAAATACACTTGCATGAGACGGTCACTGTAATTTGGGCATTGCCGTTTTAATACTTTGGAAGGGGTGAATGTTAATTTGTGCTAAATACATGAGTTTGTCTTGTTTTTATTCATTTATAACATTGATAATGTCCATGTTAGGTGCCAATCTGTGTAAATTCCAAAAAAGTAGGTACTTGTCCACATTTGTCCTCCAGGGGTACTTGGTTTTAACAAGGAACGACAAAGAGAATTACAATAATAGTAGAGGTGAATGTTTTTCACTCACCTCAATGTTGGGATGTTTGGTCATTCTCATAGAACGTGGAACCTAATTACTATTTTGGATAAATACAAATTTTTACGTGAAACTTGTCACGGTATAAAATTGATACTATTAAATTTATAAATTAATATCCATAACATTTATATGTGTAGTGGTATTAATTAAAAAGTATTATAGCATCAGTTGATAAGTTTAATACTAAGAACAAGTTTCAAAAACTCACTCTTGGATAAATTATTATAATTTCTTGTGAAGGTTATCCAAATTACAAAATATATCTCGTGATTTGAATTTCAAAATGAGTAGGTCTCATGTGTATTAGGTGGGCTGTAAAACTCAAATGCATTGGTGCATTGTAAAACTTAAATGCATTTTAAAACGTGCAACTTGTTTACATTGAAACAAGTTTGAAATATTCAACACGTTTTCAGCGTAAGAAAATGCATTGGTGCACAGTAAAATTTGTTTTTTTTTTCTTTTTTAAATAATAAAAAAAGTTTTACAGTTTTTAAAATAAATTTTGCATTAAAATTGCTGGAAATATCAAATAAGTAAGCGTTCACAAAAAAAAAAGAGAAAAGTAGGCTCAAGTATATTTTTAAAACGTGTAATTTGTATTCTTGAAATGTTTAGATTTTTTCAAACTACACAAAGGGGACGTTTGTAGAAACTTATAAGTGATTATAATCATCTAGAATTATGTGCAGAAGTAATTTTGAGTGTTATTTCTCTTTTATCAGTTTAAATAAGTTATCATAAACTATAAGCTAAAAAAAAGCTTTAAAGAAGGTGTTTTTAGTACCTTATAAGTCTTTTTAGAAACTTTTAACCTTTTTTGCAAACAGTATCAACATTTATTTGAATTTTTTTTACAAACACTATTAACTTTTAATATTAATTACTTTTTTAATAATTATTAATTTTTATCACTTTTTTAAAACCAAAAATTCTTACCAACACCCCCAAAGTAAGCTTCCAAAAGAGTGTGAGAAATACCTGCCGCATATTTTTCCAAATCAAAATGGACACAAAAATCTTGTAAGCAATTTGATGAATCACAATTAATGAGAAGAAAATTTCATGATTATTTAATGTAAGTACGTAGGATTGTCATAAGATCCTTGGGGTATGTTGTTTCAGGATTTAGGTGTGTGGGTAAGTCATGACTTCGAAATTCTATGGATTTGAAAGTTTTGGTGAATGATTTAAAAGTCTTGGTGAATAGTAAAAAATATGTGTTTGTTTTGAGATTATGAAAGAGTGAAATTTTACTTTATGTCAAATTAATGTTTAATAATGATTGATATGATATTATTATATTGTATTGAGAGTAGAAAAAATAGTGAGATTGTATTGAATTTTATGAAAAATAGGAATATAAGTAACTTTATAGGAGATAATTTTAAATTTAATTTAAAATTTAAAATTATAATGAGACTTAATTTTCAAAGTTCTAAGTTCATCATAGTGAATCCCAAATCAAACGTACCCTTGGGGTCTTAAATTGGTGTTAATGTGGAATTCAAGACTTTGGGGTCTGAGCCGTTCAGTTATCAATTCAAACTTTTTGAAAAGCAAATCCCTCTGTGTCTTTCTCATAGTGGGCCTTTGAATTTTAAAAATTACAATCTCGCCCTTCTTACACATTACGACAAAAATGCCCATCCCATTTAAATTTCACAACAATGATTTCTTTTCTATTTAGAGACATTATCTGGAAATAATAGTAACAAAGAATTAAGAAAAGTTTATTTCGAAGAAATGCAATGTTTTATATAAATAAGTTTACTGTGTAATTAATTTGTATTTTGTGTATATATATTTTAGCAATATTAATCGTTTGATTAAATGTAATATTGATTTGTTAGTATTAATTTTTTTCATTAATAAAATAGATATGTTTAACTATAAAAGGATAGTTATGAATAAGACGCATAGTAAAACCGTGGGGAATGATATAAAGTATGCCAGTGCGCACAAAATAGTGTGTCTACTGCTTATGTTTTAAAAAAGTCAAATATTTTATAAAATTATAAAACATAATCTGTTAATATTCACTTCTTAATTCTTATATTTTGATATATGGACTATGGAGTATAATTGTGGCCATAGATGAACTCTCTATATCATTCCTAGTAAAAGGACCAGGTCCGGTCTGTATCAGATACACAATGTATTTCATAATATATTTTAAAAATATTTATGTTTGAGTGTAACAAATTATAAATTTTAATATAATAAATTGTAAATTTTTAAAATACATTATGAAGTACACAATGAACCCACCTAGTAAAAATGTTTCCATAAAACCAATTAAGCCTCCAAAAAATTATTTACAAATTAAAGTTAAGAGGGCACGAGGTTTGTGTTGATTATGTCACCTTTAATTATTTACAGCAGTAAAACATTCATTAAGTACATGATTTAACAATATAATTAAATATTAAATAGTTCAATTAATGGGCATCATATGTAGATATAATCATTTAAAAGTTCAACGACCATAATTCACATACCCTTTGCGAGGGAGTTTATTATGAATTTATGACAATCAATTGTAATGTGACTCTTAATTTTATTTGATTTATTTATTCGTGGAGTATAAAACTATAAATAAACCAGGTCAATAGTAAAAATGGGAATATCATTCTGTCGAGTTCATTTGGAAATTTTTATCTTATTGTTTTAGGGTAAGATTTTACCCAGATTAGATTCCTTATTCCACTTTTCACTTCATCATATATGGTATTATCTGAACTTTTGAAAGAAATAATTAATATAATAATTAATATAAATTAATTTTTATTTAATTTATTCACAAATAAAGTGGATAGAGATGAGAGAGGTTACGTAGAACCTTCATAAGAAAAAGATAGGGGGAGTGACTCTAAGGTACAAAGTAGAGTCACTCCCCAAGTGACTTCTAAGATATAAAATAATTTTATTTTGATTATAAGGTACAAAAATATGGTTAAAAAGTCTAAGTTCTCCTTCTGTCTTTTTTCTGCACCATTGACACATTTTCTGCACTTTTGATGCATTTTGGAGTCATAGTTTTTTTTAATTTTTCTGACTACTTAGGCCAATTTTTGGGTCTGCAATTTTTTAATTTTTTACGCTTTTTCGTCTTTTTTTATTCTACTTTTTATTAGTTTCAATTTTTTATATAATTTAATTTAAATTTCAGATTTTATAAAATTTGCACTTTCCCAAAATGTGCACTTGATCTAAACAAAAAAAATTATGAATACATACAAAAATGAGATAAGGGGTATTTTTGGTACAAATTATATTTTAAAGTCACTTTAAAGATACTTTGTACCTTAGAGTCTTTTTGTTAGAAATTTTGTAGTGGAGAGTCATTAATTAAAAAAGATACGGATTATTTCTTTTCTGCGACTCATTCTTTGAAAATCGGTTCTGAGAAAACTGGAGTTTGGAACTTACGTTTGGAACTTACGTTTTTCCACAGAACACAGAAACTGAAGTTTCTGATTTTCACAAATAAAATGGGGAAAAAGTTAATAGGTATACTCCAAAATAAAAAATAGCATTGAGGTACAAAACACCTTTTTGAGACATGTGATTAGCCTATTATGCCCTTATTTATTTTTTATTTTCCTATTTTTTCATTTTGTTTATTTCATTCTTCCTTCTTCATTTTCAATAAAGTATACGTCCCATCAATCTGAAAAAGTAGTGTCCCATCAACATGTAATACTTTATGTTTTATTTTTTTTTAACAAATTATTTTGTATGTTTTTGCTTTCTATACTTTATGTTATGTATATAGATAAATTTATTAAAAATTATAAAAAAAAGGGTTACATTCACAAAAATTTTCCAAAATTGGTAATTGCAATAATTAAAATAATTCTTTTATTTTTTATATTTGAAAATGATATTGTAATTTTTGTGTATTTTTTTTTAATTTTACATTTTATTATAGGAAAAAATTGAAAATATTTTACAATTTTTTTAAAAATATAATTACTTTTTTTTTTTAATAATGATAGAATAAAAAATGCATATACCTATAAATACACATTGTCTATTAAAAGAATTGCATATATTAAAAAGAATTGCATATATTAAAATTACATTGCATATAATGAAAAGACATTACATATACTAACTAAAATTGCATACATCATAAAATATTGCATACACACGTAAAAAAATTACAATACATGCGTAGAAAATTGCATATGTACACACATAATCAATTTGAATCTTCACACTGCAAAATCATCAATTCCACTGTATTTTCTTCACTGCAGAATCATCAAAACTATAAAAAAAAATCACCAAAACTCCAGACATCACATAACAAAAATCACCAAAGCTCAGTTACCATAAAAATTAACAAAAACTACCCAAAAATCACCAAAATCAGAAATCACCAAAAAACTCAATATCCCAAAGTCACAAAACAGAATAAGAAATAATATATAGACCAATAACAACACAAAAACAATGATTTTTTTTTCAATTTTCGCTTCCAATTTATACATAGAAACAACCTCCACATCTCTCATCTTACATCAGTGTCAATCATCGCTCACAAAATACAAACACACAGAGGGTGATACTGACCAACAAGAAAGAAAAACTTACCGAAATAATACACAAAAGAGATTTGTGGTGGTTATGGTGAGAGAAAATTTAGGATGGGAGAGAGAGATAAAGTAGAGTAAAATGGGGGAATGGAAAAGATTACGAGAAGAAATTGTTTGGAAATACAGTGGTGGGCCTCTCAGGATCCTCTCTAAGCGCCACCTCCCTCCGCCATTAATGGGAAAAAAAACATTCACGTACAATCTTCGCCGGAAACACGGATCATGTACATAGTTTTTTGTTTTTAGTACTGAGCTTTTTCGTCCGGAAATACGATTCTTCAATATCTTGACACGGTTCTCTGCGGGAAACACGATTCTCCGCCGGAAACACGATTCTTCACCTGAAAAATTCTTCAATATGTTGGCCTTTTTTTTTATTTGATAGAGTACAATATGTATTAAGAATTGTGTAGGGGAATATATTGTGATTGTATTTGAAATTTGAATTAAAGTTGTATGTGATTGTATTGGGGGGAATTAAAGTTGATTTAGATTGATGATTAGGAGTGATTTGACATTTTTTATTAACCAATAAAACACACACAAAAATCCCAACTAAATTTAAAGGGTAAAATTTGATCATCTAAAAAATAGACTACATTGCTATTTTTTTGGTTGTATGTATTGGGTTGCTATTACTCCCCAAAAATGTAGACTAAATTGCAATTACCCCAATAAAATCATACAGTGATATAGACTCAAAAGGGACGTACGTTGTAAACATTGGAAGTAATTTATATGATTGCGTTTCTGACTCTAAGGATCACAGTTCGTACGTGGAATTCAACCAGCTTGATCTCTTCCTCTGTAAAGGTTAGAGATTCCTAATCGAGATTTTCCAACAACTTTTATTCAATTAAATACAAAAACAATGAAATTTTTTGTGTGAAGAAGAACAAATATAACCAATCTAATTATAATAAAAAGATTTATAGCCATTCTAATTAAAAAAAAAACTAATTTTATATTTTCATCCAAAAATACCCTCATCATCCACTACCCTACCCTACCCTACCCTACCCAACACACACACACACACACACACATATATATATATATATATTATAGATATAAGTAAATTTATAAATATGTATTAATGAAAATATTACATTTAAATGCAGATTATAAATTTTAAAATACAAGTTTTAGAATTAAGGATATGATGTCAATAAAATTGAATTATTAGGTTTAGTAAAAAATATTATTAGAAAATATTTATTAAATTTTAAAAGTGAAATTAATGATATTTCATTGTAAAAAAAAAGATAATTGACTCACATTGTTAAATTTATTTATTACTATTTTAATAAGAAACAATTATCTATTTTATTGATGAAATATATTAAATATCTATTACAATGAATTGTTTGATATTTTTTAATTGAATTTACAAAATTAAAATATAATAAAAATAAATAAAGATGTATATATCTAATAAGGTTAAACAAAAGAAAAAATAACCTATCATTTAATTAAGTCTTAAGAAATACGCCAGAGAGAGTGAGAGCCATGTGGATATACAAAAAAAAAAAAATAAGGGCATGTATGTACTTTTATTAGATAATAAATAAATAAATAAATATATATATATATATACATTTTTATATATGAAATGGGTGGAGCACTTCAATTTTTAATGAAAGTGGATATATTTTTTCCCCTCAATTTTATAACATAAAAACATTCAATACAAAACTAGGATAAAAACTTAGGTAAATTAGAGTGAACTTTTTTTTTTTCCTCAAATATCATTGTTATGTATATCCACTATCACTGTTTATATAAATACTATTATTGTTATGTTTATGTACTAACATTATAAAAAAATTAAAACATTTTCTATATAAATAGCAACAATGCATAATATAATATAATAATAATAATGTCTATGCATAATAATAATATAATTCATCGTGAACTTGGTAAGCTGATAAGAAATTTACTCCAAAACTAGAAAACATAAAATAATTACACCTCCTCAAATGGTAATCACCATTCACCGCTGAGTCACCCCATTCCACGTGATAGTAATTATAGTGTGTTAACAGTTAAAGCACTGAACTCGGACTCTAATCCTATGATTGTAATGATCAATAGCATATAACAACACTTTCTTTATCATTTTATAATATATTAATTATTTTGATTTACTTACTATTTAGAGTGTTCCCTATGTCCCACCCACAAAAATTGCAATTTTCTTTTTCAATTGTATCAAAATATATTTCGATCCTCTAATTAATCGATTTTTGGGCCGAATATTGAGTTATAAAAAAATTTGTGTCAATATAGGTTTGTCTCCTTCGACGCGTATTAAATTATTGCCACTCTAAATAGAACTCTTTGCATTTTGAAATATAAAATCGATTTTAATAAAATCACATCTATATTTCTACTATCACCGATGTCAATGCAGGTTCGCTCATGGAGTCATCTTTGAAATCATAGCGGCATTCTCAAAGGTAAAAGAAGTAAACAAGTTTTGATTGACATTGAATTTACATTGTGTGGTTAATTTGGAAGTGAAGAAATGCTATCATTTTTAAGGGAACAATATTGATTTGGTTAAGACGGTAAATGAAGTCAAGAGTAGATTGTGGAGTAGATTTGGTGATTTGTAATACCTTCTTTTTAAATTGGCTTGTAGATGGTGGTCACCTCCTAACCTTGTGGGCCATACTATCACCAAAACTAATCGATTTTGTCTAGCGAACAAACCAAGTTAAAAAAAGATATTTTTTCCTTTCCAACCTCATTCTAGTGACTTTTGCTCATCTATCTCGCTCGTCATGCCAACAAGGAGCAAATGTATCCACCCGATGGCCATGAGCCAATGCTCGATCTAGTGGGTCGTAGTCCCATGCTTGTGGCAAACACATACCTTGACCCGCATACTTGATTGTCCTCATCCGATGAGCTCTCGGGAACAACATACATCTGGTCCTCTACGAGATACCATCGGGCTAGGCGGAAAGGTCACATTAAAATAATATTATAGTACAACATCATTAATGAGAAAATATCAAGAAAATATACAAGTACAATCTCATTAATGAGTGTCTTACGATTACATTAAATGTAGGTATATTTATTAATGGACAAAAGAAATGTAGTTGTACTAGGTCATGATAAGAGCGTGCTTATCATGACCTTTAGACCCTGTTTGTTTACAGTTTTGAGGGGATTTGAAATTCTGTAAAGAGAATTTGGAAGGATTTGATATAAAGTAAAAAGTGTATTTGTATTTTGTACTATATGTTTGCGAGTGTGAATTTTATATGATTTGATAAAGTAGGATTTTGAAAAAGTAGATGATAGAAATAATATTATATTATAAAAAATAATGTAGAAATGATTGGATGATTGTAAAAAGTTAAAAAGGAGGAGATAGAGTATTGAGTTGAATATATAATAATAATTGAAAAGTGTGTGATAAATGATTGATAATGTATTAGAAATTGTGTTTGAAAAAGGTAAAATATGTGTATTATAGGTATTATAGAGTAGAATTTTGGAGGATTTAAAATTCTATACCGAAATCCTGAAAAACAAACGGGAATTTGAGATTTGAAATTCTGAAAGCCACTTTCAAAGTCATAAACAAACAAGCCCATAGATCAATGAGGGTTAAGATTATTGTTCCCAAAAAAATTTCTCTTATAAATAAAGATTTTAACCTCATTATAAAGAGTTGAAAACTCAATTATTACAAGCAATTAATACAAAAAGCAAGATCTTTTAAGTTCTTGCTCATTAATCTTTTGAATATATATTACTCAAGTGTTCATCATTTACTTGTTTTGATTAGTTGTTAGTTGAAATCTTATTTTAGCCACATTTCCTTCTTAGGGTCTATTTTTAAAAACTTATAAATGATTATAGTCCTTTAGAATTTTGTGCAAAAGTAATTTGAAGTGTTTTATTTTTCTTTTAATAACTTAAATAAACTCTCATAAGCTATAAGTTATAAGCTTCAAAAAGGGTATTTTTAGTAACTTATTAGTCTTTTTTAAAACCTTTAACTTTTTTTACAACACTATCAATTTTTTTTTGATTTTTCTTACAAACACTATCAACTTCTACTATTAATCACTTTTTCCATAATCACTAATTTTAATCACTTCTTTAAAACCATAAGTTTTTACAAACACCCCCTTAGTCATCGGCTCATCGGTTAACATAACACCAATTACCATACATTTTTCAATCTGCAATATTAAATAATGATATAATATGAATTTATTTTCAAATACTAGCTTACAATGGAGTACATCTTATATTTCAACACAGCCATTATCTATTTTGCAACTCCCTGCGAATAGTATTTTGAAAATAAAAAAGTAATATTTTCGAAACAATATGTTGAAAAGAACAAAGCGACGTAGTAATATTTTCCCTGTTGTAGAGAAAGATTATTCAATACATCTTGAATCAAAGAAGAAATACAAATCTTATTGAGAGAGAGAATGTTTACAAAGTGTAGAGAGATAATCTGCACAACTTGATAAAATGAAAATAACACTAATCTGTTCTATTTATACTACAAGGGTAACTGAGTGTGAAAGGTATTAGTTGGACCAACTAAAGGTATTAGTTGGTCAAATGTTGGTCAATATAGCTTATTACCCCCCCTCAAAATGAGAGTGGATATTTATCAGTCCCATTTTGCTCTTGAATTGATGAAATAGGGCAAGTCCTTGTGGTTTTGTTAACACATCTGCCAAATTTTCTTCAGTTGAGATTTGGATGACTTTAATGGTGCCTTCTTTGATCTTCTCCCTGGTGTAATGACAGTCTATGTCAATATGTTTGGTCTTCTCATGGAGAACAAGATTGTAAGCCATACAATGAGCTGCTCTGCTATCAGTGTAAATGATAGCTGGTTGAGGATGATGAATGTTGAGGTCTCTCAGGATGTAAATAATCCATTGAACTTCAGCTGTGGTGGCTCCCATTGCCCTGTATTCACTTTCTGCTGAAGATTTACTAACTGTGGACTGCTTCTTGGATTTCCAGGAAACAAGGGAGTTGCCTAGGTATACAGCATATCCAGTGATGCTCTTTCTTGTGTCAGTACACCTTGCCCAATTAGCATTAGTGAAGGCCTGCACTTTAAAGGAGTTGTTAGTGGAGTAAAAAATTCCTTGACCTGGAGTGAATTTTATATACTTGAGTAATCTGTGAGTGGCAGCTAGGTGAGCTGTAGTGGGCTTACTCATATACTGAGTAAGAGTTTGTATGGCATAAGAGACATCAGGTCTGGTAATAGTGAGATATAAGAGTTTACCCACCAACTTTCTGTACATAGAGGAATCCTCTAAAGGAGGAGAATCACCAGTAGTGAAGGACTGTTTTGAGTCTATTGGAGTAGTACAAGGTCTACTACCTAGATAGCCAGATTCATTTAGTAAATCTAAGGCATATTTTCTTTGGCACAACTGCAGACCTATTTTGGTTCTAGCAACCTCAATGCCAAGTATGTATTTGAGGTTACCAAGATCCTTTATTGTGAATTTCTCATGTAAAAAGGATTTTACAGTAGTAATCTCAGTCATGTTATCACCACAGATTATAATATCATCAACATAACAAAGGAGAGCAGTGAAAGATGTATCAGTGGTCTTAGTAAATAAAGAATTATCAGCATGTGACTGTTTGTAACCAAAAATTAATAATGTTTCACAAAGCTTAGTGAACCATTGTTTAGAAGCTTGTTTAAGACCATATAAACTCTTTATAAGTTTGCAAACTCTTGAATTATAAGGTTCACAATATCCAGGGGGTGGGGTCATGTAAACTTCTTCAGACAAATCACCATGTAAAAATGCATTATTTACATCACACTGATGTATAAACTAGTTTTTACCAATAACAACAGATAAAAGAATCCTTACAGTGGTTATTTTTGCCACAGGGGAGAAGATGTCAAAATAATTAACTCATTCTTCCTGTGTGTATCCCTTAGCCACCAATCTTACCTTGTATCTGTCAACAGTTCCATCAGGTTTATATTTAACCCTGAATACCCATTTGCACCCAATACAGTGCTTATCAGGTGGTAGAGGAACCAAGTTCCAAGTGTTTGTCATTTCTAGGGCATCAATTTCAGATTTCATTGCTTGTTGCCAATTAGGGTCAGTACAAGCTTGTTTATAGGTTTTGGGCTCTTGGATTTGAGTAATGTTGCCAATGAAATGTGCATAAGTATTGGATAGTTGGTTGGTGGATAAGTAGTCAGAAATGGGATATTTTGCAGTGAAGTTTGCAGAAGTATGGTTAAGAGAATCAGGGAGATTAGTTTTGTAAACACTCAGATAGGCAGGTAAGAATTTTGATCTAGAAGATCTTCTTAACTCTTGTTCATCATTCTGAGGTATAAGCACATTTTGTGGAATTTGTTCAGTGCCAATGGTGGAATCATCCATAGGATTGACAATATTATCAGAAATGGGTATGGATGGATCAGGAATAGGAGAAGAACCATTCACAGAGGTATCATGCATAGATGGTATTGTATGATCAAATAAGTAACTATCATCATGGGTAGGAGCATTATGCAATTGAGTAGTTAAATCATTAATAAATTTGATTGTGGCCTTCTTGTCAGAAAAAGGAAAAATGTTTTCAAAATTTTTTACATTTCTGGAGTTGAAAACTTTTCCTGTTGAAAGATTTAATAGTCTATATCCTTTGGTACCAATAGGTTAACCAAGAAGTACACATTTCATAGCCCTAAGATCAAATTTTTGTCTATGAGAAACCAGGGTATTTGCAAAACATAGACATCCAAAGTTTCTCAAATGATTGTAATCAGGAAGTTTGTTTTGTAACATTTCAAAAGGGGTTTTATTTTGAATTACAGCAGATGGAATTCTATTTATAAGGTGAGCTGCTGTAAGGACACAATAACTCTAGAATTTTAAAGGAAGACAAGATTGGAAAAGAAGAGACCTAACAACTTGTAGTAAATGTTGGTGCTTCCTTTCAACTAGGCCATTTTGTTGTGGAGTTTCAACACATGATGTTTGGTGTAAAATACCAAACTTGTGATAAAACTCAGTTAACAAGAATTCAGTGCCATTGTCACTTCTTAAAACTTTTATTTTGGTATTGAACTGAGTGTTAACCATGTTTGAAAAATTTTCCAAAGACATTTTGACAGCATCTTTTGACTTTAACAAGTAAATCCAAGTGCATCTACTATAATCATCCACAATAGTTAAAAAATATCTATAACCTTCATGTGAAATGACAGAGAAGGGTCCCCAAACATCACAATGAATGAGATCAAAGCATGCATTGCTAACAAAGTGACTAATAGGGAATGGGAATTTCTTTTGTTTAGCCAAATGACATATTTCACAAACAGATGGCAGGGGACCATCCCTAATATGCAAACCCTTTATTTTTGAAAAATTCTGTGCAGAAATGTGTCCTAGTCTAGTATGCCAAGTTGTAATGTTCACATTGGAAGTACTAGAGGAACAATGTGAGTCCAAAAAACTAACAGAACAGTTAGTAGTTTTGGTTAGTTGAGAAATTGATAACAAGTTAAACATGAAATCAGGAACAAACAACACATTGTGCAAAGTTAAATCATCATTTAATCTTATGTCACCAGATAGTGTTGCATTAGCAATGGCATTGTTAGGTAATTTGATTTTTATATTGGAAGGTTGTGGTGGTGAAGTAAACAAAGATAAGTCATGGACCATATGATCAGTAGCACCAGTATCAATAATCCAAGTAGAAATGCCAGTAGAAACAGTATTAGAACAATAATGTGAATGCAAACCTGAAGCAGGATCAGAGATGGAGTCCTGTGGTTGTGCAAATGCACCAGCTACAGAGTGTGGAAGCTCACCACCCTTTTGCAGCTTAGCAAAACTGAGAAATTGCTCAAACATCTCTTGATTAAAGAGAGGGTTAGTAGCATAAGTAGTGTTCTTAACAGGAGACAACATAGTGGCATTAACATCATTAGAATCAGATTTGGTTGGACCTTTAGGACCTCTCCAACCAGGAGGATACCCAATAAGTTGGAAACACCTGTCAACAGTATGTCCAGGACCCTGACAGTGAGAGCATTTCAATTGCTTCTTTTTATCTTTGTAAAACTTGGCATTCTTTGCCAACATAGCAGCTGAATCAGGTAATATAGAGTCAGGCTTGGTTAAATCTCTCTGAGACTCCTCCTGGAGCAACAAAGAATATATCTTTGACAAAGGGGGAAAATGAGCCTGTAGAAGCAATTGACTACGAATAGCAGCATAAGAATCATCAAGGCCAATTAGAAATTTCATAGCAACATCCTTCTCCTATGTAATACTCAATTTTTGAGGTAAATCACAAGTACACATATTCATAGCACCACAACCACACTTCAAAACAGGACGATGACTCAAGTATTCATTCCAAACAAATTTAAATTGATTGTAATAATTCACCATAGACTGCGAACCTTTAGAAAGAGCGCTCAAGGTCTTTTCCAGATGAAATACACGAGTAAGGTCAGATTGAGCATACCTAGCATGGAGTTCTTCCCATACCTCTTTCGCAGATGTGAAGTAATCAAGCATCTGTTTGATGTCCACATGAATGGAGTTTAGGATCCAAGTAAGAACCAGGTCATTCGCCCTCACCCACGCCGCGTAAATCACACTGTCATCAGCTTCAACCGGAGGGGAAATCGAACCATTGATCAACGGCAATTTATTTTTGACACTCAGCGCAAGCTTCACCGCGTGGCTCCAAGAGACGAAGTTTGATCCTGTCAACGGATCCAAAACTATAGCAATAGCAGGGTTATCGTTAGGATGTAGCGCTAATGGCGACAAAGGATTCAGAAGTGGATTCAACGATGTCGGATCGATCACCGTAGGAGTCACCGTGGGATTCAGATTTGTAGCCATAGTGAACAAGAAAACACGAAATCGTAACGAAAACTCAAAAGATTCACAAGAAATCGAAAGATTTCCGAAGAAACCCTAGAAATCGTGATAAACACGAAACAAATCGGGAAAACCCTAGAGAAAAAAAAATTCGCGATAGACGCAAAAGAGAAGGCTGAAAGCGAAACAGTCAGGATCGATAAATGTTCAAGGAACCTTGAACAACTGATACCATGTAGAGATAGATGATTCAATACATCTTAAATCAAAGAAGAAATACAAATCTTATTTAGAGAGAGAATGTTTACACTAATCTGTTCTATTTATACTACAAGGGTAACTGAGTGTGAAAGGTATTAGTTGGACCAACTAAAGGTATTAGTTGGTCAAATGTTGGTCAATATAGCTTATTACCTGTAAACATTTAGTGATAATATAATCAAATTATTTTGTGAAACATTATAGTCATATTAACTGTGAGATAAATTCATAATCTTTCTATGTAAACATTATAGTCACATTTAGTGATTCTATAGTCAAATTATTTTGTGAAACATTATAGTCATATCAAGGTATTCTAAAATAATACGCGTATGCTCCTCCTGCTGCATCAAAAGTGACAGTTGATAGCATCCATTATACAAACAGGTATGGTAACTGGTACTGCTAGAGATGAGATCCTTTTTCCTAAAATCTTGGCACTGTTCGATTTCCAATAAACAATAATTATATTTTCGTTTTTCTTTAAATTAAAAAATTGACTGTACACTACAATCTAATGATGCATCCAGCGGTTAACAACAGAAAGGGACATAATCGTCATAATTTGAATTCTCAAATTTGAAAAAAAACTCACCCACTACTACTGCCAGCTTTCCTCCCGTCCCCAGTGTCTCCTCACACAAATAGCTACCTATAGCTTCTCCACATTTCTCTCAATTCCTTCTCTCATATTTTAATCTCTGTTTTGCCAAACAACGATTCCAGATTTCATGGCTGGGTACGTCGGGGTGCTGGTTTCGGATCCATGGCTCCAGAACCAGTTCACTCAAGTGGAGCTCCGCACCTTGAAATCTTCTGTGAGTTTTTTTTAAAAAAAAAATGCTTGGATGTTTTGATTTTGTGGAATTTGGATGCGGTTAGTTATGATTGTGGTGCTTGCAGTTCGTGGCGATGAGGAGGGAGAGCAGCGGCGGCTTAAAGCTGGCGGAGCTGCCGGAGAAGATGTCGAGGCTGAAGCACGTCGGGGAGAATCTGACGGAGGAAGAGAGAGCTGCGTTTCTTCAGGAGTCGTATCAGGATTTGGACATTGATGTGGATTTCGAACTCTTTTTGAGGGTAAAGAAATTTTGGATTTGTGTGTTTTTTTAATTTCGTTTGGACTTTGATCGAACAGTAATCTGGAAATCCGATTAAGAGTTGTCAATGAAGATTACTAAAGTGAAGGTTCAAAAGAGCTTAATCGAAACGCTTTTTCCGTTTTGCGAAAAAAGTTAAAGATCACAAGATTTCAAATCCATATTCATGCCAAAATGTGGAGTTTTTAGGATATTGTCATCTTCGCTGCTGAGATATTTACAATAGGACTGAAGTTTTTCTGTCAACATTACTTCTATCTATTAACTATACCGATCATCAATATCAGGTTCTCAAAGTTAATGAGCTGGAATCTTTGATAATTTTGCATGATCTCTTATTTTGGATAAGAGAAGCTCTTAATCATATGCTACGTATTGCTGTGTTCATTTTCTCATCATAGCGCCCAAAAAAAAAAGACTAGCCTCCCCTGAGTTTTGGGTTTGGGATTAGGAACCTGATTTCACATTAGAAGAGATATTTTCCTTAAAACTCTTGTGCGTCTGGAATGTAAACGAAACTGATTCTTATCTTTATTGTATTTGTGTTAGTTCCTCTAAGTAACGAAGTGCTTTGCTGGACTCTATTTTTCCACATTTTATTTGTTTGATCAGTTGTGTTTAGCTCTTAGGTCTTCTTTCTTCTGCTTATACCTGATACAAGTTGCTTCTTAATGTTGATATTTTAAGTGATTGTCTATTCATTGCCAAATTCTTGATTATCCTGATATAGGTCTATCTGAAACTTCAAGCTCTTGCCACTGAAAAGAGGGGAAGCGGTGCCAAAAATGCATCTGCATTTATGAAATCTCCTACTTCCACATTGCTTCATACAATAAGCGAGTCTGAGAAGGCATCATATGTTGCACACATCAATAACTATCTGGCTGAAGACGAATTTTTGAAGAAATACCTTCCTATCGATCCAGCAACAAACGATCTCTTTGAGACTGCCAAGGATGGAGTTCTTATCTGGTGATTTTTCCTTTTTTTGGCGCTCTCTTCACTTTCATATATCTGCTGAACATTGCTTGAAATACTTAATAGCAAAAAATGCTGCTCTTGCATGCAGTAAACTTATAAATGTTGCTGTACCTGGCACAATTGATGAGAGGGCTATAAATACAAAGAGAATGCTTAATCCTTGGGAGAGGAATGAGAACCATACCCTATGCCTTAACTCTGCAAAGGCAATTGGATGTACTGTTGTCA
Source organism: Stenogyne calaminthoides (assembly GCA_037126765.1). Lineage (NCBI taxonomy): Eukaryota > Viridiplantae > Streptophyta > Magnoliopsida > Lamiales > Lamiaceae > Stenogyne > Stenogyne calaminthoides. Next base: position 8,944,682 of record JBBCBC010000021.1, on the reverse strand, counting down.
ACATAGGGACTCAAGACTTTATTGAAGGAAGGGTATGCATGCCTGATTCATTTTATTTATCTAACTGATCATTCTGTCTTTCTTTTTTTAAACTAAGTTAATTTTAAGCTCTGTTATTTTGTTTTGCTTCAAAATTTCAAGAATTAGGATTTGCTTTGAAATGTTCCTTTATTTATTCTACAGCTGATGCTCTTCAAATCGTGATTCCCATGCATCTTTCTTTCCAATGGAGACCAATAAATTTTGTCCCCAAACTCAATTATGAGCATTGTTGACAAAGTGTCACTATGGTAGAGTTTGGAAATCTTTTTCCTTTATCCCCCTTTCGTTCTCCTTTCCATTTCTAAGAGTCAGTGTTTGAAAAATTATGTTGCTCATTAAAATGATGATGTAATCCTTCTTGTTCATGCATCCTCCTCCTCATGTTCTCGTTTGCTTGGAATTAAGGACTTGAATTTGCTTTTCTTGACTCTGTTCACTTTGTTATATTATGTAACTTAATAAGGCTAATCGTTCCCATGGATTCATATATAACATGTGGTGATTAAGCTTCTTAATTTGTACAGTTAATCCTACCAGTAAACATTTAATTTATGTGGAATCGAAGGCTCACACTTTTTTTTTTTTTTTTTTTTTTTTGTGTCTGATTTTCAGAGACACCTTGTTCTTGGAGTCATATCTCAAATTATCAAGGTGAGGATCCATTGGATACTTAGCCGACAATATTAGCAATGGCTTCTTAGCTATCCAGTAAATGAGTTAGATCCTTCAAATGGTGACCCAGAAAAACGTTTGCATAATCCTTTCACCATATGCTATTTTCTAAAATCTGACATCCAAGTTCATATGTTGTAGATACAACTGTTGGCCGACCTCAACTTAAAGAAAACACCACAATTAGTGGAGCTGGTTGGTGATAGTAAGGTAATTGCAAGTGATTTTCATTGTAAAAGATGGGATTCCTACTAAAACTATGTGAACGTTTTGTCTTATTTATCACATTACTTGATAATACAGGACATGGAGGAGCTAATGAGCCTAGCACCAGAGAAGATCCTGCTTAGGTGGATGAATTTTCAGTTAAAAAAGGGAGGATACACGAAAACCGTTGCAAACTTCTCATCTGATGTAAAGGTAAAAATTGAAAAGTGTTGGCATTTTGATAACCAGAATTTTCTGTTATAACAGAATGTTCCTTCTCACAAAATATTTCAATACATTTTCAGAAGGTATTAGGGGTTCCTAAGTGGGTTGATTTGTTGGGATAGGAAAGATTTCAATTTTTTTCTTTGTTTTTAAATATGGCAGGACCTTTCTCTTGTTCTATCTTATGTACTCTGTCGTTTTAAGGATGGTATATCTAAGATGTGGCTTCTTTCATGCAGGATGCAGAGGCTTATGCTCATCTCTTAAATGTTCTGGCTCCAGAGCACATCAATCCATCTACACTAACAGTAAAAGATCCTCTTGAAAGGGCAAAGTTGGTACTTGAGCATGCTGATCGGATGGGTTGCAAGAGATACTTAACAGCAAAAGATATTGTGGATGGTTCTCCCAACCTTAATCTCGCATTTGTAGCACATATTTTTCAGCATAGGTGAGAACACGGTGGATTTTCAAATTAAACAATATTTTTACCCCTTAAAGCATTCCAATTTTCAAAGTGAACCATCTTTTCCCCCCAAAACCATTCCAGTTAGTAAAACTGACTATTTGAATCTTGTCAATAACTAAATAATTTTGGAAAGCAAAAAACACTTTGAACCAAGAATTAAAGCACTTCATTGCTATTAATAGCTAGTTAGGCTCTATTTCTTTCGTTGCAAATGACATTTAGTTTTTGTTACGAGATGTCCTGTTTTTTCACTTCATATATTAGTACAATATCTAAATCCCCACTAAGTATACCTGAAATATTTTGAGTCAAAGGTATTAGCTACTTTGTGCCTCAGTCAATTGTTAGGCTGCAAAAGAGGAGGTTCAGTCTGATTCACCTTTAGATTCTCACTCTATTTGCATTTCAGAAACCAAATATTGGAGGCACCCTTGAAGGTTAATATATTTTTTTAAATTTTAGATTTGAATGCGTAATGCGTGTTCTGGTTTTTTAATCAACAATGCTGCACAAGTAGTCTACATTACACTTGGATGTTCTTGATTCTGGTTTTACATTTTTCGGTCATATTTGTCCTGTTCATTCCTTTCATATTGATGATCCTCTATCATTTGATAATTGTGTCCACAATGTCGCTTACTGTTATAGCTAATTTTGTATGTAGGAATGGACTCTCAACCCAAACGAAACAGATATCTTTTCTTGAAACTCAACCTGATGATGCACAAATCTCCAGAGAAGAGAGAGTGTTTCGTTTTTGGCTAAATAGTCTTGCAAATTCTTCATACATTGATAATGTCTTTGAAGATCTAAGGGATGGGTAAGTGTTGCTATCCACATATAATAACTAGTATGCTTCTCTAAGTTCATGCCTTTTTAAATTTTATAATTATAATATAGATTCTCTGTTTGTTCAATTCTAATCATTATGACTTTATGATTTACTTGCTGATATCATTCTAAATAAACTCTTCACCGTTTGCAGATGGATACTACTAGAGTCACTTGATAAAGTGTCTCCAGGGATTGTTAATTGGAAAATTGCTTCTAAGCCACCAATAAAAATGCCATTCAGAAAAGTAGAAAATTGCAACCAAGTTGTCAAAATTGGAAAACAATTGAAGTTTTCCCTTGTTAATATTGCTGGAAATGACATCGTTCAAGGGAATAAGAAACTGATATTGGGTACATTCTTTGTGAATTGATATCCCTTTTATAGGCTATTGAGCAGGGGTTATTAGAACTAAAGATTTTTCGACTTTATTTTCAGCCTATCTATGGCAGTTGATGCGATGCAACATGCTTCAGCTATTGAAGAACTTAAGATCCCATTCCCATGGCAAGGAAATTACTGATGCTGACATCTTAGAGTGGGCAAATAGCAAAGTCAGAAATTCAGGGAGCCAGAGCCGTATAAATAGTTTCAAGGTGATTACTTCTACTTGTCTGATAAATTGGAAAGCTTTCTTAGTGTCATTATAAAAATGAGAGTTCTTTTATTGATTAGAATCTTATTAATTAGTTTCTGGTTGAGCTTTGATACATCATTTTCTGTTCATTTACTAATGTTGGAATGATCATGGGTAGATTAACTCAGTCGGCACTAATTATTGTAGCAGCAAAAAACATTGGATGTGTAAGCATTTTTTCTAATATCAAATGCAGGATAAGAGTTTGTCTGATGGAGTTTTCTTCCTAGAGCTACTAAGTGCTGTGCACCCAAGATCTGTCAACTGGAGTCTTGTTACTAAAGGAACAGGTGGTAAGTTCAGTTCTAAGCTCATAGATATTACTTCTTCCTTTCAATATAGTATGCTTAATGCAAGCTAGGAGAAAAAGCATTCTTTTAAAGGCATGTAACATTCACATCAACCATCATATTATTATTATGACATGCCTTTCATTCGATTAAAGTGGACATAATTTTCTTATGTTTTTCGACTTTGAAAAATGTAGAGGAAGAGAAAAAGATGAACGCAACCTACATCATCAGCATTGCAAGGAAACTTGGGTGTTCGATATTTTTACTTCCTGAAGACATAATTGAGGTAAAACCTATGTTTCTTTCTTGAGTTGATCTTTGCAGTATAACAACTACCACTTTACAGTATAAACTAATACTATTGAATGAAACAACTAATACTGTTTAATAATACACAAAATGCGAGTTTGTCTCTTTCTTATATCAAGCTCTCACAAGCTCAATGTCTATGTTTTCATATCCTTTTGTTTGCTCATATTAGGTGAACCAAAAGATGATGCTCACATTGACAGCAAGTATAATGTACTGGACCTTGAAACAACCCGTTGAAGATCGACCTTTTGGATCTTCGGACAGTGAGACTGGAAGCCTTGTGGACACAAGCTCGAACTCAACAATGGATGACACTGCTTCTGAATCATCATCAGATGATAGCAGCAACAACTGATGCTGTGGTGCAATTTCAAACAGGTGTAGAAAAGAGCAATATATATAATATTGTATTGATTCTTGATTGGAAATTTTGAAATGGTTTAGTGTTTGGAGTTGGTAGAAATGTTGAGCAATTTGAATGCAGATTTTGGTGAAGGGGAAAGAAGATCATGTGTGTATAGTCATAATCATGTATTTATTTGGATTGGTATACAAGAATATTGCCACTTGTACAACATTTGATCACAAAATTGTTGTAATATTGCCTTTTTTTTTAATTTAGCTATCCGACATTAATGTTCTCAAAACTTCTTGACACATGTCTTGAGAAATAATATTAGTAAATGAACAAAATAAAAATGTTGGAGGCTATCATGGGATTTATTTATAAATAAAATAATGACAACTTGAGTAATTAAAGAGATGGTTGAAGAGTGTAGATGAAACATTGTGGGATAGTGGGGTATTGTTATTCCATTTTGAGTATGAGAAAAATGACTGTGGATGTCTCGATAAGAAAAGCGAGAACATTGTAATGGATCAATGCAGTATGAGATAAATTGGAGTACAAAAAACATAAATAAATTTAAATATAATAAAATTAAATTCTAAAATAAACATCAAAATCATTAAAAATATAATATTGAACGTCACTATTATCTCCATAGTTCTCCTCTTTCGGGAGAGATATCACCATTAAATCATATCTTGTCTCATCGTAAAGAAAGACGAATGGTAACATTTAATAGATTTACATAATTGAGTGGTTAACATTATTATACTCTTAGAGTATTAGTATAGTCAAAATGGGTCAAAGTTAGTTATAACACTTGTTATAACAAATAATACCTTTTAGTATAGTAAAGTGATACCCTTCACTTGTATATAAGGAAGGCATCACACCCCCTTTCATTCATTCTGTTCATTTCTAATTTTGCAGTTGTAACAAACTCTCTATTCGTTCAATACAATCTTTCATCTTGTTCTTCATATTGTTGAAAGATATGTTCTCAATTCATGAAATTCTACATTGTATCAGTTAGTCTGGTTAATTGATCAATTCTGATTGATTTTTTTTGTTTCCGCATTCGAATCGCATTTTTTTTGCGATTTCTGTTGTCTTCTTCGTCGGAATTCGACGAATTTTCTGCGTTTATCACATTCTTCGTGTCTATCACATTGGTTTTCATATGGCTACCGATCCGAATTCGTTGAATCCGCTGCTCAATCCGCTCTCACCGCTCGCACTACACCCGAATGACAATCCGGCCATTTCGATAGTTCAAGACCCGTTGGTTGGCCCTAATTTCGTGTCCTGGAGCCACGCTGTGAAGAGAGGACTTAGTGTCAAGAACAAATTACCTCTCATTGATGGTTCTTTGGCGCCGCCGACTGAGGCGGAAGATCGGGTGATTTATGCGGCTTGGGTTCGCGCCAACGACTTAGTTCTCACGTGGATTTTAAATTCCATTCACGCGGATATCAAACGCACTCTGGATTATTTCACTGTTGCGAAAGAGGTATGGGATGAACTCCATACCAGGTACTCTTGTTCTGATCTTACACGTGTTTTTCAATTAGAAAAATCACTTGGTACTTTGTCTAAAGGATCACAATCTTTGGTCACATATTATAATCATTTCAAGCCTATTTGGGATGAGTATTTGAGTCATAGGCCAGCTCTTACATGTGGTTGTGGGGCTATGAATGCCTGTATATGTGAATTGCCTCAGAAATTGAGCAAGACTCAAGAAAAGGATGCTGCCATGAATTTTTTGTGTGGTTTGGATGAGTCCTATGCTGCCATTAGGAGTCAATTCTTGTTACAAGCCCCTTTTCCCCCTTTAAGTAAGATTTACTCTTTGTTGTTACAAGAGGAATCTCAAAGATCTTTGAATCAAGTTTCTAGTGAAATAATGATGAATGATTCTGTGGCTATGGTTGCCAAGAATGCAAAATTTTACAAGGATAAGAAACAACCTTTAAAATGTTCTCATTGTGGTGGCCCTGGTCATACAATTGATAGATGCTTTCAGATTATTGGTTATCCTACTGGTTGGAGGGGCCCAAGAGGGGTCACTAAGCCTAAAATGGATCCTTCTGCTCATGCTATGGTGAAATCTCCAGAACCTGTCTCCAATCCTTTGTTTAATCAGTATTTATTTGAAAAATTTCTGGATTTTACAAAGTTGCAGAGAGCCACTGACCATTCAGCTGCTGGAGCTTTTTGTTCATCCTGCTGCAGCTGATGCAGGTACTCATCTTTGTTGCAATTCTGTTTCTAATGGTATATCCACATGGATTGTTGATACTGGTGAAACAGACCATATGATTTTTGACTCTGCTTTGTTTACATCTGTTCCTATTCCTTCAGATGTTAAGATTAAATTGCCTAATAATGCATTGGTTGTTGCTGCTCTAGCTGGTGATGTTAAGTTGAATGAGGAGTTGACTTTGCATAATGTATTTTATGTTCCTGGTTTTTGTTTCAATTTGTTATCTATATCTCAACTAACAAAGACTTCTAAGTGTTTTGCTAGTTTCTTTGTTTCACATTATTTTTTTCAGGACAATTTGAGCAAGAAAGAGATTGGTTTTGCTGAGCAACAAGGTGTATTGTACTTCTTAAAAGCTGCTACATCTGTATTTTCTGCTCCTAAATTGAATAATGTGAATACTGTGAATGTTGTTTCAAATTCTGCTAGTTTTGAGACTTGGCATACTAGATTAGGACACATTTCTAATAAGAATTTGTCTCTGCTTAAGAACATTGTTGTTGATTCAAAGGATATAAAGCATACTTGTGATATTTGTCCTTTAGCAAAGCAAAAGAAAGCCTCCTTTCCTGTTAGTACTTCTGCTTCTAATGCTTGTTTTGACATGATTCATTGTGATGTTTGGGGACCTTTTTCAATAGAATCTTATGGTGGTTTTAAATATTTCTTGACTATTATAGATGATTATAATAGGTGTACTTGGATTTACTTGCTTAAGAATAAGTTTGCAGTCAAGTCTTCTTTAGAAAATTTTTACAACATGGTTTTAACTCAATTCAATGTCAAAATCAAAGTGATTAGAAGTGACAATGGCACAGAGTTTCTGTTATCTGAGTTTTATCACAATTTAGGGATTCTACATCAAACTTCTTGTGTAGAAACCCCACAACAAAATGGAATTGTGGAAAGAAAACATCAACATCTTTTGCAAGTAGCAAGATCTCTTCTTTTTCAATCTTCTTTGCCTTTGAAGTTCTGGAATTTCCGTGTCTTAACTGCTGCACATCTTATAAATAGGACTCCTTCCACTGTTTTACATTCCAAAACTCCTTATGAGTTCTTATATAAAAAGATACCCGATTTTTCACATCTCAGAAATTTTGGTTGCTTGTGTTTTGCTTCCACTTTATCTGCTCAAAGACAAAAAATTGATCCAAGAGCTATGAAATGTGTTTTGTTGGGATATCCTTTTGGGACAAAAGGCTATAGGCTTTTGAGTCTTACAACTGGGAAAGTCTTTAATTCCAGAAATGTTAGATTTTTTGAATCTGTTTATTCTTTTGCTGATAAAACAAGTGTGAACAAGATTATTGAGCAACTTAGTAAAGAACAATCTGCTGTCATTGGTAATGACAATTTGCATGATGATATTTTGTTTGAAGTTTCACCTACTCCCATTTCCGTTAATCCTGAAGTTCCCCATCATGAGTCTGATTCTACAGAAAATAGTCAAAATGGGATAAATGATTCTATTCCACCTGATAGCTTACAAAATGATGATCAGATGGAACTCAGAAGGTCTTCCAGGTCTAAAACTCTCCCTGGTTATTTGCAGGTTTACAAAACTACTTTACCTGATTCTCTAAATCACAATTCTGCTAATATTGCAAATACTACTGTTTCCACTGGTATTCAATACCCTATTGCTGATTTCCTATCTACTACTCAATTATCTCAATCTTACAAGCATTTTATTGGTTCTATTACTCAACTTACTGAACCAAAGACTTACAAGCAAGCTTGTAATAATGAGAATTGGCAAAAGGCCATGTCTTCTGAAATTAGTGCACTTGAAAGAACAAACACCTGAACACTTGTTGATTTACCTTCTGATAAACATTGTATAGGCTGTAAATGGGTCTATAAGATCAAATACAATTCTGATGGTTCTATCGAGAGGTACAAAGCAAGATTGGTTGCTAAAGGTTACACTCAACAAGAGGATGTTGATTATTTTGACACATTCTCTCCAGTTGCAAAAATAACTTCTGTAAGAATATTGTTATCTGTAGCAGTAGCTAGGAATTGGCATTTGCATCAATGTGATGTAAACAATGCCTTCTTACATGGAGACTTGGATGAGGAAGTCTACATGACCCCTCCTCCTGATTACTGTTCTCGGGTAGACACAAGAGTATGTAAGCTAAATAAGAGCTTATATGGATTAAAACAGACATCCAAGCAGTGGTTTACCAAATTATCAGAAACACTCATTGAGTATGGATTCACTCAATCATCAGCTGACACATCTCTCTTTACAAGAGAACATTCAGGTACCTTTACTGTACTTTTATGTTATGTTGATGATATAATACTCATTGGTGACAACTTGATTGAGATCAACAAAGTAAAATCTTTAATGCATGATAAATTTACCATTAATGATCTTGGACTTTTGAAATACATACTTGGTATTGAAATTGCTAGAAGTAATAGAAGATTACAACTGTGTCAAAGGAAGTATGCATTAGATTTATTACATGATAGTGGCTATCTAGGAAGTAGACCCAGAGTTTCACACACATTGATGCACCACTTCTAGAAGATCCCTCTGAGTACAGAAGATTGGTTGGTAAGCTTTTATACCTGACTATTACTAGACCTGATTTGTCATATGCAATACAAACACTTACTCAATTCATGAGTAAGCCTAACAAGTCTCATCTAGCTGCAGTTCACAGATTGCTTAGGTACTTAAAGTCTACTGTTGGCCAAGGAATTTTATATTCAAACAGGAACACCTTCAAGCTTCAAGCTTTCACAGATGCATATTGGGCAAGGTGTGAAGTGACAAGAAGAAGCATAACAGGATATGCTCTCTATCTTGGTGATTCTCTCATCTCATGGAGGTCCAAAAAGCAGTTCACTGTGAGCAAATCCTCAGCAGAAAGTGAATATAGAGCAATGAGTGCCACAACAGCAGAAGTCCAATGGGTGTTATATATCCTAAAAGACTTGAAGATCTAACATTCCCAACCAGCATCATCATTAGGCGGTGGAAAACACGTGAAAGAATAGTCATGAAATGCATATAAAAAGGGGTGAAGGAATGGTGATTATTGATTTTTCACAATCATGTGTGTTGTTTTGCTTATAATGAGATAAAAGAAAACACATTCAAATAGATTACCACATCCACACCCGTGAGAAAATCAAAGAAGGCACAATCAAAACTTTCATCCAAATCAAAGCCCGGACTTATACAGCCTCTTAGATGTTTAAAAACTCCTTCCGGGACTTATCACCCTCTCCGGGATGTAACAACTCACCAAACCCTCAACGAGAATGGGGCCCAACCATGTTTCAAACTTTCAAAAACAAAATGGGATTGATTAACATTCACTCACATTTTGAGGAGGGTTCTTATGCTTGATAGTATTAGTATAGTCAAAATGGGTCAAAGTTAGTTATAACACTTGTTATAACAAATAATACCTATTTTAGTATAGTAAAGTGATACCTTTCACTTGTATATAAGGAAGGCATCACATCCCCTTTCATTCATTATCTCGGTTCATTTCTAATTTTGCAGTTGTAACAAACTCTCTATTCGTTCAATACAATCTTTCATCTTGTTCTTCATATTGTTGAAAGATATGTTCTCAATTCATGAAATTCTACATATACATATGCGTATGCTTCAATCCCAAAATACATATACATATATATTAGAGAGTTAACTCTAACACATATTTTTCTCTCATTGATTTCGACACATTTCAATTTCATTTTTTGGATTTAATATACATTCATTTTTCCATTCAAAATAAATGTCATTACAAAATAATGCACACATATTAAGAAAATGATTCACATCCTAATATATTCTTAATTAATAGTGTTGTAATTCAACCTAAGACTTCGGAGACTATTATCATATGCATTATTACTTTTAAGCTCATTGTTCCATTTAATGAATTTAAGGGTAAATTGAGAAGAAAAATAATTTATTAATATTGAAAAGTGAAAAATGACATGTTTACTGATTTGTAAATAAAGCTCGCCTCTTGGATAATCTGCCAGTTGGTGTTCTCATTGACTCTACACGAGCATTACTTAGATGGGGTTTGTTTTAGTTTTGGAAGAGATTCAACAGCTACATTTGAATTTTTTTTGGATTGGTATGGCAAAGTTTGGATTTTGGAAGTTTTGAATAACGCTAGAACGATTTCATCTTCAATGCAGTATATGTCCGACAATTCCACGCTTAATTTGATGGAAGATCTTGTATTTATAAAAAATTGTTGGAAGAATCACATTCAAAATCCGGTATTCAAGTGATGTTCTTGGAAGTGGATTAAAACTCATTTTGGGGATCGTTATCCTTCTATTTTTCTTATCCTGAATGGGAAAGTCATCCAATTGTATGCTTCCTCTCTAAATTGTAATGTTGATTTATGCTTCTTCTGAAATGATTACTATTGAATTTTGAGTAGTTCTGGTACTAAAAAAGATATATTGGATTAAAATTACATTGGAAGAAATATTAATTATCGATCGATCTATGTTGTCTTAATTGGTTATTTGATATGTATTGATATTTGATCTTGAATCTTAAACCGATTATTATATTAATTTTGGATAATTTTTAAACTCATCGCTTTAACTCAATTTCTAATTGGAATCTGCGACCTCGTCGATCTCGATCATCTACTCCGATTTCGTGTGTTCCCCTCAACTTGTTCTTTTTCGTTGACTTGTTATTAAATTAGCTTGAAATAACACAAGTTGATAATGTTTTGGCATAATTCATCAAAACTAAAATATCCCAACACAGATAGTAGAGCAACCTTCTGTATTGCTCACAATCCTGTTTTGCATGAGAAAACAAAACACATTCAAATAGATTACCACTACACCCGTGAGAAGATCAAAGAAGGCACAATCAAAATCATCCAAATCCCTACAGCAGAAAATCTAGCAGATGTACTCACCAAACCTCAAGGCCCAACCATGTTTCAAACTTTCAAAGACAAAATGGGATTGATTAACATTCACTCACATTTTGAGGAGGGGTCTTAGAGTATTAGTATAGTCAAAATGGGTCAAAGTTAGTTATAACACTTGTTATAACAAATAATACCTTTTAGTATAGTAAAGTGATACCTTTCACTTGTATATAAGGAAGGCATCACACCACCTTTCATTCATTCGGTTCATTTCTAATTTTGCAGTTGTAACAAACTCTCTATTCGTTCAATACAATCTTTCATCTTGTTCTTCATATTGTTGAAAGATATGTTCTCAATTCATGAAATTCTACATATACATATGCGTATGCTTCAATCCCTACATATACATATATATTAGAGAGTTAACTCTAACACATATTTTTCTCTCATTGATTTCGACACATGTCAATTTCATTTTTTTGGATTTAATATACATTCACGTCCATTCAAAATAAATGTCATTACAAAATAATGCACACATATTAAGAAAATGATTCACATCCTAATATATTCTTAATTAATAGTGTTGTAATTCAACCTAAGACTTCGGAGACTATTATCATATGCATTATTTTTAATGAATTTAAGGGTAAATTGAGAAGAAACATAATTTATTAATATTGAAAAGTGAAAAATGACATGTAAATTGTAAATAAAGTGGATAATCTGCCAGTTGGTGTTCTCATTGACTCTACACGAGCATTACTTAGAGTTTGTTAGTTTTGGAAGAGATTCAACAGCTAGAATTTTTTTTGGATTGGTATGGCAAAGTTTGGTTTGGAAGTTCTGCAACGCTAGGAACGATTTCATCTTCAATGCAACGACAATTCCACTGGAAAAAATTGTTGACGGTATCAAGTGATGTTCTTGGAAGTGGATTAAAACTCATTTTCCGTTATCCTTCTATTTTTCTTATCATGAATGGGAAAGTCATCCAATTGTATGCTTCCTCTCTAAATTGTAATGTTGATTTATGCTTCTTCTGAAATGATTACTATTGAATTTTGAGTAGTTCTGGTACTAAAAAAAAGATATATTGGATTAAAATTACATTGGAAGAAATATTAATTACTATGTTGTCTTAATTGGTTATTTGATATGTATTGATATTTGTCTTGAATCTTAAACCGATTATTATATTAATTTTGGATAATTAAACTCATTGCAATTTCTTGGAAGAGATTACTATATTGTGATTTGGTCTTTTGTGCATAGCTGATGCATAGTGCACTCTATAGTGTATTTTTGAAACATTCAACTTGTTTACACTAAAATATATTGAATATTTTAAAAATGAATTATGAAGTGCACGATGCCACCTGGTACATAAAGGACCTAGTCAGAATATGGGAGACTTTCCTATGAAATATTTCACCGTGAAATATTAGTTCAGATGGAAAGGAACTGAAAACTCGCTGAGTTTGCGCGAGTCGAACTAGGTCAAGGTGATTTTTTCTAAAAATTTGCGGAAAGACAAAATAAGAAAACTTGTTCCCAGTCTGTGTTACTATGAAGACAAGTATGTGTTACTGTAAAGACAATTATGTGTTACTAGTGATGATCTGGCGGTTTTGGTCTTTACTTAAGGCAATTGGACTAATGTTAGAACCCAAAGCAAATAAAAAATTATACAGGGGAAGCAATTAAAAGAGGGAGTGTCGTTTTGTTCATACAGTATCATACATTTTTCTTTATAGTACTCTCTCAGTCCTGTTTTAGATTGTTCATTCATTGTTTGACTTGTGTTTTAGCAAGCGAGTTGTTTATTAATATTTAAAATGATAAAGAGATTTTTAAGATGGAGTATGACAGTCATACCCCTCATCTATCCTACACCCCCTTAAAAGTCAATTTATCATTTTATATACTAATAAACAACTTACTAGGTAAAACACGAGCCAAAAAGTGAATGTGCAATCTAAAACTGGACGGAGGGAGTAACAAATTTGTGTGTATAATAACACAATTTTCAATACCCTAATGAAAATATGTATATTGAAAAAACAAATACTCCTTACAGTAAGATGTATATGTACTTACAGTAGCACATGTTTCCCTTATAGTAACACTGACCTCAAAGCTAGTTCTTCTATTTTGTCTTTGTGCAAATTTTATATAAACTCCATTTAACCCAATTCGACCTGCACATGATCCACAAATTTCTCCTTTTGTGTTTATGTGCTTTTCCTTCTGACCCACGGGTCGGGTCATGTTTCACAAATACTTCTTTATAGTAACACATACATGTACTTACAATACATATTTGCCCTTGTAGTAACACAATTTGGGAGCGAGTTTTGCTGCCTTTGCGCGAACTTTATTAAAAAATTTATTTGACCTGATTCGACCCGCAAAGGATCCACAAAATTTTCACTATATATCTCATTTTGACCAACATATCATATTTTACGGATCCTAAATTCGTAAAATACTTTATATAAAAAATACTACAAAAACGACGATGTTTAGCGACGAAAAAATCGCCGCTAAACGATTTAACGACGATTATGGCGTCAGCAATCTGTCGCAATTTGCGACGGTTACAACCATCGGTAGTAGGCACTCTTTCTCCTTTGCCACAAGTGTGGTTAATTCAGCACTTTCATGCAATATCTTTTGGGTGCCTCTTGTTAATGTTAAACGAAGGTTCTCTCAAGACCTTGCAATTGTAATCCTGTAGTGGCCTTCCTCAACCGATTCTAATTTTCTGCTACTGCTAGTAGGCTGCCTGAAAAAGGTGTGATTTGCTGCCACTGTTTAAAGTGTTGTGAAGCCTGATCTTACGAACTTGCACTGCCACTTACAAGTTGTATGCAGTTGGTTCCTTCTATTCACAAACAACAGGTTTTGCAGAGCCTTCGATTGTTAGCTTCCCTGGTTGAACTTGCTTCTACCACTCGCTCACTTACCTAAGTTCACTATGTTTCCCTTTAGGGCGTATGCAACTTCCTTCCTATTCAACCTATTTAATATTGGGAATCCGACTTAGCTTAGCTACATTTATTAACAGATCAATTTACACGCCCGGACTCTCGAATCAGTTTAAAAAAAAAGAAAACTAGGGGCGCTTAAGTGGACATCGAACAAAACAAGTGTCTGAGCAGGTGAGCACCTGCCTAGATGCCCTCACGTCGCGAGTTCGATTCCCCTGGAAGCAAATTCCCTACTAATTTTATAAGGCTATACAAGCCTTATATGCAAAGTGTTCCCAACTTGTATCAAAGTTAGTCTATGGCTCGGGTGGTTCAGTGTCCGCTTAAGCGCTCCCTGTGGCCCAAGTTCTAACCACCTTGAGCCTTTTTTTTTAATGAAAACTAATTCGAGAGTCCGGCCGTGTATATTGATTTGTTAGTAAATGTAGCTAAGATAAGCCAGATTCCTGATATTAAATATGCTGATTAGGAAGGAAGTTGCCTACCCTAAAGGAAAATGTAGCGAACTTAGGTAAGTGAGCGAGTGGTGAAGCAAGTTCAACCAAGGAAGATAACGACATGTAAAGTGTTCCCAACTTGTATTAAAGTTGGTAAGATAATATAATTATTGTTCGTCATCCTCATCGTCGTCCATCATCATCATTTTCGTCCTCTTTCTCATCATCATCACCACCATCATTATTCTCATTTATGTCCTCGTTATCTTCGTCCTTGTTAACGTCCTCCCCGCCGTTGTCAATTTATATCAAATCTAGATTTGCAGCTGTTAAGTCTACAAAAAGATTGAAATCTTCTATATGTACCTCAGTTTGAGTCTCAACTTCTTTCATTTGGAATGGAATTTCGTCATCGTCGTCCCTTTTTAATTTTAGGAACTGCTACCAATGATCTTGCCTTTACTTTGCAAACAACCATCCAATCATTATTTGACCTCGACCCAGGTACGTGCAATAGTATACTTGGGATATCTGAACAATAAACATAAACGGATCATACCCGGGATATTCTATTTTAATTTTTTATGAACATCAACCAGTTTGTAGTGGGGATGAATTCTTGTTCCCGAATCAGCTGGATCAAACCAATCACACTTGAACAACAATACATTCTTCTCAGGAAACCCCAAATTTTCTACTTTAACGACTTCTTGCAACTCCCCAAAGTAATCACGAGTATCTCCATTGAAGTTTTCACTCTTAATGCAAGCACTGTTGTTTGTAGTCGTCTTGGTTGATGCATACTCAACTGTATAAAATTTGTAACTATTTACATAATATCCGGAGTATGTGTTGACCCAATGTAGTGGTCCTCTACTGAGATCTCGTATAAATTGGTTCTCAATTGTTTTTAGTCTGGCCTTATAATTTAAGTTAACTATAATTATAAACGTATAATAAATTAATTTATTACTCCCTCCGTCCACCAAAGCTGTGCTAATTTCGTTTTGACATGTTGTACGGAAAGGTAAATTAAGTCCATTTATGACTAACTTAATTGATTGTGAGTAAAATATAATGATAACTTGAGTAATTAAGTGATTGTTGGACGATGAAGATAAAAAAAATTGTGTCCATAAACGTACTTAATTTACCTTTCCGTACAACATGTCAAAATGAAATGAGCACAGTTTTGGTGGACGGAGGGAGTATATAATAATAAATCAAATACTGCTCACATAGTTTTGGAACCATACTGTAAAACTACGAATAATATATCCACATACTTCAGCTTCTGAGATGTTCGAATTTTTATGATGTAACTATGGAATATAGATCCTAACTGAAAGCAATATACAATTATTAATTTAATTATTATATAATACTGTTTATTTAAATGATACATATATGAAATACTTACTGAATGTGCAATTGGACTTCATAACGATCCAATAACATATATTTATGTGTTGTTTCAATCTCTTGTTGGGATAAAGGATCGTTCATTTTTTACTCCCAAATGTTGATCTGAAAACTTAAATACAAACAAGTTAACCTCAATATATCTTGTGGCATTGTCTGTGCCTCTATCATCGTAATTACGAGGCTCATTTCTCAGCCTCATTTTAACATGATTGTCAAAATAATAAGAACAAAATGATGTAACCTCCCCATTTAAATAAGCATTAAAAATCGATGCTTCTGTTGGAATTTACAAGCACATAATACCGATAAAACATGCGCAACAAAATAAACAAATTCACCAACAACGGATTAAAATTGTATAATTGAAATAACAGAATATATAAACGGGATCCTTACAGTGCTTCATAAGCAATCTCCTCAACTACAGTATCCACGTAATCCCCGTTCACAGATCCGCACAGATTTATCAGCGTTGAATTCTCGTATGAACTTGCTAGGAAAATTCTATATTAGAGATTTTATGGAGAATATAATTCTTTTTGTGTTTAATGAATCCCCAAGGACTCATATATATGGGAGACCCAACTTAAATCTTAAACTATTTCTATTTGGAAATAAAAGCCCTAATCCAACAAATCAAATCCCATAGATTTGATTTCCATATATATATATATATATATATTTTCCTACAATAATATTCTATATATTATTTTGAAATTCCTATTTAATTAAATCTGTTGTAACCGGTCAGCCACCGGTCAAAGTCCACCTGCCACGTGTCCACCAAACAAACAGGTGGATGAATACATGTGGATGAGCACAGGTTGACGAACATAGGTGGACGAGCACAGGTGGACGATCATAAGTGGACGAGCACAGATGGACGAGCACGAAACTCACTGTCTCCGACGACTAGAGAACATCAAAGGCCACCACACGACGAAAAGCATGCTCCCCCGACAACGGGGGCTACTCCCCAAAGCAGGCGAGCACGAGTACCTGCCGAAACAGAACGCCAAACAAACAGAGAAGGGAAGATCGGCCGCACCGACCAGACGAACATGATAAGACCCTCAAGAACTAGCACGGAATAGCGAACAAGAAGCTTAGGTCACCTGCTAAGCCACTACCACCTGGATGACAAGTCGGAGACTTCACAAGCAAGCAAAGACGGATGTCAATCAGGGAAGCACAGTAGAAAATGTGGCAACACCAAAACGTAGCAACACCCCAGGCATACTTGCATGCCACAAAACGGCCAGCACAAGCTTACTGTGGCAGCACATGCTTACCAGGTCAGCACAAGCTTACCAAGGCAGCTCATACTTGCCAAAACTCTATAAATAGACCCTCAAAGGTCAGAAATGAGGTTGAGAAATTTTCCTAAGATAACTCTTGTATCATCTCTCAATCTCACATAACCATTGTGCTCGTCACAAGTACACTGTGCTCGACACACCCCCAAATCACTTATAATACAACCCTGGCTTGGTACGCCCCCAGACGTAGTCAACCTTGACGAACTGGGTCACCAAATCCTTGTTGTCACTTTACTTTACACTTGTGCTCGCCACACACGTATCGTGCTCGCCACGCACATTCTGTGTCCGACACATAATCTATTTTATTTGTTAAGTTATCACACACGACGCCACATCATATTTTCCATGCAACACGACTTACAACATTTGGCGCTAGAAGGAGGGTACCCAAAAAAATCGATCCAAACACTTACCCAAAATGATCAGGAAGAAAAAAAAATATAATACCTCATTCGAGAAACAACCAGGCCAAGAAATCGGTACATAGCTGATCTCGCGCCCAAGGCGAGGCTCACCAGCAGCCTAAAAAAGAACGGGCCAAAAAGGAGTTGGCCAAGCTAAAAGCCCTGGAGGACGATGACCTGCGCTCGCATACTCTTGATAGCGAGCGGGTCAAGAAGAAAGATGCAGCCAAAAAGCAAGCCAACAAGTTGGCTGTGTTGGAAAATTAATTGCCCAGATCTATTCGGGATGAATATTTAAATACAAGTTTAATTCTAACAATTATTATTAGCATGAATTAATCCTATATTAATTCAAATAATAATTCAACAATAAATCATGCATATAAATACGTCACATAAATCCTACGCATGCAGAATTGCAAGGAGTTTACGTGAACTAACCTTTCAGAGTGACAACCGTTGAGAAGATGGATCTCGTTCACATGAACACACCAAAAGGCCTTCTCAAGTGTTCCCTCGTCCTTATCCGACAATCCGGTGGTACGATGCTCGTGAATAATTAACAAAAGGAAAAATAAAATTATGTTGCACCACCTTTGTGGAATTCTAATTTTTTCAACACATGAAATTGCTTGGGGATGAAAAATTCATCCCCTATTTATAATACTAGGGGTGGCGATTTTTTTTTTCTATGAAATAAGATGGGAAAATCTTTTTCTTGATCTCCAAGAAATCTTGAATATATCTAATATATTCTTTTCTCCATAATTAAAATATTCCACAAAAATCCCACCTCCTTTCTTTTATGGATTTTCAAAAAAATAAGGAGTAGGAAAACAAGATTTGGATCTTCTTGAATTTTTGAGATATTCTTGTATTCCAAAAATACATATCTTCCATAATATCTTTTCAAGAAAATCAAGAAAATATTTCCTTCGTTATTTATTCATAATTTTAAAAAATAACACAAATAAATAACCAAGTGGGAGATTTCTTGAATTTAATGAGATAATCTTATATTCCAAGAATACTTATCTTCATTCCATAATAAAATTCAAAGAAAATCTTTCTCCTTTTTTATTTATTATTTTCGAAAAAAATAGAAAAATTAGGCAACAATAATTTATTTTATTTTAAACATCTTTTCAGTTATTGGACTTTATGTTTGGGCTACTTGAGGGGCCTTTAGGAGAATTAAGATTGAACCTTCCAATGGACCTTGAATTTCCAATATTGAGCCACAATATTGTTCAAGCCCATAAATATTAATTAATCACACTACATAATTAATATTGCACTATCCATCTTAACCCATATTACTGTTAATATAGCTCCCGATTATTATTTCCCGTGTTTAAGATTATTCAGTCCATTAATTAATTTAGGCCACTGAAATAGCTTCACTTTAATTAATATCTTTTTCCTTGGTTTAGGAACGGCTCAACATTATTATCCATACCGGAAACTAATTCCACTTGCAAGATTTAGTATGATAAAACTTCTGAGCCTCCCAAGGGGACAAATCAAACAAGACGTACTTGCACACGTTTCTCCGTATTAAACCTTAGCAATCGTCGTGTAACCAATAACATTGCCCAAGATATAAGGTATTGAATCTAATTGATTCTCTACCTATCATAAGTTAAAGCAATGATTAATAATTCCACACCATCCAATTTAAGGGACGGAGATTAATGAACCAGTGAGGTCTAATTCTTCTATATTCAGTACTGAAGAATTTATCCTCCTGTAGGTCATATTCAGTGCATCATAATGCACTAGTGCAATCTCTTGGTCAAGACAAGCAAATCTGAGCCTTGCACTTCAACCTTTCACGATGGATTGTTTATTTCCACCTGGGTTGTGAATTATGTACTTTTAGTTACAAGAGACTGTTAATTTAATCTTCTGTGATCTGGTATCACTAAATTAACTACAATGTAACACATATTATTTATTGAACAGTTATGCGGTAAATATATGTAACATTCAATGATATTTAAAACATCAGTGATAAATAATTTATTTCAGCAAATAAAACAGAAATTCAGTCTGGTTATACAAAGTAAAAACATACTTTCCAGTATAACCCCAACAATCTCCCACTTATACTCAAAGTCTACTTTTAAGTATACTACAACACGTCTCGTGTAGAATCTACGTGACATCTAATGTCACCTACACGAACCTAATAATATCTCTCCCACTTATACTCAAAGCAGATTGGTAACGGTCTTGACACCCATTCCTTCCACATGTGTCTCGAATGTATTCTGCGGTAGACCCTTTGTGAAATGATCTGCTAGGTTGTCCTCTGACGCGATCTTTGCCACCTCTATATCTCTTCTCTTAAAGATTTCTCGTATAAGATGGAATTTCCTTTCAATGTGTTTGCTGGCCTTGTGGGCTTTTGGTTCCCTTGAATTTGCAACTGCTCCGGCATTATCACAATAGACCGTGATAGTGCTGGGCGAATTCAGAACTACGTCCAAGTCCACTAGGAAGTTCTTGAGCCAAACCGCTTCCTTCGTTGCTTCACAAGCAGCTACATACTCGGCTTCCATGGTAGAATTTGCGATGCATTTCTGATTAACACTTCTCCACGTCATGTTCCTCCCCCCATGCAAAACACACTACCCGAGGTAAATTTTATGGAATCTAAGTCTGATTGGAAATACGAGTCCGTGTATCCGATGGGAATCAGACTATCTGATTGAAAAACCAACATTCTATTGCGAGTTCTCTTCAGATACTTCAAAATGTTTTTAACTGCAGTCCAATGTTCTTTCCCCGGATTACTCTGATATCTTGCTACCATGCCAACGACAAAGCAGATATCTGGTCTCGTGCACATCATAACATACATAAGGCTTCCGACAGTCGAAGCATAAGGAACACCTTTCATGTCATCTATCTCCTTTTGCGTCTTCGGGCACATTTCTTTGGATAGCTGTATTCCATGTCTGAAAGGTACAAAACCCTTCTTGGAATCTTGCATGCTGAATCGCTTCAAGACAATATCTATGTATGAAGCTTGCGATAAGCCTATTATCATTTTCTTACGATATCTAGTGATTTTGATCGCAAGGATGTGATCGGTTTCCCCTAAGTCCTTCATATCAAACTGTTTTGACAGCCATGCCCTTATGTCCGACAAAACCTTTACATCGTCTCCGATGAGCAGAATATCGTCCACGTATAATACTAAGAATACCAATGCAGTTCCGACACGCTTTCTATACACACAACTTTCGAACTCATTTTGATCAAACCCATAAGACTTTATAACCTGATCAAAACATTGTTTCCAAGCAGTGATGCTTTCTTTAGTCCGTAAATGGACTTCTTGAGCTTGCAAACTATATGTTCTTGGCCTTTTTCAATAAAGCCTTCGGGTTGTTGCATATAGATTTCTTCTTCAAGACTTCCATTAAGGAAAGTTGTCTTGACATCCATTTTCCAGATCTCAAAATCGAGATGCGCATCTATCGACAAGAGAATACAAATGGACTTAAGCATAGCTACATGCGAAAAGGTTTCCTCATAGTTGATCCCTTCTTTATGAGTGTAACCCTTTGCCACAAGTCTAGCCTTGAAGGTCTCTACCTTCCCGTCAGGTCCTCTTTTTCTCTTGTAGACCCACTTGTATCCAATGGGTTTGACCCCATTAAGTGGTTCGACTAGCTCCCACACCTTATTATGATCCATAGAACCCATCTCGGCTTCCATTGCTGTTTGCCAAGAATCCACATCCTTGTCTTGGATTGCCTCATTGTAAGTCCATGGGTGGGCTAATTCAGCCGAAACTTGGGGAGAAAGAAGTGGGCCATGCCCTAGTTAGATATATACCACTTACTCAAGCAAAAATAGGGGACGTTCGATACCAGAAAAGAGAAGTGGCGGCTGGAATTGATTGGAAGCAAGCAGGAGATTCAAGATTGAAGGAAGGAGAGACGCGCACATTTTTGAGAGTTGTATTTAGTTAGTTTTATTTTATCCCAACTCCGAGAATTTCTGAACCCATGTTTAATGTGATTATTTAATTCGAGACGTTTACTATATTTATTTTGGGATTGTTTAATTTATCTGTTTCAACTTCTTGCGTGTTTAAATTAATTGGTTTAGACTGACCATCTAGGTTAACTGTTTAAATATGCCTGTTAAGTCTAAGCATGTAATCCGTGTAATTGTTATATATGGAGACTCTTGGTAACAACTAGTGGGTTTACTAGGGTGAATTAAACCAGGTTCTTACGGGTCGCGCTAAGTATACTTGGGAATTTGTTTGCTCTCTATCCTAGGGTTAATGCTTTTAACTGGGTTAAATCTCTGGGCTAACCTAGACTGCTTAGTTAGAAAGGTTTTCTTGAAGAGGCGTCTTTTCAATTAAATATACTTAAGGGATAGGACCGAGAAATCGAAGCGCTTTTGATCCCCGAGGGGCAAGATTAAAACAAATAAAGTAAACGTCGAGATTAAAGTGATCGTGTTAACATGGGGGATGAATGAACCGTGAGTTGGGGTATTTATTTCTTCTTGGTTTCATCCATTAAATCTTTAGTGTTATTATTTTCAATTGTTTGGTTATATTTGTCAGTTATTGTTTAATTTTCTTTTTAGTTATAAAATCCAAACCAAACCCCACCTCTTTGCGTTTGTCCTCATAAATTCATACAACTAGCACAATTATAATTTCGCGTTCCCTGTGGATCAATCCCGTACTTATCACTACTACAAACTAGTAGGTTAGTTTGGGTTATTATTATTTTTGTCGCACCTCGACAGTGCGGTTAATGGGTCTAATTCATCCTCACCAGGGACCAAGTCTGACGACTCTCCTATCCCCATGAATCTCTCAGACTGTCTAACAACCCTCCCACTACAACGAGGTTCCAGTTGTGTAAGTGTGTCGTTTGGTATGTCGACTTGTATAATTGGCATTGAGGTAAGCATCTTTAGCTCATCCAAGGTAATCTCACTTCTGGGCTTTTTGTCGTTCATATAGTCTTCTTCCAAAAATCTAAAGTGCGTACTGATTACCACCTTTTGATCTTCGGGACCATAGAACATGCACCTTTTCGTTCCCTCGGGGTACCCTATAAACAACCTTAATTCTGACCGTGGATCCAACTCACCGACTTCCTTGTCTAGCACGTATGCCGGACACCCCCAAATTTTCATGTGTCTTAAACTGGGCTTGCGCCCGGTCCACAACTCTTTAGGAGTTTTGAAAACCGACTTGGATGGCACCAAATTTAGAATATAAGCCACTGTTTCCAAGGCGTGACCCCAAAATGATTTGGGTAGATCCTCATAACTCATCATTGATCTGACAATTTTTAAAAGGAGTTCTGTTTCTTCGTTCTGCAACCCCATTTTGTTGAGGGGTTCTGGGTGCAGTCAACTGGGATATAATCCCTTCATCTGATAAGTAGTTCAAAATTCATCGCTAAGGTATTCGCTTCCACGATCAAATCATAGAGACTTGATACGTTTTTCCTATGATTCTCTGTTTGAGCCTTAAAATCCTTGAATTAATCAAAGGGTCTCAAATTTATGCTCCATAAGGAAAATGTACATAAATCTTGAGTAATCATCGGTCAAAGTAATGAAATACTCATAACCTCCTATTGCTTTGATTGACATTTGACCACATATGTCAGTGTGAATGATCTTTAACACTTCTCTGACTCTATTCCTCTTGGCTCCAAATGCCCTCTTGGTCATTTTACCCTCCAAACGTGATTTGCAAGTTGGAAATAGTTCAACCCGAGAGACTCCAATGAACCATTTTGAACCAACATTTGGATCCTATTTGGATTAAAATGACCTAGTCATAGAAGTGTTTTGTTAACATCTGCTGAACGTTTCCTTTTATTGCTTGAAATAGTCGATGTGTTATAAGATGCATTTTGCGAGTGGTGTGCACATATAATAGTATAGAGATTGTTTATCAATGTCCCATAATAGATACACTCATCATTCCGATAATGATGCCATTCTTATTAGAAGAAACTCAGTGTCCATCAAAATAATTTTAGAAACTGAAAGTGAATTCTTTCTAAAACTGGGAACATAAAGAACGTCTCTTAAAACTAAAATTTTATCACTGAAAGATAAATGCACTTCTCCCACTGCTTAAAACACTACTTACGTAGCACTGCAGTACCAGCTACTCATGTAGCACTGTAGTAACCGCTACTTACGTAGAATTGCAATAACCGCTAATCACGTAGCATTGCAACAACTGTTACTTACGTAGCATTGCAATATCTGCTATTTACGTAGCATTGCAATAACCCCTACTTTCGTAACACTGCCCATGGAGATGATGGTCTCACTCCCACTAAATCGTTGGATTATCCAGAATCCTTGAAACATTGAAACAAATATGATTAGTGGTTCCCGTATCCACTACCCACAAACGGGAGCACACGCAGCTAAACAAGTTTCAGCTATTAGTGTTTGAGAATTACCTTTCTTCCCAACCTTTTTAGGTTTGGGTCAGGCTGACCTCCGATGTCTTCTTAGACCGCAATTAAGCATTTTCGTTTGTCGGTCTTCTTCTTGACACCTCTTAACGTCATTCTCTACGAAAACAAATTCCGTATGGCCAACTGACTCGTTTTACGATTCTGGTGAGCGAAGAATTCGTTAAGATCTATCATAATAGCTGCAATGGTTTCCAAGTCCTAGTGTTGGTGTCACAACACATCTGACGTTGAAGTCAAGATGATACACTTAGCCATTTCATTGGATTTTAACCACTGCTTATGATATTCCTTATATTTCTCACATTCGTAGTCTTAATGAGTCTAGGTTTGTCAAGGTCAGACTTTATGCGATTGCATGGTCAATACAATATATAATTTCCAGTCGACATAGTTTCCTATGTAATTCTATTGACTTAAAGTATATTGAACAGTGGATTAAAAGGTTGCGACATGCTGAACAGAAATAATTAACGATTTGCATAAGCACAAAATTATCACATAATTCGATCACATGTATCATATTAAAATCTCAAAAAAATATGAACATGCATCAGCCAACATCCCAAAACAGTTTAAATAAGCCTCGTGGGGTGGGTCATTATTTAAACACATTCAAGCAGGTTACAAACAAGAAAACAGTTACAAACCTTTAATATCCAGATTAATAGTTGGCTCCCACTTGACCAATATAAAATTGACAGGGACTTCGGGGAAGTATGCATATCAATTTTATACCTAAGTAATAATCATGATTAAATATAGAATTATTATTTCATTTTGAACGAGCCTCGTGGGGAGGGTCATGCCACTAATAATGATCCACAATCATCCATTTGGAATTTATTCATGTGAAAGCTATCTTTTGGCCGTCCCGTGAGGGGAATTTCTCCAAAATAATTCACAAATAAATAAATCATGGAGGTCAAAATTAATTCAATTTTATTATCCGGAATAAAATTGTCAATTAATTATTTTAAAACATACTTAGTAATTTTCAAAAGTGAGATTTTTCTAAAACAATTTCTCATGCATCGCATATTCAAACATAATTAAATACGCACGAAAATTAAAGCAAACATCAAAATAAAAAATTAAACACATTGGACACATATATCAAATTGTCACAGTTAATTTTTGTCATGTCTTGATCTTGAGAAATCGTCTCCATAGCCTTCATCGTTCGTCTCGAAGAGCTCCCATTCGACCACAATATTTTCTTTAAAACGTCCTCCGTCTAGGTCCAAAATGACGTCCGGCATTGGGTAGCTCACGGCGGAATACGTATCCGCGTGCACCCGTCTTGCGCCAGCGTCCAACCCGACCATCCGTCCGTGGCTTAGCGGCTCTGGCCTTGGCGCCCATCCCGCCCCTTGTATACGCGCCCGAGGCTACCGGCCGGCCGGCCTTGCCCATCGCGTCCGGCCCTCAGCCCCATTCTCGCGTCCGCCCATGCGGCGTATCGTGTGGCGCTGTGAAACGCCAGGCCCCATGTTCCACCCGGTGCTCGGCCACGCAGGCTTGCACCAGCGTCGCGCCAGCGCTTTTCGGCCCACCCGTCGGCGCGTCTCGCTTTTTAACCCGTGCTTTGGCTCACGTCGTCCCAATGGTTGGTTGCCGTCTTTAATTTTTTATCTTCATTCTCGATCCGGTTACAATTTATTTACAAAAATTAAATAAACCTATATATAGACTAGTCTATTACATTGATCAAATCAAACAAATACTAATCTACTCTTGGATTTTCTCACGAGTCAAAACAAATTCGAACGAATCGAATTAAAAACCACAATTTATATGCATGCATAAATAAACATTCATAAAATACCATGACAATTAGATACCTGGAAAAAAGATCTAGCAATTCTACTATCCAATTTCAAATTTAATGAACAATGAATTAAATTACAATCTAAAATTCAGAGCCCGAAACCGAGGCTCTAATACCAGTTGTTGGGGAATTAATTGCCTGGATATATTCGGGATGAATATTAGCATGAATTAATCCTATATTAATTCAAATAATAATTCAACAACAAATTATGCATATAAATATGTCACATAAATCCTACGCATGCAGAATTGCTAGGAGTTTACGTGAACTAACCTTACAGAGTGACAACCGTTGAGAAGATGGATCCCGTTCACACGAACACACCAAAAGGTCTTCTCAAGTATTCCCTCGTCCTTATCCGACAATCCGGTGGTAGGATGCTTGCGAATAATTAGCAAAAGGAAAAATAAAATTATGTTGCACCACCTTTGTGGAATTCTAATTTTTTCAACACATGGAATTGCTTGGGGATGAAAAATTCATCCCCTATTTATAATACTAGGGGTGGCCAATTTTTTTTTTGCTATGAAATAAGATGGAAAAATATTTTTCTTGATCTCCAAGAAATCTTGAATATATCCAATATATTATTTTCTCCATAATTAAAATATTCCACAAAAATCCCACCTCCTTTCTTTTATGGATTTTCGAAAAAATAAGGAGTAGGAAAACAAGATTTGGATCTCCTTGAATTTATGAGATATTCTTGTATTCCAAAAATACATATCTTCCATAATATCTTTTCAAGAAAATCAAGAAAATCTTTCCTTCTTTATTAATTCATAATTTTCGAAAATAGCACAAATAAATAACCAAGTGGGAGATTTCTTGAATTTAATGAGATAATCTTGTATTCCAAGAATATTTATCTTCATTCCATAACAAAATTCAAAGAAAATCTTTCTCCCTCTTTTATTTATTATTTTCGAAAAAAATAGAAAAATTAGACAACAATAATTTATTTTATTTTAAACACATTTTCAGTTATTGGACTTTATGTTTGGGCTACTTGAGGGGCCTTTAGGAGAATTAAAGTTGGATCTTTCAATGGACCATGAATTTCCAATATTGAGCCACAATATTATTCAAACCCATAAATATTAATTAATCCCACTAGATAATTAATATTGCACTATCCATCTTAACCCATATTACTGTTAATATGACTCCCAGTTATTATTTTCCGTATTTAAGATTATCCAGTCCATTAATTAATTTAGGCCACTGAAATAGCTTCACTTTAATTAATATTTTTTTCCTTGGTTCAGGAACGGCTCAACATTATTATCCATACCAGAAACTAATTCTACTTGCAAGATTTAGTATGATAAAACTTCTGAGCCTCCCAAGGGGACAAATCAAACAAGACATACTTGCACACGTTTCTCCGTATTAAACCTTAGCAATCATCGTGTAACCAATAACATTGTCCAAGATATAAGGTATTGAATCTCATTGATTCTCTAGCCATCATAAGTCAAAGCAATGATTATTAATTCCACACGATCCTATTTAAGGACGGAGATTAAGAAATAATGAATCACTGAGGTCTAATTCTTCTATATTCAGTACTGAAGAATTTATCCTCCTGTAGATTTTATATTTAGTGCATCATAATGCACTAGTGCAATCTCTTGGTCAAGACAAGCCAATCTGAGCCTTACACTTCAACCTTTCACGATGGATTGTTCATTTCCATCTGGGTTGTGAATTATATACTTTTAGTTACAAGAGACTGTTAATTTAATCTTTTGTGATCTGGTATCACTAAATTAACTACAATGTAACACATACTATTTATTGAACAATTATGCAGTAAATATATGTAACATTCAATGATATTTAAAGCATCAGTGATAAATAATTTATTTCAGCAAATAAGACAGAAATTTAGTCTGGTTATACAAAGTTAAAGCATACTTTCCAGTATAACCCCAACAGGCTGAAGAGTTGTACGATGGCGGATGCCCACACGGGTCCAAAGTATCTGTGTTCGAACGCCTGAGACTTTCTGCTAAGGATCGTCTCGCGGAACAAAGACATCTGGACCTCGGGAAAGAGCAACAGGTGAATCCACAAGCCCATTTAGCCCGACATGCTCGCCCGCACCCGGAGAAATTGGTAGGAACGAGATTGTCTATCCGTTATTGCCTGACTGATCCGGAGCGACCACGAAAAGAGGAATGGCCCCACCGCGAGCATGACCATCGGAGTCCTCACGGTGGGACCCATCCCCACTATGGGTCCGTCAACTCTACAAAATTTGGGGAGATGCAGAGAGCGATCGAGGGGTTACAGACCGACTTGGCCGCCACCAAAGGACTCTCATGAGCGGGCACTATGTCGTGCTCGCCCTTAATCCCGACGATCATGGATGCTGAAGTACATGAAAAGGTGGCAAAGAATCGCCCGCCAATTTCACTATTTGATGCGGAGTCCGACCCGCATGTTCATCTCAGTAAATACTCGGATTTCATGATCGCCATGGGCACAACTGATGCGATGCAGTGCCGATCGTTTCCTATGACTCTGGGTGATCGGGCACACAGGTGGTTCTCAATATTGCCCGCCGCTTCCATCACATCATTCACCCAACTGGGACAAAAATTCTTGTCCCATTTCTCCTCAATGTGTGCTCGCCATGCTCAGAAGCAGAGGCTAGCACATTTTTCTCAGCAGAAGGGCGAATTGGACCGGGCTTACGTTGAAAGATTTGACAAATGTTTATACGATGGAGCTCTAGTAGAGGAAGATGCCAAGATCCTCACCGTGGTTGGGGGTTTAACTCTGAACAAGAACATGTGGAAGGCCATGCATCAGGACTGACACATATGCTGAGTTCCGTGAGCAAGCAACCAAGATCATTACGATGCAAGACTTTCTCGCCCAGTCACGAGCAGGCCAGGAAGGGACGACCAGGAAGGTGGTCGTCGACAGAAAGTCAGCAGAAGATGGAGGTTATAAGCCTCCAAGTTCTTTCAAACTTTTCGAGGAAGGAACGGAAGCTCACGCCTTTCAGAGCATGCTCGGTGTGTCCGCGGAGACGGTATACAGCCAAATCAAAGACTGAGACACGTTAGAGAGACCTCGAAAAATCATAAGGGACAAGAGTCGTCTCAACGCCTCCAAGTTTTGCTCGTATCTATTGGGGTTATACTGAAAAGTATGCTTTTACTTTGTATAACCAAACTGAAGTTTCTTATTTATTTACTGAAATAAATTATTTAATCACTGTTGCATTAAATATGAATGAATGTTATATATGTTTATTGCAAACCCGTTCAATAAGACAGTATGTATTACATTGTAGTTAATTTGGTGATACCCGATCACTGAAGATCAAATTAACAGCCCTCGTAATTAAGTACAAATTCACAACCCAGATGGAAATGAACAAACCATCATGAACGGTTGAAGTGTGTGTTGGGATTATACTAGTAAGCATGCTTTTACTTTGTATAATCAAAACTGAATTTCTGACTTATTTACTGAAATAAATTGTTTATCACTGATGCTTTAAATATCATTAAATGTTACATATATTTACTGCATAACTGTTCAATAAATAGTACGTGTTACATTGTAGTTAATTTAGTGATACCAGATCACAGAAGATTAAATTAACAGTCCCTTGTAACTAAAAGTACACCATTCACGACCTAGATGGAAATGAACAATCCATCGTGAAAGGTTGAAGTGTAAGGCTCGGATTGGCTTGTCTTGACCAAGAGATTACACTAGTGCATGGCTGATGCACTGAATAGGACCTACAGGAGGACGAATTCTTCAGAACTGAACAAGGAAGAATTAGACCTCAGTGGTTCGTTATTTCTTAATCTTCGTTCCTTAAATAGGATCACGTGTGATTGGTAACTATTGCTTTGACTTATCATGGGTAGAGAATCAACGAGATTCAATACTTTTTATCTTGGGCAATATTATTGGTCACATGTGATTGCTAAGATTTAATACGGAGAATCGTGTGCAAGTACGCTTGTTCGATTTGCCCCCTTGGGAGGTTCATAAGTTTTATCATACAAAATCTTGCAAGTGGAACTAGTTTCCAGTATGAGTAATAATGTTTAACTGTTCCTTAACCGAGGACAAAAGATATTAATTAACGGAAAGCTATTTCAGTGGCTTGAATTAATTAATGGGCTAGATAATCTTAAACACGAGAAATAATAACCGGGAGCCATATTGACTGTAATATGGGTTAAGATGAATAGTGTAATATTAATTATGTAGTGGGATTAATTAATATATATGGGCTTGAATAATATTGT
The DNA here is from genome assembly GCA_037126765.1 of Stenogyne calaminthoides. Classification (NCBI taxonomy): domain Eukaryota; kingdom Viridiplantae; phylum Streptophyta; class Magnoliopsida; order Lamiales; family Lamiaceae; genus Stenogyne; species Stenogyne calaminthoides. The sequence goes on along the minus strand of JBBCBC010000021.1, from coordinate 8,914,294 downwards.
GGCTCAATATTGATAATTCAAGATCCATTGATAGGTCCAATCTTAATTCTCCTAAAGGCCCCCTAAGTAGCCCAACATAAAGTCCAATAACTGAAAATGGTGTTTAAAATAAAATAAATATTGTTGCCTTATTTTTTCCATATTTTTTGAAATTTATGGATATAAAGGGGAGAAAGATTTTCTTTGAATTTTGTTATGGAATGAAGATATGAATTCTTGGAATACAAGATTATCTCATTAAATTCAAGAAATCTCCCACTTGGTTATCCATAGGGAAATTTTTGAAATTTTTGATAATTAAGAGAAAGAAAGATTTTCTTGATTTTCTTGAAAAGATATTATGGGAGATATGTATTTCTTGAAATACAAGAATATCTCATAAATTCAAGAAGATCCAAATCTTGGATTCTTGCCCTACAATTTTTGAAATTAATCCATAACAAAGAGTAGGTGGGATTTTGTGGAATATTATAATTATGGGAAAAGAATATAGGAGATATATTCAAGATTTCTTGGAGATCAAGAAAAGATTTTCCCACATTGTTTTTGCCCTAAAAATTCGACCACCTCCACTCTATAAATAGGGATGGCCTCTTTCATTCCCAAGTACAATTCCATGTGCTGGAAAAATTAGCAAATCCACAAAGGTGGTGCAACATAATTTATTTTCCTTTTGTTAATTGTTCGCAAGTGTCCTACCACCGGATAGTCGAGCAAGGATTAAGGGAATACTTGGGAATTTCTTTTGGTGTGTCTAATAAACAAAGCCATTGCCGTCCCAAGAGGTACATTCACGTAAACTTGTAGAATTCCGCATGCGTATGATTTACGTAATTTAATTATATGCATGATTTGTTGTTGGATTATTATTTGAATTAATATAGGATTAATTCATGCTAGTAATAATTATAAGAATTAAATTTGTATTTAAATATTCACCCCGAATAGATCTCGTGCAACTTATTCCCAACAATCGTATCGAGCCACGGTTTCGGGCTCTGAATTTTTAAATTATAATTTAATTCGTTGTCATTAAATTTGAAATTGGATAGTAGAATTGCTAGATCGTTTTTGCAGGTATCCAATTGTCATGGAATTTAATGTGTTTATTTATGCATGCATATAAATTGTGGTTTTTAATTCGATTCGTTCGGATTCATTTTGCCTCGTGAGAAAATCCACGAGTAGATTAGGATTTGTTTGATTTGATAAATGTAATAGACTAGTCTAGATCTAGGTTTATTTATTTTTTATAAATAAATTAACTTAGGATCGGAAACGGAGCGAGACGAAGAATTAAAGGATAAAATCAGAATCAGGCGTAAGCAAGACGTCGCGTGAAATGTGCCAAGGGAGGCACGCTGCAACGACTGGACGACGCAGCGCAGCGCATGGGCATTGCACAGGCCGAGGGCCAAGGGCAGCGAGGATCAAAGGCCAGACGCCACAGACGGGCGCGGGCGCTAGCGCAGACGACGGCGTGCCCGGCGTGGAGCGGATCAAGTGACGGAGGCGTCTTACGGGCGCGTCGACGGCGACGGACGGGGGCGCCGCTAAGTTCCTGGCGAGGCGAGGTGTGGCGGCCACCAGATCTTGATGCCAGTCTTGGTACGCTGTCCTTCGAGGCCGCCGAGGCCGGACGAGGGCGATGCCTCGCCGAGGCCGCCGAGTGGCGCTGGCGATGCGCGCCGGCGCTTAAGGCGCCAAAGGTCGTCGCCAAGTGGTGGCCGCAGATCTTGGCGTGCATCATTGCGAAGCTTCTTGGCATGGCGTTTGAGACGGAGTTTTTTTTAGACGATCGAGTGGGAGAAATTCAAGGCGACATTTCTTCAAAATCAAGCCAAAAAAAATCAAACCATGACAATTGGATAATTTGTGCCCAATATGTTTATTTTTCCTGCTTTGCTTGATTTATTATTGTGTTATCTTATGCTTTATTTAATTTGTTTAAATGTGTTTGCATGAGAGTTGCCCAATGAAAAATCTCACCGTCAAAATTACTAAGTATGTTTAAATAATTAATTGACAATTTTATTTCGGATAATAAAATTGAATTAATTTTGACCTCCATGATTTATTTAATTGTGAATTCTTTTGGAGAAATTCCCCCCACGGGACGGTCAAAAGTTAGCTTTCACATGAATGAATTTCAAATGGATGATTGTGGGTTATTACTAGTGGCGACGATGACCCTCCCCACGAGGCTCGTTCAAAGCGAAATAATAATCCTGTATTTAATCATGGTTATTACTTAGGTATAAAATTGATATGCATATACTTCCTCAAGTCCTGTCTAATTTTATATTGGTCAAGTGGGAGCCAACTATTAATCTGGATATTAAAGGTTTGTAAATCGTTTTGTTTATAAATGCTTGAATGTGTTTAAATAATGACCCACCCCACGTGGCTTATTTAAACTGTTTTGAGATGTTGGCTGATGCATGTTCATATTTTTTTGAGATTTTAAATATGATGAATGTGATCGAACCTTGTGATATATTTGTGCTTATGCATATTATTGTTTATTTCAGTTCATCATGTCGCAACCTTCTAATCCACTGCCCAATATACTTAAAGACAATTTGCTTACTGGTGAAAACTATTTTGATTGGAAATACAAACTAAAACCTGTCCTAACCGCGTCACCTTCAAAATGGGTACTTGATACACCAAAACCCGAAAAACCAACTAAGGACGCCGGAATATGGGATGAGATGATTTATGGTGAATGGGAGCTGGCAAATGAATTGATGAAGGATACAATTCTGGCACATATGTCAGATGCGTTGAAACACCTTCATCAAGAATATGAGTCAGCTGCAGACATCTTACAGAATCTTGAAACGATGTTCGCACATCAGACCCATATGGCAATCCAAAGTGTGAAGCAAGAAATTACCGAATTAAAAATGGAAAAAGGGACGACTGCAGCGCAGCACGTCCTTAGGGTTATGGTGCTATTTGAGGAACTTGAGATCCTCGGCGAAAAATGTGATTTCAAGACTAAGATTGATTTCATTCTCCAATCCTTACCAAAGAGCTATAATCACCACTATCTTGAGTATCTAATGGAAGATCTAGATTTTACAGTGGATGATCTTGTAAATGCTCTCACTTTGGTTGAAAGGGAAAAGGAGCGCGAGGAAAAGAACTTGGGAAAACAGAAATCTTCTTTTCATCCTAGGTCAAGTGGTGATAAGGATGATGAAAAGAGAAAAAAGTTGAACCAAGCAGACTCAAGCATGAGGAAAGTTTTGGAAAGCGGGAGAATAGGACATTCGAGGGCAGCCTATTCCAATCCCAAAAGGAATGGAAAGAAAGGTAATTCTCACGCACTAGTTGTTGAAACTTGCTTAGCGGCGTATGCCTCCCATTTATTGGTAGTGGATCTGGGGGTCCATCGATCATGTTTGTTTCACTTTTACAAGGGTTCAAGCGGACCGCAACTTAGTGGGAGTGAGATCCTCATCTGTTCGGGCGATGCTTCGAGAGTGGCGGTGAAGCGATGGGAGAGGTGCACCTATCTTTTGAAGACAGAGTTTTAATTTTAAGAGATGTTCTTTACGTTCTGAGTTTTAGAAAGAATTTAATTTCAGTTTATAAACTTTTTCTTGATGGATATTCGGTTACTTTTAATAAAGTTGTTACCATTTCTCTTTCTGATAAATTTATCTCGTCATGGAACGTTGTCGAATAATCTCTATACAATTAAGCGTGCAATGCACACCACTCACTTAAATGCATCCTATAACACATCAACTATTTTATAACAAAAACGTTCATCGACGTGAACGAGACACTTCTATGGCATCTAAGATTGGGACATATAAATCCAAAGAGGATCCAAAGGTTGGTGCAAGATGGTTCCTTTGGAGTTTCTCCAAGTCGAACCAATTCCAACCTCGCGAATCATGTTTGGAGGGTAAAAAAATGACCAAGAGGGCATTTGGAGCCAAGGGAATAGAGCCAAAGAAGTGTTAGAAATCGTTCACACAGATGTATGTGGTCCAATGTCAACCAAAGCAAGAGGAGGTTATGAGTATTTTCGTCACTTTTATTGATGATTACTCAAGGTACGGTTATATTTTCCTTATGAAGCATAAATCTGAGACCTTTGAGAAATTCAAAGAATTTAAGGCTCAAGCAGAGAATCATAGGGAAAAACGTATCAAGTCTCTACGATCCGATCGTGGAGGCGAATACCTCAGCGATGAGTTTTTGAACTACTTATCTGATGAAGGGATTGCATCCCATCTAACTGCACCCGGAACCCCTCAACAAAACGGGGTTGCAGAGCGAAAAATAGAACTCTTTTTGGAAATGGTTAGATCTATGATGAGTTATGCGGATCTTCCCAAGTCATTTCGGGGTCATGCCTTGAAACAATAGCCTACATTTACGAACTTGGTGCCATCCAAATCGGTTCCCAAAACTCCCAAAGAATTGTGGACCGGGCAAGCCTAGTTTGAGAGACACATGAGGATTTGGGGGTGTCCGCCCACGTGTTGGATAAGGAAGTTGGTAAATTGGATCCTCGATCAGAATTAAGGTTGTTTGTGGGATACCCCGAGGGAACAAAAGGGTGTATGTTTTATGGTCCCGAAGATCAAAAGGTAGTCATAAGCACCCACTTTAGATATTTGGAAGAAGACTATATGAACGAAAGAAGACCCAGAAGTGAGATTACCTTAAATGAGCTAAGGGGGCTAACCTCAATGCCAACTGTACAAGATGACATACCAAACGACACACACTTACACAACGGAACCTCGTCAGTAGTGGGAGGGTTGTGAAACACCCGAGAGATTCATGGGAATAGGAGAGTCCCGGACTTGATTCTGGACAAGACTTAATCGAGACCCATGGACATATGACGAGGCAATCCAATACAAGGATGCAGATTCTTGGCAAACAACAATGAAAGCCGAAATGAGTTCTATGAATCATAACAGAGTGTGGGAGCTAGTCGAACCACTTAATGGGGTCAAACCCATTGATTGCAAGTGGGTGTATAAGAGAAAAAGAGGACCGGACGGGAAGGTGGAAACCTTCAAAGCAAGACTCGTGGTGAAAGGTTATACTCAGAAAGAAGGGATCGATTATGAGGAAACTTTTTCGCCCGTAGCCATGCTCAAGTCCATCCGTATTCTCTTATCGATTCTTCAAGATCTCGACTTTGAAATCTGACAAATGGATGTCAAGACAGCTTTCCTTAACGGAAGTCTTGATGAAGAGATCTATATGCAACAACCCCAAGGCTTCATTGAAAAGGGCCAAGAACACCTAGTTTGTATGCTCATGAAGTCCATATACGGACTCAAACAGGCATCCAGAGCTTGGAACCAATGTTTTGATCATGTTATAAAGTCTTATGGGTTCGATCAAAACGAGTTCGAAAGTTGTGTGTACAAAAACGTGTCGAATCGCATTGGTATTCTTAGTACTATACGTAGATGACATTCTGATCATCGGGAACGATGTAAAGGTGTTATCGGGGCGTAAGGGCATGACTTTCAAAATAGTTTGATATGAAGGACTTAGGGGAAGCCGCACACATCCATGGGATCAAGATCACTTGAGATCGCAAGAAAAGGATGATAGGTTTGTCATGAAACTTCTTACATAGACACCGTCTTTGAAACGATTCAAAGACATCAGATTCCAAGAAAGGCCGTACCTTTCGGACATGGAATCCATCTATCTAAGAAAATGTGCCCTAAGACGCAAAAAAAATGGAGATAGATGACATGAGAGAGGCATTCTTATGCTTCTACCGCTTCCGGAAGCCTTATGTATGCAATGTTGTGTCACGAGACCCGGATATCGCTTTGCCGTTGGCATGGTGGCAAGATATCAAAGTAACGAGGGAAAGAACATTGAATGGCGATTAAAAACATTTCAAGTATTTGAAAAGAACTCGGGATAGAATGTTAATTTATCGATCGATAGTCAATCCCCATCGGGCCACACGGACTCGGATTTCCAATCGGACATAGACTCTAAAAAAATCTACCTCCGGTAGTGTGTTTTTTTACATGGGGAGGAGCCGTGACATGGAAGCGTCGTAAAAATCGTCGCAGATTCTACCATGGAAGCGAATATGTAGTCGCATGAGGCCGAAAAAAAGCGGTTTGGCTCAAGAACTTCCTAGTGGACTTGAATGTAGTTCGAATTTGCCCGGCCAGAATCGCTTTTTTATTGTGACAATGCGGAGCGATTTGCAAATTCAAAGGGAACCAAGAGCCCACAAGGCCAGCAAACACATTGAAAGGAAATACCATCTTATACGAGATATCGTTAAGAGAGGCAAAGATAGCGTCTGAAGACAACCTAGCAGATCGATTCACAAAGGGTCTTCCTCTGAATACATTCGAGAGACATGTGGAAGGAATGAGTGTCAAGACCGTTGCCAATCTGCTTTGAGTATAAGTGGGAGAAATTATTAGGTTCGTGTATGTGACATTAGATGTCACGAATTAGGAACTACACGAGACATGTTGTAGTAAACTTAAAAGCAGATCCATTCACAAAGAGTCTGCCTCTGAATACATTCGAGAGACATGTGGAAAAGATAGCGTCTGAGGACAACCTAGTAGATCCATTCACAAAGAGTCTGCCTCTTAATACATTCGAGACACATGTGAAAGGAATGGGTGTCAAGACCGTTGCCAATCTGCTTTGAGTATAAGTGGGAGAAATTATTAGGTTCGTGTAGGTGACATTAGATGTCACGGACTACTCGAGACATGTTGTAGTATACCTAAAAGCAGACTTTGAGTATAAGTGGGAGATTGTTGGGATTATACTAGAAAATATGCTTTTACTTTGTATAATCAAAACTGAATTTCAGACTTATTTACTGAAATAAATTGTTTATCACTGATGCTTTAAATATCATTGAATGTTACATATATTTACTGCATAACTGATCAATTAATATTACGTGTTACATTGTAGTTAATTTAGTGATACCAGATCACAAAAGATTAAATTAACAGTCCCTTGTAACTAAAAGTACACCATTCACGACCTAGATGGAAATGAACAATCCATCGTGAAAGGTTGAAGTGTAAGGCTCGGATTGGCATGTCTTGACCAAGAGATTACACTAGTACATGACTGATGCACTTAATATGACCTACAAGAGGACAAATTCTTCAGAACTGAACAAGGAAGAATTAGACCTCAGTGGTTCGTTATTTCTTAATCTTCGTTCCTTAAATAGGATCACGTGAAATTGGTAACTATTGCTTTGACTTATCATGGGTAGAGAATCAACGAGATTCAATACTTTTTATCTTGGGCAATATTATTGGTCACATGTGATTGCTAAGATTTAATACGGAGAATCGTCTGCAAGTACGCTTGTTCGATTTGCCCCCTTGGGAGGTTCATAAGTTTTATCATACCAAATCTTGCAAGTGGAACTAGTTTCCGGTATGAGTAATAATGTTGAACCGTTCCTTAACCGAGGACAAAAGATATTAATTAACGGAAATCTATTTCAGTGGCTTGGATTAATTAATGGGCTAGATAATCTTAAACACGGGAAATAATAACCGGGAGCCATATTGACTGTAATATGGGTTAAGATGGATAGTGCAATATTAATTATGTAGTGGGATTAATTAATATTTATGGGCTTGAATAATATTGTGGCTCAATATTGATAATTCAAGATCCATTGAAAGGTCCAATCTTAATTCTCCTAAAGGCCCCCTAAGTAGCCCAACATAAAGTCCAATAACTGAAAAAGGTGTTTAAAATAAAATAAATATTGTTGCCTTATTTTTTCCATGTTTTTCGAAATTTATGGATATAAAGGGGAGAAAGATTTTCTTTGAATTTTGTTATGGAATGAAGATATGAATTCTTGAAATACAAGATTATCTCATTAAATTCAAGAAATCTCCCACTTGGTTATCCATAGAGAAATTTTCGAAAATTTTGATAATTAAGGGAAAGAAAGATTTTCTTGATTTTCTTGAAAAGATATTATGGGAGATATTTATTTTTTGAAATACAAGAATATCTCATAAATTCAATAAGATCCAAATCTTGGATTCTTGCCCTATAATTTTCGAAATTAATCCATAACAAAGAGTAGGTGGGATTTTGTGGAATATTATAATTATGGGAAAAGAATATAGGAGATATATTCAAGATTTCTTGGAGATCAAGAAAAGATTTTCCCACATTGTTTTTGCCCTAAAAATTCGACCACCTCCACTCTATAAATAGGGGATGACTCTTTCATTCCCAAGTACAATTCTATGTGCTGGAAAAATTAGCAAATCCACAAAGGTGGTGCAACATAATTTATTTTCCTTTTGTTAATTGTTCGCAAGTGTCCTACTACCGGATAGTCGAGCAAGGATTAAGGGAATACTTGGGAAGTTCTTTTGGTGTGTCTAATAAACAAAGCCATTGCCGTCCCAAGAGGTACGTTCACGTAAACTCGTAGAATTCCGCATGCGTAGGATTTACGTGATTTAATTATATGCATGATTTGTTGTTGGATTATTATTTGAATTAATACAGGATTAATTCATGCTAGTAATAATTATAAGAATTAAATTTGTATTTAAATATTCACCGCGAATAGATCTGTGCAACTTATTCCCCAACAGTGTTAGACCCAGATTGGCTTGTCTTGACCAAATGATCACACTAGCGCATTTAGGTGCGTTGAATGAGGACCTACAGGAGGACAAATTCTTTGGTACTGAATATACAAGAATTAGACCTCAGTGGTGCGTTATTTCTTAATCTCTGTCCCTTAAATAGGATCGTGTGAAATTAATAACTATTGTTTTGATTTATGATGGGAAGAGAGTCAATGCGATTTGATACCTTATATATTGGGCAATATTATTAATTACATGACGATTGTTGACATTTAATACGGAGAAACGCGTGCAAGTTCGTCTTGCTTGATTTGTCCCCTTGGTGGGCTCATATCCTTTATTATACCAAATCTTGCAAGTGGAAATTTATTTCCGGTATGGATAATAATGTTGAGCTGTCTTTACTCCAAGGACAAAGATGTTAATTAATATAAAGCTTGTTCAGTGGCTTAATTAATTAATGGACTAATATATCTTAAACACGGAAAATAATGACCGGGAGCCATGTTATATGTGAAATAGTAATATGGGTTAAGATGGATAGTTCAATATTAATTTTATAGTGGAGTAAATTAATATTAATGGACTTGAATAATATTTGACCCAAATATTAAAGCTTCATAGTCCATTGAAGGTCCAATCTTAATTCTCCTAAAGGCCCCCCAAATAGCCCAAAATAAAGTCCAATTAATGAGAGAGAGAAGAAACTATTCTTGCTATATTTCCAAGTAAGATTTTCGAAAATTTGTATATTAAAAAGAAGAAAAGATTGTCTTGATTTTCTTGTAGATATTTTATGGAAAGAGATAATTATTGTAGGAATACATAATTATCCCATAAATTCAAGAAGTCAAATCTTGACTCCTTTAATATTGTAGTTTTCGAAAATTATGAGGTAGAAGAGGGGAAGAGATTTTTATGGAAAATTTAATTAAGGAGAAAATAATATAGAAGATATATTCAAGACTTCTTGGAGACCAAAAAAGATTTTCTTCCTTATTTTCCTAGACCTAATTTTCGCCCCCCTCCTCCCTATTTATAAGGGATGAGCTCTTCATTCTCAAGTGCAATTCCATGTGTTGGAAATATTAGAAATCCACAAAGGTGGTAGCAAAATATTTAATTTCTCTCCCATTAAAATCGTTCGTGCAAATCCTCCCACCTGATAACGTTCGTGGATGCTGGGATATATTTGGGAAAGCTCTTGGGTTGATCCATCGTCTAAAAGGTTGTTTCTACAAGAGGTTAGTAATCTCGTAACTCCTAGTTCCGCATGTTTAGGATTTACGTGTACGCATGTTGTTTAATTATTATGTTGAATTGATTAAGATTAATTCATGTTAGTACTTATTTATTTAATTTAAATATATATTTAAAAATCATCTCGAATAGATCCGGACACCTTAATTTCCCAACAACTGGTATCAGAGCTCTGGTTTCGAGCTCTGATTTTTTAAATTGTTATTTAAATTGTTAAACATTAAATTGAAATTGGATAGTAGAATTGCTAGATCTGTTTTGCAGGTATCCAATTGTCATGGTATTTAATGTGTTTTATTTTCATGCGTATGAATGAATGGTTTTTAATTTGACTCGTTCGGATTTATTTTTCTCGTGAGAAAATCCACGAGTAGATTAGGCTATTTGATTTGTTCAATGTAATACACTAGTATAGATTTAAGGTATTTATTTTTTGTTAAGTAAATTGTAACCTGATCGTAGACGAAGACGGAGACGAGTTAAAGACGGATCCGGAACCTTAAGTGGGCGACGTCGTTCTTGAAAACATGTCAGGAGGCAGGCACGCTGCAGGACGATGCCGCAAGACGCCAGGGCCTAGGCTCTAGGTGCCAAGGCGGGATCGGCCCAGGCAGACGCGCTCGGGTGCACGGATAGGCGCTCAAGCACGCGGGGCGGGCCAAGGCTGCCGAGGTGTGCCGAGGTCGCCGATCTTCGCTTAAAAAGCCATGGCACACAGGCGGCGTCGCGGCTGCCGCCCTAGGTAAAGATGGGAGGCGCCCGACCAAGCGGTCGGCCGAACGCGGCGAGGATGGTCATGAAGCTGCTTGGCGTGGCATTTTCAATACGGAGTTCTTTTCGAGACGAACGAGTGGGAGAAATTCAAGACGACGTTTCTTCAAAATCAAGCCAAGGAAAATTAAACCATGACAGTTGGATAATTTGTGCCCAATGTGTTTATTTTCTGCTTTGCTTGATTTATTGATGTTGTATTTTCTAGTGCTTTATTAATTTGTTTAAATGTGTTTGCATGAGAATTGCCCAACGAAAAATCTCAAATTCAAAAATTACTAAGTATGTTTAATAATTAATTTGATTTGACACAAATTAATTTTGACCTCCATAATTTATTTATTTGTGAAATCTTTTGGAGAAATTCCCCTACGTGACGGTCAAAAGATAGCTTTCGCATGAATAAATTCCCAAAAGGATGATTGTGAATTATTATTAGTGGCGACGATGACCCTCCCACGAGGCTCGATCAAAACGAAGTAATAATTCTGTACTTAATCATGGTTATTACTTAGGTATAAAATTGATATTTATATACTTCTCCGAAGTCCCTGTCAATTTTATATTGGTCAAGTGGGAGCCGACTATTAATTTTTTTTAAATTAAAGGTTTGTAATTGTTCTTGTTTATAACATGCTTGAATGTGATTTAAATGATGACCCTCCCACGAAGCTCATTTAAATCTGTTTTGAGATGTTGGCTGATGCATGTTCATATTTTTTTGAGATTTTAATATGAATCATGTGATCGAATTATGTGATTTAATTTTGTGTTGATCCGGACATTGACACAAGATGTATGTTTATTTTAGTTCAGTTTGTCGTAACCTTTTAATCCACTGTTCAATATACTGAAAGAAAACCAACTCATCGGAGAAAACTTTGTTGATTGGAAATGAAAAATTATAATTGTCCTAACTGCACAAGAGCACAAGTGGATTCTTGACATACCAAAAATTCAGATGAGCCAACTGACGAGTCAAAAGTGCGGGGCTCGTCAGATCACCATGCGAGAGATGTTGTCGTTGAAAATGGTGGAGGACAACCCCGTAAGGGATTACGTCCTCAAAATTAATGGCCCATCTGAACAAACTTGAGGATCTGGGTGCAGATTATGATCTAGGACCCAGATCAATTTGCTACTCCACTCTCTGCCCAAAAGTTTTTGAGCACTTTGGCTTCGCTAGCTGATTTGTTGCAAGCTTTGGTCGCGGCAGAGACGTTGATGGGGCACAAAAACTCAAGCCTTGACGGCAAGTGGTCCATCTTCATCTTCTAGGTCAAGGGAAGGCAAGAAGAAGAAGAGGACCAAAAGCCATAAGCAATCAAACTCAACTGTTGCCAAGGACAATGGTAAGATGAGGGATGCTGGTAGTGTCAATGAAATCTAGAGGGCAATGCTTCAACTGCGGTAAAGGATAATGGAGGTTGGCCTGTTCCAATCCCAAAAGGAATGGAAAGAAAGGTAATTCTCACACACTAGTTGTTGAAACCTGTTTGGCATCGTACACTTCTCATTCGTGGTTAGTTGATACGGAATCCACTGATCATGTTTGCTTCACGACAACTTAGTGGGAGTGAAATCCTCATCACGCTAGGCGATGCTACGAGAGTGCAAATCAAGGCGATGGGAGACGCGGCTTTGTCTTTTGGAGACAAGAAGTTAATTTTAAGAGATGTTCTTTATGTTCATGTTTTTCGGAAAAACCTTATTCTATTTCTAAGTTATTTAATGATGGATATTCTGTTCGTTTTAATAAAAATGTTACTGTATTTCGTAACGATATGATTATCTATCGTGGAACTTTAAGGAACAATCTCTACATTATTAACTATGCACCTCACTCACAAAATGCATCCTATAACACATCTACTATTTCTTGTAAATGAAAGCGCTCGGCTGACGTGAACGAGACATTTCTTTGGCACCTAAGATTAGGTCATATTAACCTGAAAAGGATACAAAGGTTGGTGAAAGATGGTTCTTTGGGGTCTCTCCAAATTGAGCCATTTCTGACTTGCGAATCGTGCTTGGAAGGTAAAATGACTAAGAGGGCATTTGGAGCCAAGGGGCTTAGAGCTAAAGAAGTGTTAGAAATCGTTCACACCGATGTGTGTGGTCCAATGCAAATCAAAGCTAGAGGTGGCTACGAGTATTTTGTTACTTTCATCGATGATCACTCACGCTACGGATACATTTTCCTAATGAAGCATAAATCTGAGACCTTTGATAAATTCAAAGAATTTAAGGCTCAAGCAGAGAATCATAACGGAAAAAGTATCAAGTTTCTACGATCTGATCGTGGAGGCGAATACCTCAGCGATGAATTTCTGAACTACCTACCAGAAGTGGGGATTGCATCCTAGTTGACTGCACCCGGTACCCCTCAACAAAATGGGGTTGCAGAACGAAGGAATAGAACACTTTTAGAAATGGTAAGGTCAATGATGAGTTATGCGGATTTACCAAAATCGATCTGGGGTTACGCCTTAGAAACAACGGCTTATATTCTGAACCTAGTGCCATCCAAATTGGTACCTAAAACCCCGAGAGAATTGTGGACGGGGCGCAAGCCCAGTTTCGGACACATCAGGATCTGGGGGTGTCTGGCATACGTGCTAGACAAGGAAGCCGGTAAATTGGATGCACGTTCGAGAATTAAGGATGTTCATAGGGTACTGTTGGTCCCGGTGCAAATGAGTCTTACACGTGTATGGGGGGGAATACACGTGTTCAGTGTTTTTAAAACTTTTCTTTTACTGAGATCAGCTTGGGTTAGGTTGTCCTGAAGATTAGGTCCTGAGAAGCACAAATCGCCTCGAAGTCAAAGTCTCATCGAGACAAAGTGATCCCGAAGCCGCTTTCAGATACCTCTCCGATAATCCCAACCGAGTCCCGAGTTTTTAGAGATCCCGAGTTGCTTGGATAAGATAACTAACTTTATGAACCCTCGTAAGAGTAAGTTCGATTTTGGTAACTATCTGTTCTAGCTACTCGGATGTGCGTAATGTTTGGCCCTTAGTTTATACTGCGTTTTAAGCTTTTTTTCGAAAAACCTTCCTTTAATGGAATAGTGATTAGGTCGTGATTCAATTTATATGCAACTTTCATTGGATTGATTCCAACCGAAATATCGTGAAAATATGCTTTCAAGACAAAGTAATGCACCAGATAAATCAAGCAAAACAGAAAGCAAAGAACACAAATAGATTATAGTGGTTCGTGAGACTCAAGCTCCTACGCCCACTCTCCCCGATCTTTTCAGAGAAATTCACTAATCACTTCCTTGAGCTTTTTCGACTACCTACGTAGTTTATTTACTCAACTCGCCCCGAGTTTTCGACTACCTCTGTAGTTTACTTACTCAACCCGACCTTGAGCTTTTCGACTACCTCAGAGTTTACTTACTCAACTCACACAAGCTTTAGGACTACCACAAGTAGCTTACTAACTTCTCCTCTAGAGCTTTCTGACTACCTCAATGTAGTTTACTCACTCTTTACAACTCCAATCTCACCAACAATCACACTCAAACTACCTTACAAAGGGTTTGGGGTTTCTTGGTTGGTTTCCAACTAGGATGAGATATCCTTTACAATAAAGAACAATGCAAAGGCTAGGATATCTCGACTAAGCTTTGGATATATCTTATCAAGCTAGGCTTAGTGAAATGAGATCTCTTCGATTTAAAGCACTTGGGAAATTCTTGGGTTTTCGAGTGCTTCAACTTGCAATAATAAGTTTGAGCTCTTGAGTTGCTTACAAATTTCCCGTAACCTTTCAATGTAGAAGGTCACAAGTATTTATAGGCATACACCAAGGTCACTCTTTGAAAACTATCCGTTGGAGAGATAGCTCCGAGAGTTTCCTCTTATGGTGTGTGAGAAATGGCTATATTTAGGGTTTTGACACTCCCTAACACGTTTTAGGCAATAGCCTTTCATGTAGCCGGTCTTCACTTTTTGCAGTCTGGAACTTAGTACTTCTGACATCTTTTCAGTGACCTGTCGTTGTCGATGTCAAAAGATGGTATGATCTTTGTCTTCCTCTTTTTGACTTTTGTCTCCAGTTAAAGGTAGACAACTCAACGGCTCTTTTGGTTATAATCTCTGAGTGATATAACCTTAACAACACTTTGTCTTAGTTCCTTTTGTCTGCATTTGAATGTCTTGGCAAATATCTATTTTTCTAAGGAATCGCGATCTTCTCAGTATTGCATCCTTCAGATAGATATGTTCAGTGCCTCGGAACATTCAGGTTTATACTGAGCATTCAGTACATTACTGACTCTTCATTAGTTCTTTTCTTCTTGATATTCTTGATCTTATTCTTGATCTTGATTCTCGTGTCTTAGTCTTGATCTTACGAGTCTTGAGTCTTTTTGAGTCTTGAGGTCTTACGAATCTTCTGAGATGTCTTGGCCCGATATCTTGAGTCTTCATCTTTGAGTCTTGATTCCTCGGTTTCATCTTTGAGTTTTTGATATCTCGATTTCATCTTGAGTCTTGATATCTCGATTTCATCTTGAGTCTTGATTCTTGATTTCTTTGAGACTTGATATCTCGGTTTTCTCCTTGAGACTTTAGTATCTCGATTTCATCTTTGAGACTTGAAACTTCAGTTTCATCTTGAAACCGGTTTCTTGAAACTTCTTGAGTTCTTGAATCTTGAGATCTAACGATCAATATCTGCGACTATACATTTTGCGAGATAACATCCTGAATACTCTGGCGAATCGACTCGACTATCAAGATTATTCTGAACATGTCATACTCAGGGGTTTTGGGATCTAATCAAAATCATATCTTTATTAAATTCATCTCCCAACAGGTACCCCGAAGGAACTAAAGGATGCATGTTCTATGGTCCCGAAGTTCAAAAGGTGGTGATCAGTACCCACTTTAGATTTTTTGGAAGAAGACTATATGAACAGTCGAAAGCCTAGAAGTGAAATTACCTTAGAAGAACTTAGGGGGACAACTCCATTGCCAACTGTACAAAATGATATACCAAACGTCATGCCTACACAACCGGAACCTCGTCGTAGTGGGAGGGTTATCAGACAACCCGAGAGATTCCTGGGGATCGGAGAGTCTTCAAACTTGATCTCCGCAAAAGAGTCAGATCCATGGTCCTACAACGAGGACATCCGAGACAAAGATGCTCAATCCTGGCAAACAACAATGGAAGTCGAGATGGGTTCAATGGATCACAACAAGGTGTGGGAGCTAGTCGAACCACTTGATGGGGTAAAACCCATCGGATGCAAGTGGGTATACAAGAGAAAAAGGGGACCGGACGGAAGGGTTGAAACCTTCAAAGCAAGACTAGTGGCGAAAGGGTACACTCAGAAAGAAGGGATCGATTATGAGGAAATCTTTTCGCCCGTAGCCATGCTCAAGTCCATCCGCATTCTCTTGTCGATTGTCACAAGATCTTGATTTTGAGATCTGGCAAATGGACGTCAAGACAACTTTCCTTAATGGAAATCTTGACGAAGTAATCTATATGCAACAACCCGAAGGCTTCATTGAAAAAGGCCAAGAGCATCTGGTTTGCAAGCTAAGGAAGTCCATTTATGGGCTGAAGAAAGCATCCCGCGCTTGGAATCAGTGTTTTGATCAAGTTATAAAAACCTACGATTTTGATCAAAATGAATTTGAAAGTTGTGTTTATAAAAAGCGTGACAGAACTGCATTGGTATTTTTGGTACTATACGTGGATGACATTCTACTCATCGGAAATGTTGTAAAGGTGTTATCCGACGTAAGGGCATGACTGTCAAAACAGTTCGATATGAAGGACTTAGGGGAAGCCGGTCAAATCCTAGGGATCAAGATCACTCGAGATCGCAGGAAAAGTATGATCGGGCTTTCGCAAGCCTCATATATAGATACTATTTTGAAGTGCTTCAACATGCAGGATTCTAAGAAAGGCTTTGTGCCCTACATACACATAATCCATCTATCCAAAGAGATGTGTCCCAAGACACATAAAGAGATAGATGACATGAAGAGCATCCCTTATGCTTCGGCTGTGGGAAGCCTCATGTATGCAATGCTGTGTATGAGACCAGATATCTACTTTGTCGTAGGCATGGTGGCAAGATATCAAAGTAACCCTGGGAAAGAGCATTGGACTGCAGTAAAGAATATTCTGAAGTACCTGAAAAGGACACAGGACAGAATGTTGGTTTATAAGTCAGACAGTCTGATCCCCATCGGTTACACGGACTCAGATTTCCAATCAGACGTTGACTCCAGAAAGTCTACCTTGGGTAGTGTGTTTTGCATGGGGGAGGAGCCATGACATGGAGAAGTAGAAAGCGTAAATGCATTGTCGATTCTACCATGGAAGCCGAGCACGTCGGCCGCTTGTGAAGGGCGAAGGAAGCGATTTGGCTCAAAAACTTCCAGTGGACTTGGGCGTTGTCCCGAATTTGCGAGCAAAATCACGGTTTCTTGTGATAAAGCCGCGATTCTAGATTCAAGGGAACCGAGAGCCCACAAAGCCAGCAAACACATTGAAAGAAAATACCATCTCATACGAGAAATTGTTAAGAGAGGAGACATTGAGGTGGCTAAGATTGCATCGGAGACAACTCCAGCGAGATCCATCCACAAAGGGTGCGCCTCGAAAGTACATTCGAGAGACATGTGGAAGGAATGGGTGTCAAGGACGTTTCCAATCTGCTTTGAGTATAAGTGGGAGAAGTATTATTAGGTTCGTGTAGGGTGACATTAGATGTCACATATAACACGAGACATGATGTAGTATACTTAAAAGCAGACTTTGAGTATAAGTGGGAGATTGTTGGGGTTATACTGAAAAGTATGCTTTTACTTTGTATAACCAAACTGAAGTTTCTTATATATTTACTAAAATAAATTATTTAATCACTGTTGCATTAAATATGAATGAATGTTATATATGTTTATTGCAAACCCGTTCAATAAGACAGTATGTATTACGTTGTAGTTAATTTGGTGATACCCGATCACTAAAGATTAAATTAACAGCCCTCGTAATTAAGTACAAATTCACAACCCAGATGAAAATGAACAAACCATCATGAACGGTTGAAGTGTGAGACCCAGATTGGCTTGTCTTGACCAAGTGATCACACTAACAAGATTTAGGTGCGTTGAATGAGGACCTGAGGAGGACAAATTCTTTGGTACTGAATATACAAGAATTAAACCTCAGTGGTGCGTTATTTCTTAATCTCCGTCCCTTAAATAGGATCGTGTGAAATTAATAATTATTGCTTTGATTTATGATGGGAAGAGAGTCAATGCGATTCGATACCTTATATATTGGGCAATATTATTAATTACATGACGATTTCACGACATTTAATACGGAGAATCGCGTGCAAGTACGTCTTGCTTGATTTGTCCCCTTGGTGGGCTCATATCCTTTATCATACCAAATCTTGCAAGTGGAAATTTATTTCCGGTATGGATAATAATGTTGAGATGTCTTTACTCCAAGGACAAATATATTAATTAATATAAAGCTTGTTCAGTGGCGTAATTAATTAATGGACTAATATAATATTAAACGGGAAATAATGACCGGGAGCCATGTTATATGTGAAATTGTAATATGGGTTAAGATGGATAGTTCCATATTAATTTTATAGTGGAGTAAATTAATATTAATAGACTTGAATAATATTTAGCCCAAATATTAAAGCTTCATAGTCCATTGAAGGTCCAATCTTAATTCTCCTAAAGGCCCCCCAAATAGCCCAAAATAAAGTCCAATTAATGAGAGAGAGAAGAAAATATTCTTGCTATATTTTCAAGCAAGATTTTCGAAAATTTGTATATTAAAAGGAAGAAAAGATTGTCTTGATTTTCTTGTAGATATTTTATGGAAAGAGATAATTATTGTAGGAATACATAATTATCCCATAAATTCAAGAAGTCAAATCTTGACTCCTTTAATATTGTAGTTTTCGAAAATTATGAGGTAGAAGTGGGGAAGAGATTTTTATGGAAAATTTAATTAAGGAGAAAAGAATATAGAAGATATATTCAAGATTTTTTGGAGACCAAGAAAAGATTTTCTTCCTTATTTTCCTAGACCTAATTTTCGCCCCCCTCCTCCCTATTTATAGGGGATGAGCTCTTCATTCTCAAGTGCAATTCCATGTGTTGAAAATATTAGAAATCCACAAAGGTGGTAGCAAAATATTTAATTTCTCTCCCATTAAAATCGTTCGTGCAAATCCTCCCACCGGATAACGTTCGTGGATGCTGGGATATATTTGGGAAGGCTCTTGGGTTGATCCATCGTCTAAAAGGTTGTTTCTACAAAAGGTTAGTAATCCCGTAACTCCTAGTTCCGCATGTTTATGATTTACGTGAATTACGTGTACGCATGTTGTTTAATTATTATGTTGAATTGATTTAGGATTAATTCATGTTAGTAATTATTTATTTAATTTAAATATATATTTAAAAATCATCTCGAATTGATCCGGGCACCCTAATTTCCCAACAATATCATGAGTACATCGGGCACAATAGTGATGAATGTCGTGACCTTCTTCGGCAACTCTGGAAATTATACGAGGAGAACCGTCTTACCTGATATCTCATAAAACCGGTGAGCAGAGATGCTCATGATGAAAAACAAGGCGATCGGAAGAAAAAGTGTAAGGCAGAGGAGGTATCAGACAGCGATCTAGAGGAATTTCGCCGACAGATGGGATTGCCAAAGAAAGGAGCCCCGACTACGAACAAAGCCCAAGAGGGGCAAGAAATCAATATAATCCACCCAGAGTATGGGCCGATGGGAGGACGCAACCAGATGTCAATTCTATTCAGCAGTGATAAGAAGATGGACAAGTGGTGAACATGGTGGAACAAGTGTGTGAAGTTAAGGAATCAAGCCAGTCAAGGGCCGGGGCGAACACAAAGTCCATAGCAACCAGGCGAGCCCCCGACCCCATGAATGAAGGCTCGCCCGATGAGTATCTAAACCAGCAACCTGATCGTGAAGTTCCAGACTCAAAACCTCGCATAGGTCTTGACCCAATGGAGATTGAAGACGAGCGGTCATGGCTCTTCGGTGGAAATAAAAAAAGAGATGAATGGAACTCCATTTTTCTATTCATAGACTACATCAAATTTGAAAAAATATGGTTAGTAATGACGAGCAGGGCAAATAATTTGGGACGAGCATGAGCTCGTGTTCGCTCATCAGCAAACCCGTAACCGCAAGGGCATAAAGGATCAAATATCGCTAAGGTCGGATGGTCGCCAGAGGTTTAGAGTAAAGGTAAGTTATCTTGTAAAATTATGTATAGTTTAGTCTGTCAAGTTTGTAACAACTGTAAAGAAATGTAATAGATTAGAATGTCCTGCAGGACGTTAGTTTGTTTAATTTAGTCGAGCCACATTGCGTTTGTTTATCCAAGCCATAGCCCCGAATGGTCGCACTGCAATAAGACGACTAAAGTCCAATAAGAATCGAACAAAGCCGAGTTTGTGTTTCCTTGGCGAAAGAATGTGTGCTCACAATGACCGCAACAACGCGACCATGGGGAACATAGGTCGCACATAAATAAGACGACTAGAGCAGAAGTGATCGCCATTACGTAAGCCGATCGCGAACGAGAACGGGTTGCACCTAAATAAGCCAACCATCATGATTGCACCAACTAAGACAATCATAAAACGAAGTCAAGATTAAACACAAACGCATCAGATGGTTCGATTCAAAACATAAAAATAAGGGGCACTAACGGCCAAGAAGACAGAGGTACAAAAATAGCACCCGAAAGTTTAAAACACAACAACGACCATCCCGGCCAAGCAAAAAGGGCTGTCCTAGCCAAATACAAAAATATTACTAAAGAAGTCAAAGAAAAGACTTCTCGAGGTCCCGAATAAAAGGCCCCGACTGATATGCCGAGAGTGTCCGCCTCGCCATACGGAGGGCATCTGCAAAAGCACAAATATAGGAATAATTGGACACCACCGTAAAAATGTTCTCCAGAATCACCATCGATAGGCCCTGGTGAAATAGGCCCAAACGTATCTGATCTAACAGCGATGGACCATCGAGCGACTCCTTGAGGTCAGTTGTCCATTCCCGAATTGGGGTCTCGCATGCTCGCTGGATATGATCGGGCAGTTCAGGAATGTCGCACACCGCAGGAGAACAGAAGTAGTTCATCAGGTCCGGAATCAGAGACGGTCTTTTAACCGAAAACTTGCAAAAATAAGTTATCAATCAGGCGAGCAAGATTACTAAAGACAAGCATAAAGTAAATGGATGAACGGATTTACTTGCTCACCCGTGGGGGGTCCCACCCAAGAAAGACTTGTCATCCGGAGCGCAAATCCGGGAACTAGACGGAGACTGAAGGTTTGGAGCGACCGGTGGGGGTACATGTATGTTCTCCATGTTTGGGTTTTCCTCCTCGGCCGGAGGCGTGCTCGCCTGACGTATTGAACTCTCCTCCCGAGCATGCCTTCTGGTTCTCTTAGGTGAATGGCCTGCTCACTTGTTCCCCGATCAGCCGTACGAGTTGGAATTTTCTTAAACCTGCTCACCTCACCACGGGAAACCCATTGTGCCTTCCGTTCAACTTGGATCTACTCCATCTCGCTCGGTTTCATCTTCCGGTCCATCTCATTATGTTAGACGGTGCTCAAGGCAAGGGTAATAACATGCCAAACTGAAAGGAAAAAGTTGTGTTAGAACGATACATGGCAAGATTATGCGCAAGAAAGCACAACCCTCATCGGAAGTGTCCAAAAAATTAGGCCGGGCTAACTCCCGATCCAGAATGAGGCTGGGTTCCACCATGAAGACTTAGAGCGACCGGCACCCGGAGACTTGCGAGCGACCCAAAGAATCTACGGGCAATCCTTTTGCCCACCCCGCCAGGTTTATTTTGATAACGTACTTTTAATATGTTGCAACTTGCAGGTTTGTCATAAACATGTAGGGGCATGTATATCCTCATTATCCATTTTGGTCGTACCCCAGATGGTCGCACCACAATAAGACGACAGAGTCCAATAAGAATCGAACAAAGCCGAGTTTGTGTTTGCTTGGTGAAATAATATGTGCTCACAATGACCGCAACAACGCGACCATGGGGCACATAGGTCGCGCATAAATAAGATGACCAGAGCAGAAGTGATCGCCATTACGTAAGCCAATCACGAACGAGTACGGGTTGCACCTAAATAAGCCAACCATCATGATTGCAACAACGTAAGACAATCATAAAACAAAGTCAAGTTAAACACAAACATATCAGATGGTTCGATTCATAAAAAGAAATAAGGGGCACTAACGACCAAGAAAATAGAAGTAAATAAACAGCATCCGAAAGTTCAAAACATTAGAACGGCCATCCCGACCAAGCAAAAAAGGTTATCCTATCCAAACACAGAGTTTACAAAGAAAAAACTCTAAGGAAAACGCTCGTTATCCGGAGTCGGAAAAAGCGAAGACCTGAGCGGTCCCATCCTATCCTGACTGCCCTGTTCGCTGCCATCTAAAGATCCCTGCTTGCCGCCATCCTAGGCCCTCTACTCACCATCATCCTCAACCTTACTTTCTCCATCATCCGGTGCACTTAGCTCACCACCAACCCGAGCACAAATAAGACGATCACGATGAGAATAAAAAAAATAGAAAAGACTCGTACAGAGAAGCTCCCCTTGATGTATGAGCACAAAAAAGACTCATACAGAGAGGCTCCCCTCGACGTACGAGCACAGATTAGACTCGTACATAGAGACTCCCCTCGATGTACGAGCACAGAAAAGACTCATACAGAGAGGCTCCCCAGCGTGACGAGAAAGAAAAGATTCTCATTACCAGAGGGCTCCTTATCAACGACGAAAGCATTTAAAAAGAGACGTCTGGAAATCTTTCCCTCGACGTCACGAACCACGGAAAAAGATCGTCTTTGAGGAGGCTCATGTAATGAAAGTACGAAAAGAACTTCGTGACATAGAGAGGTTTCACCTCAACGCATGAGCACCGGAAAAACTTCGTGCATAGAACCAGAGAGTCTGTGAGACGACGAAAGAAAAAGACTTCAGACATAGAGGCTCACCTCGACGTGACTGGAATGTAAAAGACTTCATACAGAGGCTCCCACCAATGTACGAAAGCACCGAAAAAGACTTGTACATAGAGGCTCGCTCGACATACGAACCTGAAAAAGACTTCATACGTAGAGGCACCCTCGACTCGTATACCGCAGAAAAAAGACTTCGTCTGTAGGATTCCTTTCGGCGATTTGAAGCCTGGAAAAGACTCATTACATAGAGGCTCACCTCGACGTACGAGCACAGAAAAGACTCGTACAGAGAGGCTCACCTTAACGTACGAGCACAAAAAATACTTGTACATAGAGGCTTCCCTCGACATACGAACACATAAAAGACTCGTACAATAGGGCTCACCTCGAAGTACGAGCACAGACTAGATCGACGATGAGAAAATGAAAGATCTTCAACACAAGGGCTCATTCTGTACGATCAAGACTTCACAGAACATCCGAGCAGACTCGGAGGCAAACAATGTGATTGTAGATGCAGGGAAAGATAAAATCTTATCAAGACAAGAATCAAGATCGAACTCTGAACAAAGTCAAAGCCCAATCTTGGAGGCTATTGTTGTAACCGGTCAGCCACCGGTCAAAGTCCACCTGCCACGTGTCCACCAAACAAATAGGTGGACGAACACAGGTGGACGAGCACAGAACTAGCTGGCTCGGACGACCAGAGAACATCAAAGGCCACCACACGACGAAAAGTATGCTCACCCGACAATGGGGGCTACTCCCCAAAGCAGGCGAGCATGAGTACCGACTGAAATAGAACGCCAAACGAACAGAGAAGGGAAGATCTGCCGCGCTGCCCAGGACGAATAGAGAAGGGAAGATCGGTCGCGCCGACCAAACGAATAGGATAAGACCCTCAAGAACTAGCACGGAATATCGAACAAGAAGCCCAGGTCACCTGCTAAGCCACTACCACCTGGATGACAAGTCGGAGAGTTCACAAGCAAGCAAAGACGGATGTCAAACAGGGAAGCACAATAGAAAATGTGGCAACACCAAAACGTAGCAACACCCCAGGCACACTTGCATGCCACAAAACGGCCAACACAACCTTACCGTGGCAGCACATGCTTTCCAGGCCAGCACAAGCTTACCAAGGCAACTCATACTTGCCAAAACTCTATAAATAGACCCTCAAAGGTCAGAAATGAGGTTGAGAAATTTTCATAAGATAACTCTTATATCAGCTCTCCATCTCACTTAACTATTGTGCTCGTCACAAGTACACTGTGCTCGACACACCCCCAAATCACTTATAATACAATCCTGGCTTGGTACGCCCCTAGACATAGTCAACCTTGACGAACTGGGTCACCAAATCCATGTTGTCACTTTACTTTACACTTGTGCTCGCTACACACGTATCGTGCTCGCCACACACATTCTGTGTCCGACACATAATCTATTTTATTTGTTAAGTTATCACACACGACGCCACATCATATTTTCCACGCAACACGACTTACAACAAAATCCAATTTAATTAAATAGTAATAATAATTAATTCCAAATATAACCAGGTGGCTTAGCCCACCTGGCCACTGGGCTCCCCATTTGAATGGGAGACCCAGGTTCGATTCCCTCTTGGAACGAATTTAGAGTTATGGAAATTATAAGGTGGATTGATGATTTTGGTGGAGTATTTGGGTGCTTGGTGTACTAACTACTAAGAGAATCTCCAAAGGAGTGGCAAATTTGGACTCAAACCCAATTTGCCACCATTTTGGGCCTCCAATGGGGACTCAAAATTGAACTCAAAATACCACAAATTTTGAGTTTGACTCAAATTTGCCCAAATTTGCCACCAAACTCAAACTTAAACTTAACCCACTTTTTGCATTTTTCTTTTATTTTGCATTAAATATTTATATGATATAAGAATAATTTATTATTTTTAGTACTTATTTTCACTTTATTTTTTATTTTGATTTAATTTTATAATAATTTTCTATTTAAGACAATATTAGTAATTTTTAAATTTCAAAAAATTGATAGCATATAATTAGTTGTAAAATAACATTAATAATTAAGAAATAAAACGTACATACTATAAGTTTAAATTAGAAAATAAAATATACATACTACGAATTTATACTGCAAATTACAATAGGAAATAAAATAAAGAAACACAACAAGCATGCTAATAAATTTAATGCATAGATATAAACATAACTAAACAAATGAAATACAAATTAAACATACATACTACGAATTATTATAATAATCATGTAATTGACTTTGGTGTTTTTTTATTAAACTAATCTATTTTTTTTGTATTTTGTATTAACTTGAAAAAATAAATATTCTTTACATTAATTTTTTTTATCAATTTTTAATTTTAAATAATTTATATAATTCAAATATAAATATAAATATAAAATTATATATATAAATATTTGATAAAATAGAAAATGAAAAAGAAAAAATTAAGAATATTCTATGGGAATATTCTTAATTGAGTTGAAATTTGAGTACAATGGTTGGAGATGATTTTACTGTTTGACACAAATTTGGTGGCAAATTGATGGATTTGAGTCCAAATTTGCTACAAAGGGTTGGAGATGCTCTAACAACTAACTTTGCCCGATCAAAATAAAAAATAATTAATTACAAATATAATTATTACTAGTTCTCCATAAATTAAATATTAAATCCAATTTAACATTTAATCAATCAACTATAATATGCAAAGAGGAATTTACTTATTGTGTGACCCATATGCCCTTATATACCGAGCGATTAGTCAAATTAACGATCTTAATGAACCCTAGATAATAAATCAGACATTCTCAATATATAAGGTACGTTGCAAGGTATTTGCAACAACCTGTAATGTACATGGGCTATTGTGATAATCCTTTCATTCGCGAATGCCCGACTAAATCTTGAACATGATGAAGTGTCGATTCAAATAATTTAATCATATTTTCTCATTACGCTAATTGATCATGTTTGTCATATTTGGACACAGTTCAAACGTGACGTGCATTGGCCAATGACTAACGATCCAATTAGTATGAGAAGACGAGCATTCTCTCTAAATTCACACTGATGAATGAATCATTTTCTTGGCTCAACTACCACGCACATGCACTTCGTGATGAATCCAATCCATGCCATATCTACTCATTAAGGGTGCAGACGTCGATCATGATCAAAGTTCACCACTCCATACATGTCGTGCGTATTGACCTCAAGACAGAGGAATATCACATTGCTCCCACTAATCGAGACACCCGTATACACTTAAGTGGAGTAACATCAAACAGTTTCTCGGATGGGTATACCAATACCATCTAAGGTATCTGTGCATCCATCATGATATACCTAGTATCTCGTAGTAAGTGGGAATTATTACACTCTCTAAGAGTATGATGCAGATCGCACACCAATCTCAAATGCATCATCAATATTCCATTCTTGATGATCCGCGATCGGGGCTGTTTGAGAACTATGATTAAGTCATCTGAGGTCTCACATCCTGAATGACAATATTGGTTCATGGGAACACATATAAGAATAAATGCAAACAATCAAACATAATATTCAAACAAGTGTATTGTCATATATTAATATTAAATGGATAATAATATTAAATCAAACTGAATAGTATTGAGTATTATGTCCTTACAATAGATTGTCTCTAGGACATTAACACTAATAGCTTCAATCTTTGCCTTTTGTTTAACATTGAGCTTCAAATTATGGAGATACCTATACATAATAAAGTGCATTGCTCAATTTAATACAGACAAATAATAAAATTAGATATATTTGTACAATATAGAAATATATATGGAAATTTACCTCTAAAATGGAGAACGAGAAGGGATGGACTCGTTGGCGTGCATATAATGCTCTATTTGTTCATTTTTCAGCGACAACGATTTTGCCAAAAAAAAAAAAATCATAATTTGCTGCGCAGGGGGTATATATAAGATTGAATTTAGTGATGATTTTTAAAAACCATCAGAACTCTCAATTCAAATTTGTGACAGTTCAAAACTGTCGCAAAAATGGCGGCAGCGTTGCAAATTGGGCGATGGCCCAACAAACAAGGTGGTTTGTACTTCGTCCGATTTAGGTACGTTTCAAAGTTCAAACCATCGCAAATTAGCCCAGTTTGACCCGGTTTGTCAGTAACATAGTACCAACTGTCGCAAAATTTGAAAACTTTGACCGTTTAACCATAATTGTGATGGTGTTAGTGTTAGTGTCCTAGAAATAATTCTTTATAAGGACATAATACTCAGATAATATTCAGTATTGATTTAATATTATTATTTATTTAATATTAAATGTATGGCGTTGAACTAATTAGAATATTATGTTTGATTGTTTGCATCTATTCTTATATGTGTTCCCTTGAGTCACTGCTGTCATTAAGTGTGTGAGAACTCAGATGACTTAAGCATGATTCTCAAATAGCCCCGATCAAGGGTCATCAAAAATGGGATATTGATGATGCAATGGAGATTGGTGTGCGATCTGCATCATACTCTTAGAGAGTGTAGCAAGATCTCACTTGCTGCGAGATACTAGGTATCTCATGATGGATGCACAAATACCTTAGAGGATATTGGTATACCCATCCGAGAAACCGTTTGATGTAGTTCCACTATATGTGTCTACGAGTGTCTCGGTTAGTGGGAGCGATGCGATACTCCTTTGACTTGAGGTCAATACGCACGACATGTGTGGAGTGATGAACTTTGACCATGACCGACACTTGCACCCGTCTATGGGTAGATATGACTTGGATTGGGTTCATCACGAAGTGCATGTGTGTGGTAGTTGAACCAAGAAAATGATTCATTTCTCAAAGTGGATTTAGAGAGAATACTCACCTTCTCATCATAATTGGATCAAAGTCATTGACCAATGTACGTCAACTTGGACTTTGTGGTCAAGTGTGACATAAGTGATCAATTAGTGATTGGAGATAAAGTGATTAAGTTATTTGAATAGACACTTCATCATGTTCAAGACTAATTGAGTATTCGTGAATGAAAGGAGAAAATCGTAATAGCCCATGTTTCAGTTACAGGTAGTTGCATTTTTTTCGCAACGTACCTCATATATTGAGAATGTATGATTCATTGACTAGGGTTCAATTAAGACCATTAGTTTGACTAGTCGCTCGATATATGAGGGCCTATGAGTCACACAACAAGTAATTCCCTTTGACGGATTATAGTTGGTTGATTAAGTATTAAATTGGATTTAATATTTAATTTATGGAGAAGTAATTAATAATAGATTAATTTGGAATTAATTATTATTAATGTTTAATTAAATTGGATTTAATTAAATAAAAATTTTCAATAATAATATTTGAAATATTGTTGTAGGATTTAATATATATGGAAACAAATCGTAGAGATTTGTTATATATGGAATATTAAATCCATGGAGATTATATTTAGGGAATTAAATTAAATGGGTTTAATTTAATTATATAAAACACTTTTATTTCCCAACAGGCCAGCTTAGGGTTTAAGCTGGGCCTCCCTATACACCGACTCTTGGGATTTCACAAATAGTTTTACGCTTCACAATTTCTCCATAAAATTAAGAGTTAGATTTTCCTAGCTGATTCGACTCGAGATTCAACACTGACAAATTCGTGCAGATCTGTTGAAGGGGATTACGTGGATACCATAGTAGAGGAATCCGCTCTACAACTACTGTAAATTTACTCGTTACGATTATTGTAACATTGTATGCGATTATGTGTTCGTTGTTGGTGAACTGTAATTTTCACTGCGCACGTTATACGTGATTACGTGCCTCTAAATTTCAACATATGTCTCTAAATTTCAACATATGTGATATCCGTAGCTAAAAGACGTTTTTTTTGTAATGAGGTTTGTCGTGTAATTAAAACTTAGTTTAGGTAATTTATTATGCAAATCTAGAAGGTTCATGTTTGGCATCAGATTCCAATAAGATGAGGATAAGAGAAATCTAATTAAGAATTAACATCCACAATTACACGAGGCATGAGCATGTTAGACGGTGGTCCAGTGATTTATGGCATCGTCGACATTGGCAAAATTCTGATTCTCCAAATACTCTCTCCATTCCAATATTAACAGGTGAGTTATTTATTGTGTGTTCGAAGTTTAAAAAAAATAATTTATTAATATTTTATGTGATAAAATGATAAAGTATTGAGGTAGAAAGAGTTGTTTATTAATATGTGAAAAAAAAAAGAAAATTTCTTTTATATTTTATGAGAATGTGTATTTTTTCCCATCTTCACTATTTCACTATTAGTATTTTATGTGATAAAGTGATAAAATGTTGGGAGTAGAAAGATTGAGAAAAAAAGTTTTTTTGTCCCATAACTTTCTTGTAATTCATTTTTCGTCCAAAAAAATTTAACTATCCAATTTTGGTCTCATAACTTTGTCAATTGTCCAATTTTAGTCTCATTTTCGCCGTAAAACATAAAAAATTATATTTTTTTCATCACGCACAAGTCACATGCGGGTTAAAATTGAGGTTTATCAAGCTCGTAGTTGACGTGAACGCTAAATTTTTTTTTCCTACTTAGGAGAAATTTTCTTGCTCTTTCTAATTTTAATAAAAAAAAAACTTTTCTTTTAACAGTCTGTGTCCACGTAAGTTAAAAGCTCGGAAACCAACAATTTTAATCGATACATTACTTGCGCATAACTGAAAATGAAAATTTTCTATTTTCCGTGAAAATGGACAAAAATTGGACAATCGAGATATTTAGGGGACTAGAATTGGATAGTTAAATTTTTTGGGACAAAAAATGGATTACAGAAAATTTATGGGACCAAATAACTTTTTTTTCTCTAGAAAAGTTATTTATTTTATGTGATAAAGTGATAAAATGATAAAGTATGTATTTTCGTTTAAGGAAATATGCAGTTAAAATTAGGACCTCAAAAACGGAAAGATTGCAGTTAAGATTAGGATGCCCAAAACGGAAAGATTGGAGTTAAGATTAGGACGCCCAAAAACGAAAAGATTGCAGTTAAGATTGGAACAAAGAGAGTAATATTTATTAGAAATATGTATATATTAGATGTACCGTACAATTTAAATGCTTTTTATAAAAAGTTATGATTATTTTTATTGAAAAATTATTCAAAAACAATACAATAACTTACACTTGAGTTGCACAATACACTTAGTAAACATCTAACCCTATAATTGACCAAAACAAAATTTGATCGTATAACTAATGCTTGTTCACGCTTGATCCATCAAATTCATGAATTGCAAATTTAGTACATAAAATTGACACGTACATTAACTTGGTCCTTTTTACGGGAATTGGTTATGTGACATTTTTTTAAAAAACAAAAAGGTCATCTATATGTGACATTTTAAAAATTGAATGACTGAGTTAGCAATTTTTGTGGTCATATATATGTACAAAATAATTTTTGGTGCCACGTACTAATATTTAGTATGATTCACATGCATGGTCTTGTCGAGTGTCAACAAAAATTACAGTACCATTAGTTGAGGCTGAAGTTACAAGACGTATTTGCTTTCCCAAAACTATTACTCCCACACCCCACCCACCAAAGTTATACTGAATAAAGAATAACGTTGCTGCAGTGATTTGATTTGAGCATTGACGCTTTAACGCTTTAACACTTTGAAAGGTACGAGTGTAATTTATATTAAATTGTATCTCGTCTCATGTATACATGAGACCGTCTCATATGAATTTTTTTCTTAACAAAAATAGATAAATACTATGGGACGTCATTGTTAGATCCATTTATAAATATAGTGATTGTTTGTATTTAAAATATAAATTAATAACATTTAAAGTAATTAAATGATGATTGGGGGATACAAATAAAATGACTTTTTCAATAAAAGGCATGTTCGTAAATTTGATTGACGGACATATAAGATGAGTGTGCATAAATTTGGTGGATGGTGAGAGTAGTAAATAAAAAAAATACTAAGAGTAGGATATTTCATAAACTATAAACAATCAAAGTCAATAATGACCATGAGTTTCTCGACCAAGTCCATGATTAATTAAGTTTGTTTGTCTGAGAAGAAAATAACCCTTATCAACATATCACCTAACAACTTTCACTTTAATTGGATGTTAATTTAGGACTACGCAAATACTTTTTATATATTTTACTTAAAACATATATATATACTGAATTATTAATTTTCGTGTTCTAAAAATTACGCTACTTTAATATATAGGGACCATTATTCACGAAACTAATTATATTTGATAAAACATTTCGATTTTAATACTTAGATTAAGTTCGTAAATACTTACTGATTTGGCAGCATCAACCCTAGTTATGTTGTTCATTATATATATATATATATATATATATATACACATATATATACATAATTTCTCTAGCTTGTAAGACCGTTCTATGTCATTAAGTAATTAAAGGAGAAAATGATCAGTACACATTAGTAACCAAACGATCATTATTTAAATCTATCTCACTATGACACTATCACGCAATAACTCATATGCATATATATATATATAATTACATGAATCTAAAGGTTCAAATTTTATCTATACCTCAATTTTGAATTTTTTGATTGAACCATAACTCAACTTTTGTATCAAATTATCAATCACTACATACAAAAAAGAAAATATGTTGACTAATGAAAAAATCAAAGATTTTTTGATAAGCACATTTCAGAATCACAACTTAGTAATAGGTACAAAATAGTTACATATATGTAGATATATTTGCACTTTCACGTGTAGTTTTGGTTATATATTCAATTTCATTTATACCTATTAATAATATGTAAAGAATTTGCATTTATTAATAATATCCCCCAAAAATTGGCTGGGGGATTATCAACAAAAAATCATTTTTTAATCTCTAATATAAGTGTGTGTCACTATATTTAGCGATGAATATATATGTCGTCGTTAATTGCATGCATGTGACGAATTTTTCATCGTTAATTGATCTGGTTGCAAATTCCTTCTATCGGACGATGCCGTTGATTAATGGTCGTTAATTTGTCGCTAATTAACGATATAAATGTTTTATACGAGATAATTTCATATATGAAACAAGTGTCATCGATCACACATAAGTATATATAAACATATCATATGATATAAATCTATTTGAATCATGTTTTAAAATAAAATGAAGTCTAAATATTGTTAAAATGCAGCTTCGTTTTATACATAACGAGAGTATACTGGTATAACAATATAATTGCATATATACACACACATCGAGGTTTTATTGTAGTCGATTTTTGAAAATTATACCATGCTTTTTTAACCTTGTCACATGTCACATAGTGTGTTTAAAGACATTTTTTTTATATATATAAACATGATAAATTACAACTGTTGGTCCCGGTGCAAACGAGTCTTACACGTGTAGGGGGGGGAATACACGTGTTCAGTGTTTTTAAAACTTTTTCTTACTGAGGTCAGCTTGGGTCAGATAATCCTGAAGATTAGGTCCTGAGAAGCACAGATGGCTCTGAGTCAAAGTCTACTGAGACAGTGATCCTGAGCTACTTTCAGATACCTCAGATAATCTCAACTGAGTCCTGAGTTTCAGAGATCCTGAGTTGCTTGGATCAGATAACTAACTTACTGAACCCTCAGCATAGTAAGTTCAGTTTGGTAACTATCTGTTCAAGCTACTCAGATGTGCGGAATGGTTGGCCCTTTAGTTTATACTCGTTTTAAGCTTTGCTGAAAACCTCCCCTTAATGAAATAGTGATTAGGCTGTGATTCAATTACATGCAACTTTCAGTGGATTGATTCCAACTGAAATATCAGTGAAAATATGCTTTCAAACTCATTGATGCAACAGTTAAGCACAAATAAAGAAAGCAATAAACAACACAGCAGTTTATAGTGGTTCAGAGACTCAAGCTCCTACGTCCACTCTCTCTGATCCTCAGAGAAATTCACTAATCACTTCTGAGCTTTCTGACTACCTCGCGTAGTTTACTTACTCAACTCGGCCCTGAGTTTTCTGACTACTCCACGTAGTTTACTTACTCAACCCGACCTTGAGCTTTCTGACTACCTCCGTAGTTTACTTACTCAAACACAAACAAGCTTTCAGACTACCTCTGTAGCTTACTAACTTCACCTCTAGAGTTTTCTGACTACTCTGTGTAGTTTACTAACTCTTTACAACTCTTCTCACCAACAAACACACTCCAACTACCTTCTCAAGGGTTTGGGGTTTCTCGGTTGGTTTTCAACTAGGATGAGATATCCTTTACAATGAAGTACAATGCAAAGGGTTAGGATATCTCGACTAAGCTTTGGATAAGTCTTATCAAGCTAGGCTTAGTATAGTGAGCTCTCTTCGAAATAAAGCACTTGGGAAATTCTTGGTTTTTCGAGTGCTTCAACTTGCAATAATAAGTTTGAGCTCTTGAGTTGCTTATAAATTTCCCTTAACCTTACATTGTGGAGGGTCACCAGTATTTATAGGCATACACCAAGGTCACTCTTGAAAACTATCCGTTGGAGAGATAACTTCGTGAGTTTCCTCTTATGGTGTGTGAGGAACGACTATATTTAGGGTTTGAAACTCCCTAACACGTTTTAGGCAATAGTTTTTCATGTAGCCGGTCTTCACCTTTTTGCAGTCTGGAACTTTGTACTTCTGACATCTTTTTTCAAATGACACATCCTTTGTCGATGATGATGGTACGATCTTTGTCTTCATCTTTTTTTGACTTTTGTCTCGATTAAAGGTAGACACCTTCAAGCGGCTCTTTTGGTTACAAACTCGAGTTTGATATAACCTTAACAACACTTCGACTTAGTTCCTTTTATGCTGCATTTTGAATGTCTTGGCAAATATCTATTATCTAATGAATCGCGATCTTCTCAAAGATTGCATCCCGAGATAGATATATTGATGCCTCGGAACATTGGGTTTATCTTTGAGCATTCAAGACATTCTCGAGTCTTGATAATTATTGTGCGCCCGATATTCTTGATCTTGATCTTGATCTTGATCTTGCGTCTTGAGTCTCTTCTGAGTCTTGGTCTTCGAGTCTTGTGGTCTTTCGAGTCTTGGCGTCTTTCGAGTCTTCTTGAGTCTTACGAGTCTTGGCGTCTTCCGAGTCTTGAGTCTTCGAGTCTTTGAGATATCTTGGTGATATATCGAGTCTTCATCTTTGAGTCTTGATTCCTCGATTTCATCATTGAAGTCTTTGATATCTCCATTTAATCGAAGTCTTCGATACTTCGATTTTAATCGAGTCTTGATTCTCTCGTTTCTTATCGAGTCTTGAAACTTCGGTTTCATATCAAAACCGTTTCTTGAAACATATCGAGTTCTTGAGTCTTGAACCTATCCCGATCTATATCTCACGACTATACATTTTTAGAGATAACATCTCGAATACTCTAAAAAACCAAATCGACTCAACTATCAAGATCATTTCAACATGTCATACTTTCGGGGTTTTGGGATCTTAATCAAAATCATATATCTTTTATTAAATTCATCTCCCAACAATTTCCCCCTTTTTGATGATGCCAAAACCTATCTTGTTACAAACATATAACCTATACTCAGGTTTCAGTTTATTCTATTACAAGATTGGTTATGTCTCCCAATAATTTCCTGAACAGAGAGTCTCTCAACAATTTCTGAGAGTCTCCCAACAATTAACAATTTCTTCAGTAATGAATCTTCTTAAATAGTTCATTACCAAATACTTAACCAATTTCCCTCTTATCAACATACAATCAGTTCAGAGACATTCATTCAGCATATCAAATATAAAAAACATGTAAATAAGATAATGAGATATTATCTTTTTGAGCAAAAATGATAAGTTTTCATTGATGATTGATATACCATTACAGATTACAATGAGTCTTATCAACAAAATCAAAAAGACAAAAATTTAAAGATTACAGAATCTTCTCGAGTCTTGATCTTGATTTGGCTCTTGATCTTACGCTCTTTGATTTGCTTCTTCTTCAACTTCATCAGCGGGCACCTCCAGGTTGAACATTCCGAAAAATCTCTTCTCCAGTTCATTTCTTTCCTTAATAATATCCGGACTATTTCCTGTCAAACCCAATTGACCAGCATACTGAGCAATTTCTTGAGTAATGGCCTTCTCATTCACCAAGCCATTACCAAGTCTTGGAGGAGGGTAGGAATATGGACCGGGGCTACTATCTCAAGACTCTCCTTCTTCCGCAAGGTTAATCCAAATTTTGGAGATATTTTGGATAGAAGGTTAGGAGATATTCAATGAATGCTTCATTCGATCCGAGCTTTCCCTCTCCACTCCCCTCGAAAGCACATCATAATAGAACCAGAAGGTTCTCTTGACTTCTTCCCACATATCGTTGAGCTTGATAGGCATCCATTTTTCAACGTGTGGCCACTTTGATGCTTTTGATGTCCCTTTCCTCTTGCTGCATAAACTTCTTGAATTCACTCCTTCGCTTCGCGCTTCTTCGTCTATCTTCTTTTTTCGATCACAGACGCTACTGAGACCGGCGCAGACTTTTCTTAGCTTGTTCTATCTGGAGTGTCTTCAGAGCATCTCTTGTGTTGAAGACTTTCTTCTGAGGTTGAGACTCAGATTCTTCTTCATCTTCATCCAGAATCAGCTTTCTCTGGATTAGCTTAGAAGCCTTCGCACGCTTGCTTTCAGATTGAACAATGCCCAAGGCTTTCCTCTTCATAGTCAAATCAGCAGCAGCCTGGCTTGTTCCAACCTTAGCTCTAGCACTCAGTTTCTCTCGACGACTTCAAGCATGGTTTCCTCAGAAACTCGAGTGTAGATCGGCTTCTCCACCTGAGCGAACTTCAACTTGTCAGTAGCTTCGACTTCATTTAAGGCTTTGGATAGGTTATACATTTGAGCTTCTTTCTGAGCCTTTTTCTCCATAGTACGTGCCAATAACTTCCTGAAGTCTTCACCTTCCTTTTCCCCCTTCTTGGCATCGTACTTTGGAAGAAGTCTGGAGAGTGCTGTGTCCATGTGATATTGTTCTTTGCTCACACAGCGGATCTCTCCTGCTAACTGATCATGTTCGTCTTCCAGCCTCCTAATGTGGTTCTTAGCCACAGAAACTTCTTCAGAGAGATGGGCAAACTGTCCAGAGAGTGCATCTTTGAACATCTCTGTCATCTTGGTCATGAGCACTGAGCTCATTTCCTCAACAGCAGACTTGATCAAGACCTTTTTTTTTTCTCTGCCAATTTCACCTCTAGAAATTCAAAGGTGCTCTCCGGTGCTTACTGTTTGATTCAAAGACTCATTTCGGCCTTGACTCCTCCAAACTTTTCATTCAAATTTTATCTTCCATGGAGGTCATCTGTGAGGTCAGAGTGTTTTGGATTTGCACCAGTTCTGAAGAGTGACTAAGATGCTCCATTTTTTGAGCTTGGCTGGCCAATGTCTCTTCCATCTGAGTGATCTTGATCATCATTGGCTCAACCTTCTCTAATTTTTCCACCAAGGGAGTGAGGTCAATCTCAGGAACCTTCTGCGCTGATTGATCATCCCGAGCTTGACTTTTCATCCCGAGCTCGATCTTCAATCGAGCCTCGATCAGACATCGACAATTGAGAATTAAAGATAGAACTTTCAAGAACTTTGGCATAATTGTGAATAGTGCCAAAATTACTGAAGAGTGCTAACCGATCGAGGTTGACCGATTTCAAAGTTGATCAAAGACGAGAAGTTTCCTTCTCCATCTGAGACTGATCCTCAGCATCTCCCTGTTGGTCCCCATCTCCATCTTGAGATTTGTCTCGCTGCTAGGGGCCACCAACTTCAGTAGCTCTCCTCTCAGCTATCTTCCTCGAACCAATTTCATCAAAATCGGAGTTTTTCATCCTCGAAGCTTTGTCCTCCCGAACCCCGAGAAGTCGGTCGAAGGTTATCTCCTCATTCCACCGTCTTTCCCGCAGAATGCAAAGAATATCAAGCATCTCCGGAAGAGTCGATTGAGGATGAACACATCGACCTTAATCAAGAAGACATCTTGCGATCGGGGTATGAGCCGAGCTTAGGGTAGCGGTCAAGAATGAACCGTTCCCCTTGCTCCTCCACTCGCCTTCTTCAGCCTTCTCCTTCTTCCATCTCGGGCTCTCGTTCGGGTTGAAGCATCGGTGAGGATCAAGAAAGAGATCACTCAGAGCTCATCAAGAATATTTCGCTCTTGAGTCTCAAAGAAGAGATCGAACGTTGTGCGCTTAGGGTCCCGGGCCAGATCCGAGTGGGTTCGGGGCTCGAGCCGACACGCCCCTCGATTGACTCGAAGTTCGCTTCTTCCTGTCTGAGCCTGCACATCTTTGGTAGGAATCTCTGAGGCCTGAGTTCCTTTAAAAATTTCCTGAGAAATTTTGTCTGAACTGAGTGAAGTCTCAAGCACCTCAGAGAAGACCTGCTCCTCAGTCTGTTCCTGTGCCTTAGAGATAACCTGAGCCAAAACTTGCAATGGCGAATTCTGAGCGGTTTGGCTCTCAGGTTGAATCTCTTCAGAATCACTGCCATCTTCATCGGTGAGAACCACCAATCTTCTGCGTTTTGGAGCAAGATTCTTCTGTTTCATCATTTTTATACCTTGCTCCATCTTTGCCTCCAACAAAACCTTCCCCCTGGTTTGTTGGGTCTCTTCAACAAAGAAAGA
This sequence comes from Stenogyne calaminthoides, assembly GCA_037126765.1. NCBI lineage: Eukaryota > Viridiplantae > Streptophyta > Magnoliopsida > Lamiales > Lamiaceae > Stenogyne > Stenogyne calaminthoides. The sequence continues at coordinate 8,876,870 of JBBCBC010000021.1, read as the reverse complement.
ACTTTTGGTGATTCTGCTTTTTTTCTTTTTTTTTCCTCGATGGGTTGGCCTCTTTCACAAAGAATGGGCTTGAAGAGCACCTTGGACTTAGGGAATGGGGTCAAATTGGCGAAGATATCCTCCTCCTCTCTGCACATCTCCAAAATATAAGCTATTTTGGTGGCATGGTGGATCTTGCCTTTGATTGAGATCGCCCCGTCAACCTTCTTCAAAACTTTGGTCTGCTCACTCACCGTCTGAATCAGGAATTTCAGCCAGTTGAAGTCAGTGGTGGGTGAGGCCTCGATCGCCGCCATCAATCTGAGCTTCGGGGTACTGATCTGCTCAAAACTCCCCGCAAGACTCATGATGCTTTTGCTCACAATATCCATCAAAACTCGATATTGTGGCTTCAAGTGCCTCTTATGTAGAGTAGCCTCAAATTTAACAGGATTATCAGCAATCCTATCTAAAAACTTCTGCTCTCTACCCAACATATACATCGCAGGATCCTCTCCTCTATCACATAGCTCAAAAACATCATTTAAATTCTTTGGAATTATATACAACTCCCTTTCAAAATCGATGTATTTGGATGAATGTTCCAAATGTGATACAGTGATCTTGGAATGTAAAGCATCCTCTTCATCTATCTCCAGATTACAGAGGAACTCGATTACCTCTTTCGCGTACTCCTGGTCTGGTCGGCTTGCGACTAGATGGGTGAGTTTAGCCAGTCGAATCATATGCAGAGCCTCCTCTTCTGGCTTTGAGTTGGTTGTGCTATCGAGTGAGACAACGAACTCGTACCAAGGCTTGTTGGTCTCGGCTAATCTCTCGAACAAGGTTGGGGCCATTTTTAGAGATTGATTGAAGAAATGAAGTTTTTAGGGTTTAGGATTTTCTGGGCAAAGGGGATTTTTATTTGCAGAGGATTTGGGAATGAAGGGTTTGATAAAATTTTGGCTTGAATGGCTTATTGGGGAATATATAGCTTCGAGATCATGGGTATTCGTGTTGGTTAGGTGAAAAGCAACGGTTGAGATTAATCTCCGATTAATCGGGTATGCGAACAGTCGATCCTCCGAAAAGTAAGCCGCCAAAATATCCTCATTGGTCATTAATGTAACAGAGCATTAAATGACTGTTGACCTTCTTTGGAATTTCAAACGATCCCGCCCAAAAACTTTCCTTAGGTGTTTTGTATTTATTGCAAATGATTATTGAACTTCACTTAAGCAATAAATGAGTTGCATGAGTCATTACTTCTTCAGACTAATTTCTCTCTATCAGTCTTTATCGAAAATCGACCTTGATAAAATGTCAAGATAATATCGAAAAATTGAATGGGTTCAAGATAATATCTCGAAATCTCGACCTTCAAGAACTGAAGTTTTTCGAGACTCGATTCAAGATTTCCATTTTATCCCGAAGTTTCTCAAGAGAATTTCGAGAAAACTTCATGCATCCGAAAACCTTCAATTTTTAGATTTTACTCTATACACCTGGATCTAACATCCCTAATTCAACTGAAAGTTCCTGAAATCTTGATTCAGCCAAAGGTTTAGTCAAGATATCAACTCTTTGCTTATCAGTATGAATTTTCTCCATCCTTATGTCCTTTTTCTCGACATGATCTCTGATGAAGTGATGTCCGATATCCACATGGTTGCATCCGGTGTGCAATACGGATTTTTGTGAAATAAAGCAATGGCACTATTATTGTCACAAAATATTGGTACTTCATTGACTACAACTTTATATAATCCCTTAATTGTTGTCCGAGCCAAAGAATCGAAAGCACGCCAGCTTCCTCTGACCATGCATTCAACTTGAGAGAAATCTTGGTTGCACATCGAGGTCCATTTTTTCTTCGAAAAAACCAAGATATCACCATTTCCTAGAAATTGACAAGTTCTGTTGTGGACTTCGTCAATCTCAAGAACCTCCATAATCAAGATCTCGAGTAACCGGTTAATTCAAGGTTATCATCATTTGGATACCATAATCCTCTATTCATCGTGCCTTTAAGATACTTCAAGAGATTTTTGGCAAACCTCCATGTGACTAAATTTAGGATTAGCTTTTGGTATCTTGCACATATCCCAACAACAAATGTTATATCCCGCCTACTCACGCTGTGAGATAGAGCAATGATCCAATGATTCCTCTATAATCAAGATGACTCACTTCGATTTGCCTTTGCCGTAATCGGGATCCATCTTGTAGTTAGTATTCATAGGAATCCTAATCGTATTGCAATTTGTACACCATATTTGGCAATCGGATCTCGGTGTACTTTTGCATGGTTGATGAATATTCCTTCCTTTGATTGTTTCACTTGAAGACCTAGAAAGAAATTCATCTCTCCCATCATTGACATCTCAAACTTGCCTTTCATCGTGTTGAAAACTTTTCACACGGTGATGGTTTGGAGATCCAAAAATGATGTCATCAACATATATTCAAACCAAGAAGATATCTTCCCCATCTTCTATCCCCAAGCGAGTTCTATCAACATCCCTTTGACAAAACTATGGTCATGAAGAAACCGAGAAAGAGTATCATACCATGCTCTGGGTGCTTGCTTGAGACCATACAAAGCTTTTTCGAGCCTCAGAACTTGGTCATTCTGTTTGAAACCGGAGGTTGTTCTACATAAACCTCTTCTTTAAGCACACCGCTCGAAATGCACTTTTCACATCCATTTGATAGATCGTGAACTTCATGTGGGCAAAGATATGCAAGAAACAATCGATGGCTTTTAGTCTTGCAACAGTGCAAAGGTTTCATCATAATCCAAGCCTTCTTCTTGGGAATAACCTTGTGCAACTAAATTTGCCTTTGTTTCTTACAATGTTGTTGTTTTCATCTCTTTTATTCTTGAAAACCCACTTGGTTCCAATGACATTGTGCTTTTTCAGTCTATCTACTAGCTCCCATACTTCATTCCTTGAGAATTGATTCAAATTTCATCTTGCATAGCAAGAATCCAATGAGAATCTTGTAGAGCTTCACCAATCTCAAGAGGTTCTTTCTCCGATAGGAAGCAGCCAGAATAGTGCACTCTCACCATGAAACCTTCTTGTTTTAACACCTTCGGTTAGATCACCCACAACGACTTGTAGGATGACTATCTAACCATTTCCTTCTTGATGTTCCCCCTTCAATAGTATCCTCAACATTTGAAATGTTAGGTACAGTTAATTCAAGAAACTCGGGAACAACAGAAAGGAGAAAGGAATCATCTTCCTTGGGAAATTTATTCGAACATTGTCGAGACATTTGTTCCCCTTTGGTTGATAGATTCAAAATTTGCCTCACCGTGACCACATCTTCATTGGCATCACATACCGAAGTCCGGCGGTGTCTGCTCAGATTGGTCACCTTTTGAGTGTTGGTTTTCCCGAGTCTCACCATCACGAGTTCCATCCACGAACTTCTTTTATTCGAGTCCGAGTCACCCAATCATAGGATGTGGTGACTTCTTCTTTTCGAAGTTCGGTGGATGATTTATCTTTCGTTTGAAAGCTTAATCTGGTGATCCTCTTAGTCAGTTCATCTCAAGATCATGTTCTGTTTCTTCCGAACACAAGTAGATTCATCAAAAACAACATGAGGTGTTTCCTCCACAATAAGAGTCCTACAGGTTGTAAACTCGAAAGTTTTTTATCGACTTGAGAATATCCTAAGAATATTCCTTCATCGCCTTTTACTATCAAATGTTTTTTCAACCGATCTTTACCATTATTGTGTATGAAACACTTGCAACCAAACACACGAAAAGAAAGAAACAAGAGGCTTCCTTTTCATTCCAAAGCTCATAGGGTGTTTTGCCTTGACTCTTGGTCAACATGGATCTGTTTCCGAGAATAGCATGCGGTGTTGTTGATGCCTTTCAAATTTCAAAAATCTTTTAGGAATATAAACCATTTATCATTGTCTTTGACCTTCTTTCAGAGTCATGTTCCTTCTTTCAAAGAACACCATTTTGTTGAGGGGTCCTTGCGGTGATGTTTCATGAGTAATTCCATTTGCTACCAACAATAATCGATATAATATGATTTATAAATTCGATTACCACACTCGATTTTTTTCTCAATCATCGAGCCTTTTCAAGAATTCTCGCAGCTTTTATTCGAAGTCTCTTTTCATCGAGTAAGAATATGACCTAAGTATATCTTGAGTAGTCATCAACTACTACCAATGTGTATTTCCGCCATTAGTGCTTACTTCATGGTGTTATAGGACCAAAAAGATCCATATGCAAGAATCGAAGTATTACATCAAGAGAAACATCTACTTTGCTTTTTAAATGATGCTCTAATTTGTTTTCTTTTCGCACGCGATCACAAATATGTTCTTCATGAACACTTCATTAGGCAACCCTCTTACAAGAGCTAATCTTGCAAGTTTATTTAGGGTTTTGAAATTGGGTGATTCATTCTTTTATGCCATAACCAATCGGGTATCTGTGGAACTTTTAGCAACCAAACATGTATCTTTAGGAGTTGAACTCCAATCACCAAAGATACACATTTCCTTTTCTTGTACCATCAATAATATTTTTCGTGTTGTATCATCTTTCACATAACATAAGTTCTTAGAGAACTCAACATTAAAACCCTTATCACGTAATTGGCTTATTGAAAGCAAATTATGCTTCAATCCAGATACATATGAAACACCATGGATATGAATCGAAGTCGATTTCCAAAGTTCCATATCCTCGATCGTCCTCGAGTTATCTCCAAAAGTGATCTGTGGGCCTTTTTGTTCAACATAGTCACCGAGTATCTTCTTGAATCTGTCATATGTCTTGAGCATCCACTGTCAAGATACCATACATCAGGGGTCTTTTCATCTCTGCTCATCAGTGTTATGTGATTTGATATCAGCTTAGTGCCCTTGTTTTCCTCCTGAAAAACAGATCAATTCTTAGGTAGCCAATTTGTGTAGGGTCCTACAAGGTTAGATGTACCTTTCAGAATCCAAATTTGCCTGACAACTCTAATCACTTTAGAGTGGCTAATTTGTCTTCCATAAATATCAACATACACATTTACTACTCTGGGTGCCTTAGCAATTTTCTGTGTATGTGTGCTAGCTTTAGCATGAACATGAGCTTTTGAATTTTTCTTTGGTTCAGGCCTTCTGTTCATTTGCTTTGGCTTCTGTGCAGCCGGTCTAAATCTTTGTTGACTTGGGTTCAGGTAACCTTTACCCCAGCAAGTGGGGTTCAGTTCTGTCTTTGAAATCTGGGTTTTTCAAGATAATCGAGGACTTGGTCTCTTCAGTTGAGAATGTCTCCGCTGAAAGTGTTTCTCATCCGAGGATTTCTCGATGGTTGATGTGGAGCCTTTCAAAGGTTTGTATTCTTAGCCCCGAGGCTTTGAAGTACTTGCACGAAACTTTTCAATCGACTTTCAGTTTTTCTAGCCTTCACCTGAGGTTTGGGCTTTCTGACCTGATCATTCAGTTTTACTGGAACCATAGGTCCTTTTCCCTTGTCTACAACCTTGGGAATTTCTTCAGTTTGAAGTGTAGGTGCCACTGGTTTTACAAAGATTGTCTTCTTTGCTACTTGACGCAAAGATTCGGGGATGACCTTGTGAGGTTCCCCCGAATATATCCCAATCCAGATTTTATAGTGGCAGAGATCTCTGGTAACTCTGAATTTCATCTATTACATTAGATGCATTATTCAATAGAGTAAACTTCTTCTGTGCACTATCCTCACAGTTCTGTAGAGTTTCATGCTTCACGAGAGGTCATTGAACTTAGTCCGATTATTGAATCTCTTCATTGGATTTCTCTAGCTTTTTCGTTAGGGTCATTATCAACTTCTCTTTCTCGAGAGTTGTACTTTCGAGAACATCCGATTCATCAAGAGCTCCCATTAATTGAGAAGTGATCTCAAGATTATTGCTAGAGTCTTTCCATTTTAGATTTTTAAACTTTTCGGTTCTTATTCTCGCTCTTGAGTTCTATTTAGCGATTCTTGTAAAAAAAGATAGTCCTTCATCGATTCTCAAAAGAATCCATCAGTCAAAATGACTGTTTTCATTGGAACTTGAAAACTCTTTTGTGCTAGTGTAGGAGCAACAACAGAGAAAGAAGAGTTTACCTCCTCAATGGCCATCGGACAAATGTCATCACTTTCCTTTGTGCGAGAATATCTCATCTAAAGAGCTAGATCCTCCTCGAGTGTTCTTCTTCCGCAACCATGGCCTTTTTGCTTGAGAACTTCTTGTTTCTTTTTAGCTTGCCTTTCTCTTCTCTCCTTAGCACTCAAAACCGGACAATCATCTTTGGAAGTGACCTTTCTTTTTTGGCAATTATAACATCTGTTGGTATCATCATCCCGATCACTTTCTTCTTTGGACTTGGAGTCCTTCTTTTCCGATGAAGATCCTCGAACTTTCGTGTCCTTCTTCTCGGTTGATCCGTCTCTCAGTTTCTTGGTACATGTGGTTCCTGTAATAGCTTTTGTATTTTCCAAATCTACTATTAAGTCTTTCAAACCTCCTTGCCATCATCTGCTAGCTTTTTCCTCAAGCTCATCCCGATTTTTGGCATGGGGTTCTCGAACTCTTTAGTTTTATTGTGTTTTATCTTTGGCTTTTAAAGCCACATTCTTACTAGATGATGAATCATCTTTGTTTGTCGACCTTTTTGGATTTCTTATCAATTACAAATTCATAGGCCTTCAAATTTCGTAGAGAAGGCTTGTTGGTATGGCATTGAATTAATGTTTTTGGTGTTTTCAATCACCTTCGCATGTATATCCCATTTCTTAGAAAGACCTCTAAGAATTTTCAATGCAACTTCTCTTTGTGGATATTTCTTTCCAAGTGCATTTAGATCATTCATGATGCTAGTGAATCTGACTTCCAATTTGTCTATTGATTCACCATCATCCATTTCAAAACTATCAAACTTTCCAATTGCCACCGAAAGTTTGTTTTTTTTATATATGATCGTGTCTCGCACATTCCTAGTGTATCCCAAATCTCTTTAGCAAATATTACGTTGAGAGATCATTCCCATCACACCATCATCAATTATCAGATATAGTGTGTCTTTAGCAATGTAGTCTAGATTGACTAACTTTCTCTCCTCAGAGTCGGGTTGGTCATCGACTTAGAAAATTCTCGCTTCTAGGATCAATTCTCTCATCTTCTCGTTTCTCTGGGATTCACCACAAGAAATTGGAATGGTCCTTGAGAGACCACTCTCCACATACGCTCATGTTTGGAATCTGGTGAGCTGCAAGATTCTCGATCTCCATAAATCATAGTTCTCCCACCGAGAACATGGGAAGTTTCTTAGAAGACATTTTTATCCGAGCTTTTAAAAAAAAAAAAGCAAATAAGATCGATTCAGATAGACCACAAGTATTTTTAGCAAATAAAACTTTGGTCAACAAAAGCAGTGGTCAAGTTGAACCCCGCTCTCGATACCACTTGTTGGTCCGGTGCAAACGAGTCTTACGTGTATGGGGGAATACACGCGTGTTCAAGTGTTTTTAAAACTTTTTTTTTCATCGAGGTCCGCTTGGGTTAGATAATCCTCAAGATTAGGTCTTGAGAAGCACAGATCGCTCTCGAGTCAAAGTCTCATCGAGACAAGTGATCCCGAAGCCGCTTTCAGATACCTCGAGATAATCCCAACCGAGTCGAAGTTTCAGAGATCCTGAGTTGCTTGGATCGGATAACTAACTTCTTGAACCCTCGTAAGAGTAAGTTCGGTTTGGTAACTATCCGTTTCTAGCTACCGGATGTCTTGGAATGGTTGGCCCTTTAGTTTATACTCGTTTTAAGCTTTCAAAAAAAAACCTTCCCTTAATGGAATAGTGATTAGCCGTGTGATTCAATTACATGCAACTTCCATTGGATTGATTCCAACCGAAATATCGGTGAAAATATGCTTTCAAACTCGGTGATGCAAAAGTTAAGCCACAGATAAAAAAGTTAAATAAACAACACAAAGCAATTTATAGTGGTTCAGAGACTCAAGCTCCTCGTCCACTCTCTCGATCCTCGGAGAAATTCACTAATCACTTCGAGCTTTTTTGACTACCTCGCGTAGTTTACTTACTCAACTTCGCCCCGAAGTTTTTCGACTACTCCACGTAGTTTACTTACTCAACCCGACCTTGAGCTTTCTGACTACCTCCGTAGTTTACTTACTCAAACACAAACAAGCTTTCAGACTACCTCTGTAGCTTACTAACTTCACCTCTAGAGTTTTCTGACTACTCCGTGTAGTTTACTAACTCTTTACAACTCTTCTCACCAACAAACACACTCCAACTACCTTCTCAAGGGTTTGGGGTTTCTCGGTTGGTTTTCAACTAGATGAGATATCCTTTACAATGAAGTACAATGCAAAGGGTTAGGATATCTCGACTAAGCTTTGGATAAGTCTTATCAAGCTAGGCTTAGTATAGTGAGCTCTCTTCGAAATAAAGCACTTGGGAAATTCTTGGTTTTTCGAGTGCTTCAACTTGCAATAATAAGTTTGAGCTCTTGAGTTGCTTATAAATTTCCCGTAACCTTACAATGTAGAGGGTCACCAGTATTTATAGGCATACACCAAGGTCACTCTTGAAAACTATCCGTTGGAGAGATAACCGTGAGTTTTCCTCTTATGGTGTGTGAGAGCGACTATATTTAGGGTTTGAAACTCCCTAACACGTTTTAGGCAATAGCTTTTCATGTAGCCGGTTTTCACCTTTTTGCAGTCTGGAACTTTGTACTTCTGACATCTTTTTTCAATTTAATGACACATCCTTTGTCAAGATCGGTATAGTGCGATCTTTGTCTTCATCTTTTTGACTTTTGTCTCCAGTTAAAGGTAGACACCTTCAACGACTCTTTTGGTTACAAACTCTGAGTTTGATATAACCTTAACAACACTTCTGACTTAGTTCCTTTTGTCTGCATTTGAATGTCTTGGCAAATATCTATTATCTAAGGAATCGTGATCTTCTCGAAGATTGCATCCTTGAGATAGATATATTGATGTCTCGGAACATTCGGGTTTATCGAGCATTGAGACATTCTTGAGTCTTGATAATTACTATGCCTTGATATTCTTGATCTTGATCTTGGTCTTGATCTTGCGTCTTGAGTCTTCCGAGTCTTGTGGTCTTGAGTCTTGAGGTCTTTACGAGTCTTGGCGTCTTACGAGTCTTCTTTGAGTCTTGAGTCTTACGAGTCTTCTGAGATATCTTAGATCTTACAGATATCTTGATGATATCGATTTCATCTTGAGTCTTGATTCCTCGATTTCATCTTTGAGTCTTGATATCTCGGTTTCTCATTGAGTCTTGATTCTCGGTTTCTTCTTGAGTCTTGATTCTCGATTTCATCAAACTTCGATTTCATCAAACTTTCAGTTTCTTCATAAACTTATCTTGAGTTCTTGAGTCTTGAACCTATCGATATATATCTCCGACTATACATTTTGCGAGATAATATCCCGAATACTCTAAAACCGAATCCTGACTCAACTATCAAGATCATTCTGAACATATCATACTCAGGGGTTTTGGGATCTTAATCAAAATCATATATCTTTTATTTAATTCATCTCCCAACAACAACTATTTTCAGCCAGTAGTTAAATTGCTTAACGGCCAAAAAGACAAAACAGTAAGTAGATGATCATGAACCTATACCTATATATATATTAAACAGAGAACATGGGCAAGCTTTTAATATATGCCTAGGTAATGTGCACCATTAATGCCGCCGTGCATATTTTAATATTTTTAAAACTATAATTTTTTGTACTAAAACATATACTCCCTCCGTCGCTTAGTCAATTCAACATTTCAGTTTTTGGCTAGTATTTTATTAAACGAGTTGATATAGTATATGAAATGATAAAGTGAATTTTAAGGTATTGTAGGATAGATGAGGGGTAGCACTATCATACTCCACCTTAAAAATTTCTTTATCATTTCAAATATTAATAAACAACTCGCTCGTTAAAACACGAGTCAAATAGTGAATGTTCAAACGACTATGAGACAAAGGGAGTAATATATTTATAGTGAAACATGTAATTTATTTTACGAACATAAATTGCATATATCAATGTAAAATAAATTATGTATTTAAAAATACATTATATAACTCGTGCGGTTCACCTGGTGCACAATGGTGAAGATATATATAGATATGTGTATATACAGTTTTGATATGGAGACCACGAGTGGTCACCTTATGGAGCCCAATTTATAATTTTGCTTTCCATCTCAACTTATTACCTAATTAAATAATTTAAATTAATTAAAAAAAGAACCCTACACCTTAAAACCTAAATCATGAACCCTAAATCATGACCCATTTGGGCCGGGTGAACCATGAACCACTCGGGTCGAGTTTGAATCCGTAATTTAATTTAAATTATTTAATTAGTGCAAAGCGATATTTTTTTCAAAATTTAATTTAAATTATTTTATTAAGTAAATTAAATTACGTACTGATCCGAACCCGACCCAAGTGGTTTATGGTTTTGCTCACTCGCCTCGAAATGGTTCATTGCTCACCCTTAAAATGGGTGGTTTAGGGTTCATGATTTAAATTTTAGGGTATAGAGTTTTTTTTTAAAATTAATTAGATAATAAATTAAGATGAAAAGTCAAATCATTAATTGAGCTCCATAAGTTAATCACTTGTAATCTCTATATCCAAATTCCAAACTGTGTGTATATATAGCAATTTATTTATAATATTATAATGCAGCCAAAATGATATGCTGCGGGACCACGAGTCAAGTGGGTGGTAATGGAAGCATGTGCGATCGTATGGTGGTTGGCCCTTATCCTGCCCCACACTACTCTCTTTTCACCTCCAAACCCAATATCATGAAAATGAAAGATTATGACACACACAAACACACACATTTATTTATTCATATTATAATATATCCAAATCAAAAATACTTTGTTCAATAAAAATAATTAATATTAATTAATTAATATTTTTTATTAAAATAGCTAATATTATTAAAAGTGTATTTTGATTGCACGGTGCAATTTATGCATTTATTTGCAAACTCAATCAAATTGGGTAGAAACATTTTTTTATAACTGTTAGACTCAACTTTTTTGAAAAAATAATATTTCTCCCACTTGAATTTGTAAACACTAAACAGACACTTAAAGACCGACCAATTAATACCATTAAAAGAAGGCTCTTCAGTGCATATAAATATATATTTGCCATATCCAATTATATAATTAGTGTATAGCATTAAAAAAAATATTAAAATTGGTAGAAAAGATTGATTCTCACGTCTCCTCCTTCTCATCACCTCCCATTTCCAATCCTTTCCTCTCCCCCCAATATTCCTCTTTTCTTCATTCCCTTCACACTTTCCTCATTTAACATTTTTTTTTCTCTCTCTCTCATGCTCCTATTTCATTTCATCATATAAAGAGAGAGATCTTGTGTCAGAACTCTGGGGACTCCAGTTTTCTTTTGTCCTTGTAAGTAATACTAAGGAGGTCCCTTTTGTGTCAGAAACCAAATCTGTGTCCAACAATTTCAAAAAAAAAAAACAGAAACCCTAGTTCATAATTTTCTCATCAATTTCTCTCTAATATATAGCATGAAAACCCCTAATTCCATCAAAACCAAGTTTGCAATAAAGTTTCTTGAAGCCATGAAGAAACTCAACAACAAAAAACCCCCTTCATCATCTTCCACATCAACAAACAAGTACAAGAGGTACCGGGCCGTGAGAGCTGCAGCTTGTTCATCAATGGCTTCCGCAGTCGGGCCGAAGAGGGCCTGGAGCCGGGCCGTGCTCAATAAAATAAAGCGACGTCGTGGTGGTTTTGTTGCAAGGAGGATGAAAGTAGTGAGACGAAGAAACCCTAGATCAGAAACCCTAGCTGGATGGGGACAAGAAGGCGACCTTCGAGCCCTGGTGCCTGGAGGCAAAGGAATGGAGCTTTGCAGTTTGTTGAGTGAAACTGCACATTACATAAAATGCCTCAAAGCACAGGTACAGGTTATGACAAACATACTTGATCACTATTCAACTTGAAATATATGCTACATTAAGGTGAGACTACTTTTAAATAATTAGAGAAATTAATGTTTAATTTCCAAATCAAGAAACTTGCCCTTTTCCTATGTAAACAAAATAAGAAGATGTTGGATAGTTACTTGGTGTACATAGAGGAAATCAATTAGAATTTATATGCAATTTTCGGGTTTTTTTTTTTTTAATTTGCACAGAATTTGTAAACATTAATTTGATTATGCATGTGTATACACACTGTATAAAGTATTGTTTTGTTGGGCAATATTCGACCACCATTTTCAGGAATATCAGGACCATGATTAAATTGCTAAGTACTATATATATATATATATATGTGTTGTGTGTGTGAATTTTAATAAATACAAGGAGCTGAATGGTTTTTTATTTCTGATTCTCTGCAACAGAAGCATAATATTCTTCAATTAATATTAATTTTAATTGTTCGCTAGATCTGATTGAAGGCCCTGTCTTTTTCAATTTTTCATTTTTGAAAGTCAGTGAGTTTTGTTTTTTGGTCAAGTAGTTGAGCAACACACAATTTCTAAAAAGAATTTGGCTTAAAAATTAGGTTGCTGCATTAAGGTGGAACCACTAGTAGTACTAATTAATCCCATGTTACGTACAGTATATTTTTATACTCATTAAGTAAATATTTGGATTTTTTTATAAAATAAATTTAAAAAACTTAATTTATTGGTAATATCAGATCTGAATTTTTAATATTTTAAATTTTTGTTGTTGTAATTTATAAATATTTAAGGTTCTCAGATTTTGTTTGAAATAATTTTAATTCAATTGGATATTTTTTTGTGGTAAGATCGGTGGTGTGAGGAGGGTGTGATTGAGTATTTTATTTGCTTTTTCGCTAATTTTAAGGTTTTATATATATGATAATAATTCAGGATTCTTACTTAATCATTTTCACTAGTATCTATTAGTTAGATTTTAAATTTTATAAGCAAATTTATTTTCTATACAATTTTTTTCCACATATATATACGTGATATTTAGATTTTATTTACTCAAATAAATAAATAAAATTAACTTTTCAATTAAATGTTTATTGGCTATGAAAAATGAAATACCATTATAATAATTTTCACTGTTAGTTGTCATTATAAAATCATTAGTAGCATTCTCAAAATTTACAAAATATATTGCATTAAATAATAATTTTCACATCTATTAAATATAATATATCTCTATTTTGATTTCAAATTTTTATTATAATTTTAATATCCCTTGTAATTTTAAATTTATTGGATATAAAAATCAAAATCATTACAAATAATGAAAAGGAAAAAACCTTTAACTAAATCATTTTATCAGACGAATTTAGGAATAAATAAAAAGGAGAATTAAAAATAAGCAAAAAGAAGAAGGGTGTTGCCAACATAATTATCGGCAGCATTAATCATTATAAAGTCTAATTTTACACCAATATTCTTTCCCAAAAAATAAAAAGTATTTACACCAATTAATTATATATTCTTAATATTTTTTCTTGAATTTTCTCTAGTTTATTTCATCATTTTAATATTACAATATGATGAAAATAGTATTTAATACTCTCTCTATTTTGTAATAAATGTCATTTTAATTTTAATTAATGATATTAAAAAGGGCATGTATTAACAAATTTGCTCTTATTTAGTGAAACTGAATAAAGGCAAGTTAATAAAGAGTATCTTTTAAAGTTAAAGTAAGTGCAAATTTATAAAAAATAGTATAAAAAATGTTAAAAAGTCATTTAATATTGAATAAATAAAAAAATTAAATTAAAAAGCAGTAGTAGCTAAATATAATTTGATTCGAGTGGTTTTTAGGTTTATATGTTGACAATTAGCTGTAAGTGGAAATTTTACAAACCTGTAATTAGAGATTGGTCCCAATTTTAGTTCTATATTAAAAAATTAGTCCCGTAATTTTACAATTAATTTTTAAAGTTTCCCTATCATAGTTTCGTAATAATGATTTTATAATGATGACTAGCACATTTAAATACAGGATTTTTATTAAAATGATGAAATGTGTTTTCTCTTCCGCCCCGGATCAGATCAATAGCTAGTAACTTATGCAAATATAATGATTTCAAAATTCAAATGATATGCAACTAGTATATATAGACTGATGTGGGTCCCTTCTTCTTTCTCTCAATTTTAATCTTCTTGTCAAGTGGTTATACTATACCAAATGCGAGAAAATGCTAAAGATCCCAGATTGATAAGTTGAGAAAAAAAAAATTGTTCCCATAATTTTTATGTGTTTCGTTTTTCGTTTCAAATTTTTTATAAATTATGCAATTTTGATCCAATAACTATTTCAATTGTTCAATTTTGGTCCTATTGATCACCAAAAAACATAAAATTTTGTCATTTTCGATCATGTACAAGTCTCGTGCCGGTTAAAATTAAGATTTACTGAGCTCGTAGCTGACGTGGACGCTGGTTGTTAAATAAGATCTCTTTTTTTCCCGCGCTTTCAATTTTTTTTTTATAATTTTTCGTTTAAAATCCAATGTCCACATCAGCTACGAGCTTGGAAACCCTCAATTCTAACCGAAACGTTATTTGAACATGACTGAAAACAATAATATTTTATATTTTTCGGAAAGAAATGAGACCAAAATTGGACAATTGAGATATTTATGGGACCAAAATTGGATAATTTTTTTTTTTTTTTTGGAATGAAAAACGGGTTATAGAAAAGTTATGGGACTAAAAAAACTTTTTGATGTGTGCCAAAAACATGTTTGCTGTATGAAGGAAGACCTATGCGGATATATAAAAATATTTATACTACATTAAATCAAAAATATTGTCAAAAAATATATTCCTCATATATAATTCACTCAATTCCATGTTTGAGTGAATGAAAAATTGAGTTTACAACTAGTACTGTAATAAAGAGAAATACAAAAAGTTTAGTTCCACATCGAAAAAATAGCTTTAAAAAAAAATTGGTATATAATTAAGGCGATGCTTGGTGAAGGACTTCGTAACTGACGAATGGATATAAAATGAAAAATGAGTGTTTGATTCAATATTTTCATTCCTTACTTTATGGTTTCATATTCTTTTTTTTTTCGAAACATTATGGTTTCATATTCTAAACATTATGGTTTCATATTCTAAAGAACATTATGGTTTCATTATGAATCTTCACTCCTTAGCATTTTCGGTGAAGTGACTATCATTCCACCCCAAAATTGAACCAAATTATATTTTTAATTTATTAACTTGAATAAAAAAAATTCTTTTTATTGAAAAAGAACTAATTAAGTAATGTTGTTTTCTGAAACGAATTTAAAAAAATAAATGAGATTAATTCCATTTTCAAATAATTTGGTAAATCAAACAAAGTTTATGGTAATGACTAATGATAATCATTCTATCTACCAAACAACACAAATATAAGAAGTCTATCATTTAATTCTTCACTATTATTATTATTTCTATTCCTTGTGACAAACCAAACATCTCCTAAGTAAGGATTCATACGCAATGTATTTCCATATATTCAGCCATTTCAACAAATTTTAATGTAAAATTACTGCGCATACTCAATGTATGTTGGGAAAGAAGCGTCCCACAACATGACTAGCATCTAAAATGATGTAATTTGTTTTTCTTCTACTTTCAGTTCTTACAATCAAGACTACCGAACATCGATCTCTGAAAAATGACTCTGCTTGTCAATATAAAGTATCTCTCAACATCGTTTGCATTCGATTTTTAGATATCGATCAACAAATATCTCGAAGACAAAATAATATATTTTCAAATTCTTAATTACTTAGGATTTTACTATCTTAACGCCTCGTCATTAGCATTAACGGGCACAACATATGCCAAATCCCAAAATACAACATTTTATTTATATACACATAAAATTCGAGTTTGCCTAGTGACTGGAATTTTCTTTTAAACAAGAAGATTTTTTTACTCGTTCGCAAGTGCACATGATAAAACACAAGTTGTCCAGTTATAAATTTATCAAATCAAAGGGAGTTAATACTACATCATGACTCTAATGATACGTGTCGACATGCTATTATAGTGGTGAATCTTCATTTGGATTAATCAAAAGCGAGGTATATATATATGGAAAATAAGCTTAAAAATAACTGAAGGAAAACAATAAAGCGGCAAAGTCATTATAGACGAATAAATAGTCGAATAAAATTATTCTAATTCATTTTTTAGTCGAATGATAAGGACAATGACTTAAAATAAAGCTACTCACAAAATGACTCAAAGAATGATAGGATGACCGTATGTTTTCTCCATCGGTTATATGATGTAGGGAGAAGCGTGAACAATACAAAGCAATCTTTTCAATCTCCGTTGATTTATATTGGAATACTGGCAATGAGGAAAATACGAGAACTCTCAATTCTTTTAATTTTTATTCATAATCAACCTTTTGAAAATGTTACAAATTACTTGCTTAAATAATAACCGTTGATTTTTTTAAAAAAAATTGAACCAAATCGAAGCGATTTTTTTGGATATGTATCTGGATATTATTGAATTAACCGTACCAAAAAATCGAACGAAACCGCACCAGACCGAACTGAAATCGATAACCTATTTAAATATTTAATAGATATAATTATTAATTTAATTTGTATCATCAAATTTTATTACTCCCTCCGTCCCAACTCTTTCTTCACACCACATTTTTTTTCGTATTTTAGCGAGCGGGTTGTTTATTAGTATTTAAAATGTTAAAGTGACTTTTAAGAAGGGGTATGATAAATCCATCTCTCCTCTATTATATGTTTCCTTAAAAATTACTTTATCATTTCAAATAAAAAACTCTCTCGCTAAAACACGAAAAAATAGTAATTGTGAACAAAAAGTTAGGACGGAGGTAGCATAAATTATTGATATCCATGTAAATAAATATTGAATATATCATATAAATATATATTGACGAGATATTAGAATATTTACTTCCTTAGGTGTATTTTATAATTATCGGGAATTCTAGAAAATTCTTAATTTGCAATCACGCATCCTTTCTCTCTCAATCCAACTCATCGCTCTCGCCGCCGCCAAACTTCAGACGCTCTACTCTGTAGTCGGCACTTCTCATCAATCTGGGCCGATGAAAATTCATAATATATTTTAAAGGATTATTTAAATGTGCATTTTATTAATTATGTTTTAAATACACTATTGATGGTGTCTTGCATTATTTCATTATTTTTAATCAGCAATCTTATTTTCTTGTAATGTATTATGTTTGAGTCTGAAGAATAGATACATGAATATGATTGAAGATGTATTGAATTCATGTGCGTTGTGTGTAGATTGCACTAATATTCTTAAAAAATATGTGATTAAAAAGTAATAGAAAGAAAAAAAAAAGAAATTGAAAAAGGTAAAAGAATGTGTTTCTCTAGCCCGATCCGTTCCTAATTGATTCCATTATAACCGAAAATCGTTCCGAATCGTACCGAAAAATAAAAATCAATACCGTTTCGAATCGAAATTT
Organism: Stenogyne calaminthoides; assembly: GCA_037126765.1. Taxonomy (NCBI): domain Eukaryota; kingdom Viridiplantae; phylum Streptophyta; class Magnoliopsida; order Lamiales; family Lamiaceae; genus Stenogyne; species Stenogyne calaminthoides. The sequence continues at coordinate 8,859,323 of JBBCBC010000021.1, read as the reverse complement.
TGGTACGAACACGGACACTCCAATTTTAAAATAATCGAACTTTAATACGGACACAAATATTTTTAAATATCCATTTTGATCCTTGGAAGAACCACCCTTATGCTAACAAAATCACTCTTAGGCATATTAAATTCATAACTAATACATTTGAACAATGCATGGCAACTCACAATCATATATTATATATCTAAACATGCTCATGTGACTCTCATCTACTTCATACAGGCATGTATAAATTAATAGAACCTATTATTCTATTAAACAAAACCCAGTAAAACTGATCAATCAAATTATCAACGACTAATAAATTGAACTAAAATATTAAATCGAAATATAAGTTTAATATTTGAAATCATGACAACACCTAATTAAATATTAACATGGCCAAGAGTACTACTAGCCCATTAATTTTTAATCCAAAACCTTGCAAAATAAAGGGTACATAATAGCCCATTAAATTGAAATACAAAGCTAAAGGAAATATTGAACCTAAAAATAATGTTAATAGGCGGAGAAGTGTTGTTATCCACTAAATTAAAATTGCTCCGCAACTTTGTCAACCAAAAGAACAAAACGATTTCTTTTTAGAAAAACTGAGAGAAAGGGGTGCCATGTGGGCTGGATATGGGCCAGATATTAAAATGGCCCTATTTAGAGAGATTTTTTATAGTTTCGATTGTGTGCGTTTCAAATACGATATCTCTAAAATTTTGTTTCCATGTCTTCACAATTCAATCCCCTTTAATTAACTTTAGAAACAGATGGTAGATGTTTATCATGTTATGCTTTCAAATTGTCTATTTTACCTAGAAAAGTTACAAAACGTTATTAATCTCAATTCAAGTGTAATTAATCAAGTTTATGCAAAACACATATAAGCACTAAAATAACGTCAATTACAAATAACTATTGCATCAATCAGCAATCACATAGCCATCTTTTTTTTTTCTTCTTTTTTCAAGAAAAGGTGAATCATGATTTTCCACAAATTTGTTGGAATTACAAAATATATAAATTAAAAAACAACATTACAATTATTGCAAATTAAAACATTAAATAATTAAAGTAATTTTTCTTCAAATTATTTGTTCTTGTGAGCAGTGGAAATGCGAAAAGTATTATAAGAAAAATCAAACAAAAGCAAAATTTGGCTGACAGGATATGAACCCCAATCCTTATACACATTTCTACACTACATAGCCACTTTGACACATGTCTGTACTGCACCATATATTATATACTTCATCCATCCTAATTTTGATTATCCGTTTTTCATAAATAGTCGTGTTAATTTTGTTTATCAATTTCCAAATAAGGCAATAAAACAACATTCAATACTATTTAATACTATTATTTCTCTCCACCAAACCCACTTTACACCATTTAATACTATTATTTCCCTCCACCAAACTCACTTTACCCACTTCACACCATTTAATATTATTATCTCCTATTTTTTCTTGATCTCCTTGTCTACAGTAAATGGATAATTAAAAATATGACGGAGGGAGTAACATACATATACTAGTTGAAATCAAAAGTTGTGGAGGCACGTGCCCCCCACGGGAAACGTCGCTCCATCTCTTAGTGGAACCCAAATTATTTGCGAATTAAATATTTTATTCACGAGCCGAGCTTTACTATTACATTTTGTAACAGTAGAGCTAGAAATTTTAAATGAGTCGAGCTCGAACCTGATAGTATTCAGTTCGATTCGTCAGGATTGAGACCTAAGTCAAATTACATCCTTAATTTTAATTAAATCGTACCTTAATAATAAGTTAAGTCTTATATGCACATGTAGGTGCAACGTGCACTTTATAATGTATTCTAAAAATATACAACTTGTTGTATTAAAATATGCAACTTGTTTATACTGAAACATACAATTATTAAAATGAAAAATAAATTGTGTTTTAGTGTAAATAAATTGCATGTTTTAGAGCAATAATTTATATATTTCTAAAATATATTATGAAAGACAAATTCTCCTATGCACCATTTGCACCAAATTAATTTGGTGCAATTTAATTTTAGGAGCTCTTTTTTTTATTTTTTTTCAGTTTTAATTTTTATTTTTTTTCAATTTCAGTTTGCTTTTAGTTTAAATTTCAGTTTTAGCTTCTTCTTTTTTCCCGACCCGGGCCCAAACCCAGTCGGAGTAGTTCATGGTTTACTCGTTCTGAGTGGTTCATGGTTCACCCGACCCGAATAAATCATGATTTAGGGTTCATTATTTAGTGTTTAGAGCGTACATGCTTCATTCAAATTGAAATTGAATTTAATTGTATCAATTGCATCTTATGCAAATGGTGCACAGAAGAGTCACTCATTATATGCAAATGGTGCACAGAAGAGTCACTCGTTATGAAGTGCACCGCGAAATAAAGAGTCACTCTTAATAATATTATCAATATTATTTTAGAAGCTTAAAAGAATATTGAAAATTGAGAAAGAAAGGGGTACGGGTGAGCGGGCATATTTCGCGGACTGCATCTTCAAACTTGACGCTAAACTAGGCATTGACGAATTCCCAATACTGTATCTCGAAAATTTTGTTCATCTTTTCTCATTCATACCGCACCAACAAGTAAGATATACTGCATTCTTATTTTCCCTTTACAAATTTTGTTGTTTATCTGAATCAATTTTGCTGTAATCTGTTATTACCTTGAGATATCTCGGTTCATTGTGAATTTTTGGAATCGAGACGCCAATTTCTAAATTTTAGGAAGAAACAGTTTGGAAGATGTCGAATTGTTGATTGCTTTTTGAGTTTTGTTTATGTGTGTTTATTCTTTTCGATGGGGATAGAGGATTCAATTTTTATTTTCTCTTGCTAATATATGCTAGGCTAGCCCTTGTTATTGGATGATGAAGCAGAATATATAGATCTTTCAGGAGAAAATAAAGGCCTGCCATTTTGAGTTTGAGCGAAAAGTGTGTTAAAAGTGATAATTGTACAATCTTGATTATGATCACTCATCCTTTGTTGATATATTTGGGAACTCATCAGCATGAGTTTTTATTATCCTCAAATAATGGTCTGTTTTGATAATGGAATTCATGCTACATATAAGAGATTTATTTTTAATGCTAGGATGTTTTTTGTTTTCTCATCCATTACCATGATTTAAGTAATCTCTCTAGAAATCAAGATTCTGTAAAGTCATAATCTCCAATATCATTTTCTTCACTATTACATTAATGTTTCTTATCATTTGTATCCTATCATACTATGTGCAAAATTACCCCGAGTGACTTAAAATGCATGCTCATTCATTCTTTGAAAATAGGGACTGTTGTTGTATGTATAAATTGTACATTATATCAATTTACTGGAAATTGCCAATGTCGAGCTTGGTATAATTGTATATGATTAATATAATGACTCACTATATCAGAGCTTGAATCATTTTGTGAATATGTGTAATTGTTTTTGACAAAGTCTTATGTAAAACACCCTGCAGGCTGCAACTGATTTGCATTGTGTGTGTTTTTCAAACAGTATTAGTTGTTTCATTAAAATGTGTTAATTTGTCAGCGCTAGTTGCTTCATTTAAAAATATTAGTTGTTATACTGTAAAGTGATTCTTGCGAATCAGTGGTACAATAAAAGTGTTTTACATAAGACCAACTCATAGTTTTTCCTATAACAAGTCCTACTTCTTATCAATTCACAGTGGATGAAGAAAACGATGTTTTATCAGAAAGAGGTGATTGTAACTCTGATGATTTGGAAGACGATGATTTTGTTGACGCTGAGGAGGATTAAGACAGTTAGATGATGGTGAAACTCTTGACCCATATGTGGGTATGGAGTTTGAATCAGAAGATGATGCAAGGACATTTTATAATGACTATGCCAGAAGGTTTGGATTTACGGTGCGTATTATGCAGCGCCGCCGTTCTGAGGTCGATGGTAGAACTCTTGCTCGTCGTCTTGGTTGCAACAAACAGGGGTTTTCTCCAAACCCCAAGGGCAAAACGGGAAAACCACGGCCTAAAGCACGTGAAGGTTGCAAGGCAGCAATATTGTTTAAATTGGATAAATCTGGAAAGTGGACAGTGACTAGATTTGTCAAGGAGCATAACCATCCCCTTGTCACTGTTGATCAAGAATATATGACTCTGGTATGTTTTTGTTAACCTTTTTTGATTGATTGAGATCTTTTGTCCATGGTCATTTTGTTCTATTTTGTCATCAATTATACGGATGACATATCTCGCTCACCAACTCCTTTGGGAAGGACTATTTTGATGCAATTCTTGATATTTGACAAATACTTCTATGCACCAGTTGCACCATTCAAGTGAATTTTAAATCGTATTAGTTGTTTTTCTAAAAGGGTTTAGTTGGTCAGTATTGCAGTATTAGTGGTTTTCATTGAAGAGTACTATTTTTGCACCAGTTGCACACTGCAACTGGTACACACAAGTGTTACTCCTTATAATTTGTTTTTATATTGTGGATTTGCCATGAACCATCTTCTCCTTGCCTTATTTTTTTCATCTTAAAGGCTGAGAAGTTGTGCAAAGTGAAGAATGTTACAAAGTAAATTGTTCATCAGAGATTGGAAAATTTTCAAAACCTGTTTTAGACACACTGTTAATTAACGCCAAGAACAGGTAACATTATGGTCCTTTCATTTCAACAAGAATATCGAAATACATTATATGTAACCTTTATGAAAATCATCCCGATATATAATATTGAGGATGGCGTGCTTCAAATTGTGAAAGTTTGTACCTAAAAATTAGAGATAAGTTGCAAGAACTAAGATGGGATTTTTCAGTATGTTGTTATTAGAAAACCATTTGCTGGCATTGAAGGTTTAATTATTTAATTATGGTTACCTGCTTTGCCCGTTTCATGAATTGCTAGCCATTGATTGAAGTTTTCCAAAGTAAAGAAGGGAAAGTGTTTATTTTGATTGATAGATTGGTAACTAAAGATCGCAAATTCATAATAGCAAATCAATCAGGTTTGTATGAATTCATATTGAAATGAATTTCAAATTCTTGATCTTGTATATTGATTAGCTATTTGTTATGCTTCTGGATTTTAAGCCTGTCAAAGTATGGAAAAAATTTCTATTTAATGCCCCCCTTATATTCGAATCCTCCCACCTAATTGAATTGAAGTCTTTTAGATTGTTGGGTTAACATCAAGTTATTTACTTTAAAATGTAATTGCATAGTAAAGAAGTTTAATTGTTGGAGTAGCAACTATATTTTTCTACGACTAATTCAGTACCTGAGAATCTTTTCTTTTGTTTTGTTCCTTGGTGTAGTGTGACAAGGATAAGAAAATACAGGAACTAACGACAGAGCTGCAACGACAGGAAGAACTGCGTGCAGCATATAGAGAAAGATTAGTCAATCTTCTGTCAAATATTGAGAAGCAAAATGAGCAATTTTTTTCCAAAATTCTAGCTGTAGTTCAAAGTGTAAGAGAAGCTGAAGCTGAAGCTCTGTCGATTTCTGGAGCATAGGTAGCCACTCAATTTAGTTTCTCCTACTGCATTCTTTCTGGGGAGGGGTACATAAGTTTTCATTAATAGATTCGATGCAGAATATATTATTCTGCATTTGAGCTCCTATCCATATGCTGATATGCACATGTTTTTGGCGCTGTAATTATAGTTCTCTTTCAAGGAAAACTTGGATTGGATTTATTGAGTTTTTTATCCACAATACCACCATTGCGATTGTTTCAAATTAACAGATTGAAAAAAAAAAATTGCTAAGTTGAGGCATGAATGAACTGATTTTTTAATATTTTTTGTCAGATCTTTGCGTGTAGGTGGATATATATGTGTGCACGAGTTTTTTTCAATGTTTTAATTGACGTATAGATAATAGGTTGCATAGAGGGAGAAAAATGTTTTGTATGCATCAGGTGCATTGGGTAATTCAAATGTATTTATAAATAATATCAGTTGTTTTCACTAAATAATTATTGTATTGTGTTTCTCATAAATGATATAAGCCCACCCCATCACCTGCTTGGCCGACTGGCCGTTTACATGGCAATGCAAGATGGTAAAAATTAATTTTTGTTGAAGGAAAATACATTTATGTGTCTTCATCAAGAAGTAACTGGTGGAAGGGTAGTTTGGGTAATTCCTTATATTATGTGTAACTCTAAATTATATCCTATATAAAGGGATCTCTGATGTATTAACCGTAGTTTAGGTAATTCCTTATATTATGGAATGGTAGTTTAGGTAATTCCTTATATTATGTGTAACTCTAAATTATATCCTATATAAAGGGATCTCTGATGTATTAACCGTAGTTTAGATAATTTCTTATATTATGTGTAACCCTAGATTATATCCTCTATATAAAGAGATCTCTGATGTATTAACCATAGTTTAGGTAATTCCTTATATTATGTGTAACCCTAGATTATATCCTATATAAAGGGATCTCTGATGTATTAACCGTTTTAGGTAATTCCTTATATTATGTGTAACCCTAGATTATATCCTATATAAAGGATCTTTGATGTATTAACCGTATGTGAAAAATAGTGAAAACCTCCTGGCTTGGTATATTATGTGTAACCCTAGATTATATCCTATATAAAGGGATTTATGATGTAAAGGGATCTTTGATGTATTAACCATATGTGAAGAATAGTGAAAACCTCCTGACTTGGTATATTATGTGTAACCCTAGATTATATCCTATATAAAGGGATTTATGATGTATTAATCGTATGTGAAGAAGCTTGGTATATTATGTGTAACCCTATATTATATCCTATATAAAGGGTATTATGTGTAACCCTAGATTATATCATATATAAAGGGATCTCTGATGTATTAATCGTATGTGAAGAAGCTTTGTATATTATGTGTAAACCTAGATTGTATCCTATATAAAGGGATCTCTGATGTATTAATAGTATGTGAAGAATAGTGAAAACCTCCTGGCTTGGTATGCCTCCAGATGTAGTCATTCCTTGGTATAGTGAAAACCTCCTGGTATGCCCCCAGATGTAGTCATTCCTTGGTATGCCCCCAAATGTAATCATTCCTGACGAATTGTCCTGACGAACTGGGTCACCAAAGGAATCTCTGATGTATTAACCGTATGTGAAGAATAGTGAAAACCTCTTGGCTTGGTATGCCCCCAGATGTAGTCATTCATTGGTATAGTAAAAACCTCCTGACTTGGTATGCCCCCAGATTTAGTCATTTCTTGGTATGTCCCCAGATGTAGTCATTTCTGACGAACTGTCCTGACGAACTGGGTCACCAAATCAGTGTCCTTTATTTCTGCATATCCTACAACACGTTATCAGCATGACTACTCTACCGAATATTGCTTCCGCCTTGCCCCCAAGCCTCGAACGGTACAACCTTCTGCCAGGTATGTTATTAACGCAGTAGGCATGTCTACGAGGGCAGATCTTTTCAGTTGAAAAGGAAAATGAGATTTATATATCATTCATTAATTAATGTCGGTTGAATTCGTAATGGTGACTTTGTTGTTTGCATATTTGAATTTTGTGGTAATTGAATAGATAATTGGGCCTTTGGATATAGGGTCTGTATGATGCCGTATCAAGTTTTTTTTAATCCATGAATTGAAACAGAGTATTAATCCTTGAAAAAGAAAAACTGATTTTTTTTTGACCGAAAAGAAACAATCTTTTTCTTTGTGGAGTCTCTTTTAAAGATTTGGGATATGTTAGAATTTATGGATCATCGTTTCATTAAAAATTGAATATATGTGATGTGATTTTATAACATAGTTTGTATGACAAAGCAAGGGCTTCGAGATCAATAACTAGTCAAAAAAAAAAAAAAAAAGCATAATATATATGGGGCATGATTTCGCTGCTGCATAGGTTTAATGTAGGATTACAGCCCATATGTCCAATGTCTTGGCCACCTGGACTACTGTCTATTGGTCATCGATTTTATTTTTTCATGTGATTGCTCCGATGGCACTGGAGCACAGCAACATAATTTATTTATTTGAATGTTTGCTTAGATTAATATTTATTTTGCTGCACTTTATTAGCATCATAATCGAATTAGAGTTCATCTATGTTAAAAAAAATTAAATGTCCGCGTTCAATGGGAAATTTTTAGTAACTCTAAGCAGCAGAGGAGTTGTCAGTAATTGCCTTTATTAATTTATGATGCAAATATATTATAATTATAACTAATCAATTTGTGTTGAGTTTTTTTTTGAACTCAATATTGGTTATTTATACATGTTGATTACTTTCGTTTGAGATGAGTCTAAGGCGGAAGGAATTGCTCATATATATGAGAGGAGAAAGCGGACACTTGCGAGCAAAATATTTCATTAGACAATTAGGAACCCTTACCTTAGGGTTTCGCTCTGGTAAATAAGCTTAATCCCTTTTAAATTTTAACAATTAGAATTGTTTGCCTCATAATAGGCTTGAAAATTATTTGCTGTAAAAATTAGGATTTCTGTGAAAAATCCTTGTTTGCCTATTATTTTTGTGGCTATATATTTTGATTCACTGAAATCTATTGAATATTTTTCCATCTAAAGAAATAGGTGGCGACTATTATATTTTTGCAAGTAAAGTCACACAAAAATATTATATTGATGAAACTATTTTCAAATATCCTAAACTCCCATGATGTATTTGGGTATGTGACTTTATGATTATTATTGTGAACTGGAAATTTTATTAAATTGTCAACTATATGTCATACTCTGTTTGTATATAAATATACATGTTTGCTATTGTACACAATCATGATAAAGAAAATTCATGGGTTATACATGTGAGTATAAATCAATGTGATAAAGCATTTTCGCAAAGAATCGAAAAATATGTGACATATACTCTCAAAAATCTAATTCGCATGAACATTCTTGAAAAGTAAGTATCTTATATTGCTACGCTTACATAAGTAATATATTTTCTCCCTTGCTTGCAATAAATGACTCAATCAACTTGACCTAAATTTAAAATATTGAGCTCAAAAGAAAATTGGTCCCAATGATGATGAACTGTCTAACAAGGTCAAAGTTAATCCTCTAATATCTTTGATGCAAAACATTGATCCAGTTTACACTGGGAGTACCTTCAATTGAAAACACCCGAAGAACTGTGGGAGACTGTGACGTTTCGAAAACATGCATAATACTCTGTTTTCAGAACTAACTGTCTAGTGGAATGAAATCCGCTTACTTTCCTATTAAAGGATCAACAATTTTAATACATATATGTTACGCCTTGAAACACGTCGTACTTTATGTGGAAAACAAATCACAGAAGATGATATGATACAGTAAAACTCTCTCCACCTTCCTTACTTCAATGCATATACTGGTTGGCAAACCAATATATGCTTGAATGTTAAAAAAAAAATCTATCACGATGTAAAGTGATACACCTAAGAAATATAATGAATGAAAAGTAAATCATTCTAATCAATTTGAAAAGTAAATCATTTATTCAAAATTGATAAGTAAATCATTTTACTCAAAATTGATAAGTAATTCATTCTACTCAAAATGATCCTACTTTCCTTTTATTATTCATGCATAACGGTTTTGATTTTATTGACAGGCTTTAACTTATTAACTGCTTCATATTTTCAAACCTCTGGCGATATGCATACCTCTTAAACCTTTTTTTTTAAAAGAATTATTTTATTAATCAAATTATTATTTTTATGAACATTTTATAAAATTCAATAAAAAAATAAGGTAAGTGTTTTTCATTCCCGTGTGTAGCCGTTTTTATGCTATCATCCTGGTAAATTGCCCAAATTTGTATTGGACTTGTACGTTTTCATAATTAGAATTTGTCCAAATACAAGCTATACTAGGTAGCCAGCAAGTTCCTTGATGATATGTGTCATCTTATAAGTAATTGAAAAGTATGATCATATTCTTTTAAATAATAATGTCAAAGTGATGGGACAAAGAAAATTCCCGACGCTAACTTTATTAAGAGAACAATGGAAAGAGTCCCAAAGGAAAGTTGACACGACGTATTAATCCCTACCAGCGTGAAAATAATGAATGCACCACGTTGTACGGACTGTGGGACCCATGATAAGGGTCACCATTACATGCAAGCACAAAAGTAGCAATTAATTATAAGAGGCATGGGGAAAATCTAAAGAACGTGAAACCCATTATATGGAAGGCAAACCATCGTAAAGATGTTAACCTCACGATGCAGATTTCAATGGCAACAAGGACTTTGCCCAACCAATAGGTATTCGTGATTTTGACCGCTTTACTTTATTAATTTCTCATTTTTCAAGAATGTTGTTAAGGCATAGTGCCCTTTTTATTTGAACAATTACTTTGGGTCTTGAAGTTATTTAGACCAATGATTTCTTAGTTTGAGTTTTGGATTAAGATCTTTTAGTGACGTTAGCTTAATAACTTGAAATTTATTCTAAAAGTAATAAATTTATTTCAATATATTATGCAACAATAATCCTTGTTAATTTTTAAAGATTTTTGTGTCAATATTATCATTTGAAAGATCATAATGAGAATGAAATTTAATTACCTCCAGTGAATGTGGAAGAAAACACATCTTAGAGAAATTAATGAGTCAATCTAGTGAATTGTATCTCACTATGGATTCTCAAATAATATATTGTTGTCAATAATGAACTATGGGACACTGATTAATATAGACTTTGTCATGACAATCTTGGACATCCAAGTTGTGACTTGATGATCCATATTTTGAAGAACTAATATAGACATTTGTTTTCTGAGCGAAGCATAAAATGAGATAAAAAATTCGATATAATGCACAATATCGGTCATGTTGCTGCTTTCCTGCAACCTCTGTTTTCTGACGTACCAGAAACACTATTTACATTGCACTCTACCTCATTTTATAAATCTCAAAGGAACATCACTCATTTTACAAAGCCTACTCTTTAGCAAAAGTAAAAATGAGACCTACTTATGCTAAAGATTCAAAATAAAATATTTCATTCTCACAAAGAACACAAGATGATATTTGTGGAAAAATTCAACCAGAATGCGGATCATTCAAGTATTTTATGGTTCCGGTTGATTCTTCGACATCTGGTCACATGTCGTTCTACTATCCACAATTAATTCTGCATTGCAAACTCTTAGCACATATTATATGTTTAAGGGCTCACCACTCTTATCATCTTCAAAAGCATTTGATGATTATTACATATTTATTAGGATCAATGTAAAGCATCCTTCACCCCTTGTACTACACAAATGGTCTCGCAGAGGCCACCATCAAAAGAAAATAAATGGTGGCTAGGGCACTGTTTACGCGCATCAATATATCTATCTCTGCATGGGGTTATGCAATATTGCATGCAGCTTTACTTATTCGTTTCAAACCCACTATTGACCAATCATTGTGCATACCAGTTGGTAACTGGATATAAGCCTGATATTTCACATTTAAGCATATTTGATTGTGCAATATACGTGCCTATTGCGCTCCCACAGCGTACTAAGATGGGTTCTCAGAGACGATTAAGTATATTTGTTGGATATGAATCCCCAACAATTATCTGCGTTATTTAGACACCTTGACAGGTGACCTATGAATTTGCGGATTGTCACTTAAATGCGACAGTCTTCCCGTCGTTAGGGGGAGATAAGAAAAAGAATTTTCTAAGGGAACGACTAGAAGTATCGTGGTCTATTCCCACTCTGTCTCATTTTGATCCCCAAACTTCACAACGTGAAAGTGAAGTAAAAAGAATAATTGATATTCAGAACGTAGTAGATTCGATGTCTGATACGTTTACTGATATTGCTATAGTGACTAGGTCACATATACCAGCTGCAAATGTCTGCAAGGTAGAAGTCCCCAATAAGGGGCACAATACCGTAGAAAAGGTGTTGCAACCAAACTTGGTGGAAGTGTGGTTGAGGTCGTGACTCTCAAAAGTAAATGGGGGAAGCCACCTGGTTCGATTGACACCATGCAAAGGAAGAAAATGTAGGTGTGGCACAATTCAATTTATTGATCATCAATGTCGATAATTCCTCTCTTGAGATTATCTCTGATTATAGTTATGTCCATGAATCATTACTGGAGGGCGCTCCGAAGTTTGATATGATTCCAGAGATAAAGAAACCTCAATATATTATTAGAGTGCATATGAGTCGATAGATAGACATTGCACACAGACGATGATATATTTGATTATACTGTTGCTCAAGGAATTATAGAGCACGATGATATCGAACCATGCTCAATTGTATAATGTCAACAAAGAGCATATTGGCCTAAACTGAAATAAATAATCCAGGAAGAACTTGATTATATAACAAAGACACAGGTATTTGGTCTGGTAGTGCTAGTCTGGCCAAGTGTAAAACTTGTAGGACATAAACGAGTCTTTGCAGAAAACGTAATGAGAAATATAAAGTCCTGATATGTTTCTCACTACGCCCTGGGTTGACATAATTGACGTTATAACGTCTCGCTACTTAGTTAGCCTAATAGTTTCCAAAGAACTGGAAATGCAGCAAATGAAAGTGGTTACTGCATATCTCTATGAGGATCTTAATTTAGAGATATATATATGGAAATGCCTGATGGTCTTTCCATTACCCCAGTCAAGTGACTCTAAACCACGGAGTTTGTTTGCAATAAACTTGAAATACTCACTTTAGATTGAAACAATCTAGACGTATGTGGTATACCATCTTAATTGACTACTTGATTGGAAAATATTATAGAATGACGAAAAGTGCCCCTGCGTTTTATAAAGAAACAAGCTTCGGATTTACAGTTTATGTTGATGGATGAACATAATAGGTACTCTTAATGAATTAAGAGAAACCACAAATAATAGGTACTCTTAACGGAATAAGAGAACCATGAGCTACTTGCAATCCGAAATTGAGATAAAGAATTTTGGGAAAACTCAGTTTGTCTAGAATATGAACTAGATCATTGAGCTTGTGGAATACTTATCCACCAATCTGCATGTGTCCAAAATATGTTCAGGCGACTTAACATGGACAAGATGCATTTGGTTAGCACTCCCATTATCTATCGAAGTATGAATTTAAAGAAAGATCAATTTTGTCCAAAGAAAGGTGGCGATGAGCTATTGGGATATGAAATTCCCTATATAAGTTCAGTATGCGCATTATTGTACTTAGCTCAATGCACTCGATTGATTACTACTTTCTCAATGAACTTGTTATCTAAATTTAGTTCAGGACCAAACGCAGTATCATCGTGATGGTGTCATTGATACGCTCTGATACCTAAATAGAAACCTTTGAATGAGCTTGCTATGTCATTATTGAAAATGTTAAAGGGAACACTGATGCAATTGTGACCCCTAAAGAAATCTTAAAAATGGATAACATATGAAATTGAAATCCTTAAAAATGTTGAAGCTACCCCTTACACCTATAGACTAAATAATGTGTTAGTTGGTTTTGTTTATGTTGGTTATCTTTGTAATCCACATAAAGGTCATTCCCAAAATGGTTCATGCATTTACCATTGGGAACCAACAAGTTTTAATCAGGTACAAGTAACTTAAGTAAGCTTTAAAGAAATTATGTTTGATTTGTTTACATAATTATTGTCAAGAACAATTCTTGAGAAGTATATGACAAGAATTGAGATTTGCAGCTCACATGATAAACATTCTTATCAAGTAAGAGGTGTAGACTTCAGGGGGAGTCTCGACATATGTGCGTTGTAACTTTTTTCCTTTCAACTAAGATTTATATCCCTACTTAGCTTTTGGTATTTGGCAAGGGCATTAGCGAGACAACATTCATGCACCATCTACCCTCTTGATTTGGCACCAGGGGGAGTGTTGAAGGAAAATACATTTATGTGCCTTCATCAAGAAGTAACTGATGAAAGGGTAGTTTAGGTAATTCCTGATATTATATGTAACCCTAGATTATATCATGTATAAAGGGATCTCTGATGTATTAACCGTATGTGAAGAATAGTGAAAACCTTTTTGCTTGATATGCCCCCAGATGTAGTCATTCCTGACGAACTGGGTCACCAAATCTGTGTCCTTTATTTCTGCATATCCTACAACAATTTTTCCTTTATTACCATATTTTTTTATATTTAATTATATCTTTCAAATTTCATACCACAATTATAATATACATTTTTCCAATTTTTTGTAAAAGTATTGTTCCTTCTAAAATAATCTGCGGGTTCTTACTTCCTGTACCGTTTACCATGATTTTCCTTTTTTCTTCTAATTTTCTTTTCTAGACGAAATGCGAACATCCCTTTCGCTCTATACTTGGGAAATCACGAATCTGAAGGAGATTTATTGTAATGGTCAATTGTATTTTAAGGCCGAACAATAGCAAACTGAGTTATAAAAAATAAATAGGAAACTGGTCGAAAGCAAAGGCGACGTCGGTAGCAGGAATTGCATATCCGATTTATTGTTTCGAATTGTGGCACCGGTTTCTCTCTTTCTCAATCATTTTTCTGATACACAACTTCCACTCTCTTAACAAATTATACACTCATCAGTAAAACTCTGCTAAAACCTTATTTATTTGAGTTTTCACTTAAATTTATTCATGAAATTTATATCATTATACTTACAAACTAATATCATTATACTTATCAATTGATATCATTACATTTATAAATTAAGATCATAGTATTAAATGTTATTGGTATTAGTTTATAAGGATAATGAGCTCAATTTATAATTTTAATGGTATCAGTTTCATACTATGAACAAGTTTCACATGATAGGTTTTGTATTTATTTTTGTCATAATTTTGAAGAAAATGGGAAAGTCTGTTGAACTGTGTTATCAGCCTTTCGATTATTGAGGTTTTACTAACTCCTCTTATTTTTCCTCTGAAAATATATAGGCCGTTTGTTTGGGGTAATAGAAGTAGGTAATGGAAATCACTTCTATTGATATTGTTTGTAATTAATTTTGATACACAAATAATGAAAATATAAGTAAGTAATTGATTACCCTCACTCACTCAACCCACCTCACATGATACCCATTGTTCATGTTCTAAACAAATAATAACAATGCAATCAATAACCCTTAGTGACTGAACCCTCACTTATACTCATTACCATTTCCTAATCATACCTAGTCGGCCCATAATTTTCCCATAATCCCACTTTGGAGACCATAGTAGAAGAGTCTTGGATTTCTGAATGAAATTTGTTCCAAGGTATTCGAAGATTGAACGAGACAGTGTCGTGTGGGATGGTCAGACATTATACGTTTAATTATCAGATACTCGACAATTTTCATTTATTTCTAGAGATTATAAAAGAGGAGTTTGGAATTTCCAATTATGAAATTTATTCCAAGGAACTGTGAAGGAATAAGATTGAACCATTTCAATTTTTCAAGCCAATGTTTAATTGTTTAAATCAAGATGTAAATCAGCTAAACCTGAATATTGTGCAGGACTGTAGAGCATCTTTTTGAAGATTACGACGACCAAGATTAATGCTGAACGGGACATGAAGATTGATATTCACGAGTGAATCATAGATTATTGTGTTTTACAATAATTTGAAAAAAAAATATTACAATTATGTAATAAAATTTGAAAGATCCACGTAGACAGTATATAGGTGGTAGGGGCAAATAGGTGTTTACATTAAAAAAAAATGCAACTTGCTCAATATAAAACAAATTGCACGTTTCAATATAAACAATTTAAACATTTAAAAGATGTCCTTGAATTGCATGGTACGCATGTTACATACAAAATTTTGTCATATTGCATATAAAAACATGTGCATTTATACACTTTAACAACATTTCATTTTAATAATTTATGGAATAGGTGTGAACCTGATTAAAATGATTACTTCTACCTATAATGGATGATCTTATGAGTCAGTTTTTTCAATATTTTGAATTTGGATCCCCTCCTATATAATGGATGATCTCATGTATCTTAAAAAATTTGTATGTTCGAGTGAACATAGATTTTTTTTTTGTAAATTGTGCAAGTGATTATACAAGATTTTAATTGCATGGAATGAAGAGTCCATGAGGAGATCTAAATCTCAATATGTTCCAAAATATATTGGAAAAAATTGTGCACCTAAATCAATTCATTAATCTAGATCTTTTATATTAAAATATTATAATGTTTGTTGTTCTCTCAACTAATTGTTTCCATTCTCATCATCATTAATTCATTATATGATTCTCCATTCTTTCACCTCTTATTTCTTTTTTTGAAAAATTCTCTTGCAAAACATTTATTTGGTCAGTGCTAGCGGTTTTCAGTAAATTACTTATTTTTCTTCAACTATAAGTTTGCTTCAAAAGTCTGGTCTCAAATCCATAGTTGGTTGAATGTTATGCTAGCATCCCATTTGAAATGTCTATAAATTTGCTCCAACATAGTTCGCTGGTTTCAAATGGGAAACTAAAGAGATAGATTTCTATCAAATTTGTGGAATGAACTTCTTTTTAACACTAATGTCCCAAACTCAAATAGGATAGTAGAGAGAGAAGATTAAGATTAGAACCTGGTTATGGAAAACTTTAAAAGATGTAATTGTTACAGATTGGATAGATGATCCACTAGCTAGGCCGAGTTCTTGAATAGTGTAACTGAATACTTTTTTTTAAGTATTTCAACTTTGTAAAAGGGTTGGGTACTCCTTGTGCCACTTTTAAAAAAAAATTATCAATAAAAAAAATTATCTAAATATTTTTTGTTTAATCGTATCATTTTCACCAGTTTCATTCTATAAACAAGTTTCATAAGTAATTTTAACTTTTTTACAAAATCTCTTCAAACATCTAAATATTAAAACATATGTCATTATTTTTCTCACGCTAAAGTCAACTTTATCTCATTTAATTTATACGAATGTCATTATTTTATCATTCAATTCTCATAAAAATTAATTTCATTATTTTTAATACTAATGAACAACTCATACATTAACATTACAACCTATGCAAATAGTAAATGTTCAACTAAGAGAAAGATAGATGGGGCATTACATTAAGGGTGTGTTTTAAAACACTTAAAACAGCTTTCAGAAGCACTTATTTTTAAAAAATGTGAGAGGGAGTTTTGAAAATATATGCTTTTGGAAGTTGTTTTAAGAGTTTGAAAACACAGCCTAAGGTACAATTACACTTGATAATGTGTAAATTTCATTAGAAGATGTAAGTGAAGAAAAAAAGTTTATATCTTAAATTAACGAGTCTCAACTTATTTTCATTTGATTCTAAACAGTGTTTTTGTAACCGGTTTGAACCGAACGGTTCAACCGGTTGGACCGGGAAACGGCCGATAAACCGGTCAAAAAAGAGGCCTAAAACCGTTTTTAAGGTTGGACCGGTTTGAACCGGTCAATATCCGGTTCAACCGAGAAAAATTGATTTTTCTTTTTTTTTTATAAATTTTACACTTTTTTTTAAATTTTAAACTATTAATTATTTAGGTAAAAAAAATTATTATTTTTAATATCAATCAAATTTTCACTAATCCTTTCTTGTAAGTAAGGATCTAGACCCCCCACCCCTTTTATATTACTCCATTTTACTTTTTTTTTTGTACTTATTCAATGTGGGATAGGAGGCTTGGAGTTTAGATTCACCTCTACTCCATTTTATATTACTCCATCTCATATCTTTAGTAATACTTATTCAATGTGGAATGGAAGATACATAAAGTCCACCTCCTCTCTTTTAAATATTAATATTACAAATCAATTGATAAATTAGTTATTTTTAAAAAATAATAAAACATAAAAAATATTAAAAAAATAGTAATAAATCATTTAAACGGTTGAACCGCCGATTGAACCGGTCCAACCGGTTGAACCACTGACCGGTGATCTGTCCGATTCGATCACTTGTTCGGTTATAAAAACACTGATTCTAAATATGCCTTGAAGTCAAGAGTTTATGTAGAAACAATATTTGTATGAAAGAGTCTCATACATAAAATTAGTACAATTCAACACAAATCAACATTCATCCCTATTAATTTGTTAAGCGTTAATGTTTCGCGTAGGCAGAAATTTCGATTGGTTTTCGGGTGATGATTCTTCTGGCGTTAATGTCTCATTATGTCCCATCTTTTCGTCAGAATCGGCCACGCAAACGAAATGTCTTTATTATGCCATCCATTTCATAACAACGCGATATTTTATCAAAAAAACCGATAAGTATTTCAAACAATCATAAATGAAAGAGAAGAGAGAATTCATATATATATATATATATATATATATATATATATATATATATATGAGTGTGTGTGTCCTCAAGTGGGATGAGATACTGGAATTTCACATGTAAAATTTCAAAATTATAAAAATCAGTAAAATTCTCCATATATATATATATGTAGATGATCTCAAGTGGAGGCGGCGAATCCTCCGCCCTTCATCATCTGCCGGAACTCATCGAAATTAACCATCCCGTCGCCGTCGACGTCGACGTTCTTAATCATGCTTCTGCATTCCTCGATCGTCCTGCCCTGTTTCAGCCCTAGCGACGCCAGCACCTCCCGCAGCTCCTCCACCGTGATGAATCCGTCGCCGTTCCGGTCGAAAACCTTGAACGCCTCCCGCATCTCGTCCTCCTCGCTCCGCCTGCTGTCGTCCTCCATTACCACCGTGTACAGCGCCCCGAATTCCTCCGCGTCCACGCACCCGTCGCCGTTCGCGTCGATTTTCTGAATCATCTGCGACAGCTCCTTCTCCGGTACATCTACCCCCAATTTCTCCATCGATTCGCTCAGCTCCTCCTGGCTGATTTTGCCGTCGCCGTTCCGATCGAACAATCTGAACACACGCTCCAGCTCCGCGCGATCCATCGATTTTTTGAAATTGGGGATGAATCGATTTTGAAATTGGGGATGAATTTGACGCGGAGAGGGGAAATTGGAGTATTAATTAATGGCGATGATTTGTTGGGATTATTTCATCAGAAGAAGGAATGATGATGTTTACCAACGTGCATCTGCAGAAATGATGAAGAAGAACAAAAACAGGGGAGGGAGAAATGAAAATGAATTGAATTCAGGTTTTAAATGCGGGAATCGCGTGGGATTTAATTGATTTTATGGTCCAGTGAAAATAAATCTGGAATTCAAGGGCGGGAGGACATTGGGTTTTCAAAGGATTTGTCATTTGTGGGAAGAAGCCTACTAAAATTGGCATATCAATTTTCTACTTATGGCTGGTTTAAATTTTAGATTTTGTTTTTTTTTTATTGTAGGTCACACCCACGTGTGTAATTGATTAACATACCATACACAATATCAATGTGTAATAAAATACCAAATCTTAATCTCATAAAGACAATTTTTTTGAAGATTATTCTAGTTAAAAAATAATCTCATTAACCCTCGATTTAAGATTGAATAGGCTTCATCTTAATTAGGTATACCATGCAACTCAAGTGTACTATTGAAATATACAATTTATTTTATTACAGTTACACTTGTTTATATTGAAACATGCAATTTGTTCAGTGTAAAACAAGTTAAGTGTTTCAAGAAAAAAACAAACTACACGTTTCAAAAATGCACTTGAGTTACACGGTGCACCTAGTGGACATGAGACCTACTCATCCTGCACGATACGCAAATTTTTTAAAGACCTAGTTAATTATTTTTATCTTACTTTAAGGCTAGACGATTTTTATTTTGACAAAAAATTGTGTGAACCCGAGTTCACAATGAACTTTATCTCTTCAAATATCATTATTATGCATGTGCACTATCAATGTTATGTTTATGCACTATCACTATTTAAAAATTCTTTATTTTTTAAAAGTGATAGAACTCGAAACCCCTTAGGTGCTCGAAACCCTTCAAGTGCGATCAACTTTTAAGATGGATCAGTCTATATAGAACTTTGTTCTGACTTGAAGTGGGCCCCCACTAGTGAATGGTGAGTTCTGATCCCCTAGATTAATCGATCTTTAGATCGAATACCGAGTTATCAAAAGAAAAAATGATAGAGTTCACTGCGAACTCGGGTGCACATGAGATTTATTATTTTATTTTTTTAGTTCAAGTTATAGTAGACAACATAAATACAACTTTAATTTTATTTTTATCACCTTGTATGAATTTAATTTGAAAAATTATTATTTCATTTGGTCTTGAATTGAAACAAAAAAATTAATTCCAAGTCTTGATGAAAGAAAAATATTCAGCCATAAATTGAAACATTTGTAAGATAGAACTTGTATTGAGACTCAAATTAACAATTGAGCCCCTACTATGAAATTCTTCAAAATAAAAATTGAGTAACATTTTGGTGCGTAACAAATATAGTAATGGTGAAAACAACTCATACAAGATGTGAAATCTTTGGAATGAAATCGATAGTGCAATAACCAGCGCTGATGTTACGCATGGTGAGCGGAAGAAATGGAAGATTGTTTGCCCAGAATTGCAGAACCAGCGCTGCGAAGAGGGTAAGTTGCAAGGCGTGGCATCCACCGGCGATGGCAATCTTAAAATAAATGTGGACGCAGAGTTCTTTGATGATACATTTGAGACCGGTGTTGCCATGGTATTACGAGATGGGAATGGGGAGTATATTCGTGGTCGTACTCTAACGATCCCTAGACGAATAGATGAAGATGTGGAGGAAGCGATGGGGTTCTTGGAAGCCCTCTCTTGGGCAAAAGAAATGGGGTTGAGCAAGGTGATTATAGAAGGTGACGGTAGATGCAATTTCACATAGTTGGCAAGCCATTTCGATTTTTGGCGATTATGTTAGGAGTTGTAAATCAATTATGGCTGATTGCCCGGACTATTCAGTTAATTTCGTTCGTCGTGATGCTAATATTTTAGCTCACACTTTTCCTAGGGCTTCTCGACGTTATGAGAGTCCGTCTATTTGGGTCGATCCTCCTATTGATGTGGATGGACTTCTGATGAGTAATTGTGTCTGTGAACATATAATATAAGTTCTCTTGGGTTCGAAAAAAAAATAACTCTTACAACTAATTAATAACTTGTTAATAAAATAATTAATATCATTTATAAATGTGATTTAATATTCGCTTTAAACATTAGGAGAGGAAGTTAATTTTTGTTGTTATCTTGTATGACTTGAATTGAAAAGTAAATTCATTGGGCATTGAAGTAAGAAAAAAAATTGAATTAGGTCTTAAATTGAGAAAGAAAGAAAAGGATCTTGATTTCAGACATGTTAAAATTAAGACTCAAGATGATACCTAACTTAAAAATTGAGCATATATATAAAGAAAAATATTTTATTTTATTCTTATCATCTTGTATGGTTTTCATTTGGGAAAAAAACACCAAACATTAAATTGAGACAATTTTTTTTTGGCTCGAACTCTAAATTGGGAAAAAATAAACTGCGCCATGGATTACAAGTTTGTGAAAGATGGAGACCTATTGAAACCCAAACCAAGAATTTGGCCAGTATTCTTTTTATTTAAGTAAATATTTAGACTATAGAGTCACCACTAAAATCAATAAATCGATATAATTCTTAGTCAAGAACTACCTTTTTTTTAGTTGAAAACACAACTTCATTTCTAAGGAGATTTAGAGAGAAGACAACTGAGGGTCGCTTGGTCGGAGATAATGAAAGGAATAATGAGAATTATTTATATTAATAATGCTTGGTAGTTTTGATGTGTCCATAATGAAAAAAAAAAAAATCATTGATTGTCCTATTTTCATCACTAACTCAACCTTTCTCACACGATACAATTTCTTAGCACTAGTAATGCAATCAATAACTCATACTAATTGATCTCTCAATAATACTCATTATTATTATCATTCTCAAGTCATACCAAGCGGGCATTGAGAAGGCTTTCCACAAACATTGACATTACAATGTTCATCAAAGAATAAAAGACTTGAGGAAACCTTACATGCCTCTATAGGATAACCAAAAGTCAAGTCACAAGTGCTAGGAGAGTAAACCTTATTTTAATGTTTTTATTTATTAAATTCGTTGGAAAAAAATATACAAAGGAACAAATAAAATTTGACATTGAAACAGAGGGCAACAGAAATAAGTAAATGAATTTGTTTGAAATAATATTTCATACAAAAATCTTCAAAAATGTGCTTGAGCCTTATTGGATAATCACTGCACAGAGTAATAAACTGGCTCTCCTCCTTTCCTTAAATTACATGATCACATGCATATAAGCATTACATAAAAGTAATCGATCTGTGCTGTTTCATAACTTCTATTATTGTTTCCTTTTCCACATTGCCTATTCATGTAGCCAGAATCATTTTCTAAGAACACTTTACGGGATTCATAGGATGCAAAACACATTTTCACTTACCTCCTGCTTCCCAAAAGAGAAAGAGAAGCTAAAGAGAAAAGGGCGCGAGATTGATGCTTTGAGGATTCTCCAACACCATATTGAAAATCATTTCAGCAGTCCCCAAAGCCTAAATCCACAAAATCAATCACTATTTCATTTTCGTCGAATCATACTGGTAAGAGAGGTAGTAGAATGGAAGAAAAAGTAATGGTATCAACGAAAATGGTCATATAAAAGCTGAAAATCACATTAAGTGCGTTTATATGTATGTATGTATGGAGCCCGATGGTGGATCTCTTATGGATCCCAACACCAGCATAAAACACTTGCACACAGTAGCATGACACACTTAGTTTATGTTGATGTTGGGCCACGTAAGAAACCCACCATCAGGCTCCATATCGAAACTGCGTACATATATTGACATTCAGTGGGAGTATGAGAAAATTTACCAGTGAGAGCCCTTCTCCTTCATGTCCAGCAGCGATAAAAGTTTTGGATAATCCAGGTACAGGCCCAGTTACTGGTTTACCACCAGGCACTGTAACAAATTGTGATAAACATAACAGATGAGGAAACTAGAAGAATTAGAATTTCTGTCATACAATGTATAATACTAGAGTGAATATATTCATCTCTTTGAAAAACTTACTGTAAGGTCTCAGTCCGACTCTCACTTCTCTGCCTTCGATTAAATCATTCAGAGGGACTTCTTTTAGCACGGGAAAGAAGTCACTCACCCTCTCCCATATCCGATGGATGGTAGATTCGTCAATATTGGTGTCGAACCCAATAAATTGGCGGCTACTCCCTGAATCAACAGACGGCCATGCGACCTTAATGATGAACCTCAAAATAAATAAATACTAGTATGTTTTATAAAGGACAGCTCAGTCTTAAAAAGTGATAATATAAAATTTCCCTAATGAAGGATATAACACATAACAACCTTTTAAGACACCATGGGAACTGGGGATAGATACCCATGCAAACTGTAATCAGAGGACCAAACTTCACTTTGACAATATTTGTATAGATTAATTTATTAATTAATTCCATCCATTACGTTGTATTCCTTGAGCGTAAAAGAGTTTAGACGCGCAAATCTACATAGCTCCTAAATTTGTGAATTTGTTAGGCACAAATTGTTGGTGAGGGAGATTTAGCAAAATTGTAATGGGCATATGCTGCATCCTGATTAGTTCACCTATCCCCCAAAGCATGTCTGTCTAAAAGGACATGACTGTGGACTTTTAAGCCAATTCTGTTCAAAATTTGAGAATCCACATCTTATATAACAGAAATACCAACCCTTTGGAGAATTTTAAAAGAAGAGTAGATATTTACTCATCAGAACAACTAAATGGAATCAATGATTGACCAATTGTATCTCGTTCGGAACAAGAAGAATCCATTCTGAAGTCTATGACTAGTGAAAAATACCAACAAAAATGTGGACTGATTTTGAGGAGTTACTCTTCATTTTGAGAACAAACAGATGTCACGTAGGCTCATAGCCTATACTATGAAACAAACATTGGCAAAGAGGCAGTTAAATACTTTAACAGAATTACCTTTCTTGAATCGTCAAGCATATTTGGACAGACAATGGTCTCTTTCCTTTAAAATAGGAACTCAATGATGCTTTTTATGTTCTTGCGAATTATTATACTCTAATGCAATTTCAGAAATCATTTACAGAAAACGTTCTACAAGTTATTGGCAGTAACTCTGTTCTAAGAACCTTTATAAGTTTATCTTTAAAAATAATTGAAGTGGACACTTATAGAAACAAATTCTCAGAGCTTGACGTCAGTACATTACCATGTGAATTATTCCACTGCTGGAGTATAATCATATAAGCTGAATTAATGAATTATTTTGCACGGATAATATAGAGAAAAAGTTGAACAAATGGATCAGAACTTGAAGTTTACCAAGAACAATCCTTCCTAACATGTCTGTGGTAGCTGTCATTGAAATATATGCAGGGTTTGCATCATACGCAGTCCCCGAATCTGTAGTAGCACTCATGACTGCAGATTCATGATTGACATATCCCACCTCCATAAGCCCATGATTAAGGTTAAAAGGCTTGAAATTCTCAAGAACAAGCAGATGGCCCTGCCACGGAAATAAATGAAAACACCTAACACGTAAATAAATGAAAAGTCAATTTGAATCAGAAACCCAAGAGCACCTACAGCAACCTAATTGCTAACTTTCTTCAAAGAAAATTTGAAGTTTAATTACATTAAGTGAAAAATTAATGTTGCCATGCGTTTTGCTTGAGAGATCTGTAATCCAGATAACTATTCAAAGAATATTTATAACTTTCTTAAAAGTTTTACCATAAAATAACTAATAACAAGAGACACAAGTAGGTGTTCAGGCCAATTGTTTTAGTTCACTCTCAATACTATTTAAAACTCAAAAAACCTAATTAAGTTAAATGCTGATGTCCGAGAACTGAAATAATTCAAATTTAAGCAAATAATTTAGACTCACACCTTAATACCTTACCTTTCGAGGCTTTATTGGGAGATCTAGTTCAATTTCAGAATTCTTTACAAGGTCATGCATCAAAGAACCGCTCCAACAGCCAGCTGCAATTATAACAGCTTTCTTACTCTGCAACGTATTCTTGGAAGTTTGAACTGCTTCAACCTCTCCGGTGCTCTCAGATCTGACCATATCAGATAAATGATTATTAAAATTGTGTAGCTCAGTCGCCCTATAAATACAAATTGCAAGCAGCACACCCGATAATGGTAAAAGTAAAATGGGAATAAGTTCCTAATTGTATTACTCAACAATTAGCCTGATAACACCATAGTAAACAAAATGAACTGATTAACCTTAGCAAACCGGTTACTGGCTCATAATAAAACTCAGCGTATCTCCCTTCTGCTGCAAAATCCCTGTTACCCTAAGATAGTACCATTGGTAACTATAACGACAACAAAGTTTTAATATAGGATAGAAATAAACTACTTTTTTTAGGAGAAAAGATAAACCACTACAAACCTTCTCAATAAAGGCAACAGCGCGTCGAGCATCTATTTGACAGTCATCGGGCATAAAAGCTGCACCGCTTTCCTTTCCAAGCTTAAGAGCAGGCTCCTCTGCCAACAGATCATCAGAAGACAAGAATTGTGCAGCCAGACCAGCATCCACAAACTGCTCAACCTTCTTCCTCAACACAGAACAGTCCTCTGAAGTACTACCAACCAGCAAACTTCCTGTTATATATATAAAAAAAAAAACATTTATTAGCTTCATGTTCCTTATATTTTGGAGAATTCAATAATATACAGGATCAAGCTGAGAGCACTAGAATATAAAGTTAGGTTTTTAGCATATTTATATACACAGGTTTTACCTATAAAGGGCTATGACGTTTCATTGCTGAATACGAAGTTTTCATCATTATCTATTTTGTGTTAGAAATTGCTATCCAACAGAAAGGCCAAGATATAAAGTGAACAAAATGTAATTTATCCACACAAGTTAATAAATTAATGGAACCAGACATGAATTAATACTCTCCAAATATTTGTGGCAAATGAATCAAGATAACTGCAATTAACCATATCACTTTATTAGAAAAGAATTAGAGTTAAGGCATATAT
The DNA here is from genome assembly GCA_037126765.1 of Stenogyne calaminthoides. Lineage (NCBI taxonomy): Eukaryota > Viridiplantae > Streptophyta > Magnoliopsida > Lamiales > Lamiaceae > Stenogyne > Stenogyne calaminthoides. Next base: position 8,833,399 of record JBBCBC010000021.1, on the reverse strand, counting down.
ACTCACAAGTCACAACGAGTCACAGGCCCACTAATGGATACACATTTTCAATTCTATATATTACTCTCATTATTTAAAAAACCCCGTAACCATATTATAGTACATGAAATGCCATAAATCTCAGATAAATAATGAGCTTGTTGCCACGGTTTTTTCTTTTTTCTTTTTGGCGTTTTAGTCCCTTTCTCATGCAAAATTATATCTTTCGTACCGAGTGCACTATTTATTGGCAATTTTTTAAGTACATAAACCGTTTATTGATACGATATATGTTAGCACTTCCGATGAAAAATTAGTGTGGGATAAAATATGAATACTTAAAGAATGACACGTAAAATAGAAGAGTTAAAGAAATAACACCCTAAGGTGCAATTATACCATGCACATTAACTGTAAAATGAGGTAAAACATAACAATTTTAAAATTTGGAATCCGAAAAGCTGTCATCCAACTACAAGTTATCGCTAGTTCTTTTGTCCGATTCATCGTGCTAATAGAACAGTAAATACCTGCATTTTATCATTTGTATTCATCTTTTTCTTCACTGAAATATAATTCAATCATTGGTAATATTAAAAATAAATCTATCATCGATTCATCGTATATATGAAGACATCGTATTTTTTTCCAAGGACAACTAAGCATGAAACACACTAAGCCAAGGATAACAAATCTCTACATTAAAAGTAAATCTCAGTATCAAATGCTTCATCAAGAATAACGGCAAAACTCATTGAGGTGAGAGGAATCCATTTCTTTTACCTGTCTTCTTCCACCCAAGTGCCAATAAAGGATCCATGCCTTGATTCTGAATGCTCTCAGCCAATTCCCCCCACAGTTGACAGCTTCTCGTAGCCAGCTCCCATTTCTCACCCTCCGGATCTTTGTTAACCCTCCATATGTAACCCTGCCCTGAAATTAGCAATCAGCTCAAATGCCAACAAAATTAAGAGATTCTAAATCAATGTTATATAACCAATTTATACATACTTCGAGTATGAAACATTTAATCAGCTTAATTAATACCTGCACCAGTGGCGCCGGCGCAGGGAACGGCGGCGTCAACGACGGCGACGGACAGATTCGATTGGAGGAGAAATTGGCGGGCTATGGTCAACCCGATTACACCCGCTCCGACGATGACTACGTCAAATGATTGTGTGCCGGATCCGGAGACCTGATTCGATCCGGATATTTGAACGGGTTTGGATCTTCTGGCGTAAGTTCGTTCGGAGTGCGTAGGAGTTGGAAATGGGGAAGGAGGGTTACAGTTAATGCTTCTTCTCTTGGTATAAGACAATGTAGGTATTGTGAGAGTGGTGGAAGAGTGTGCACAGCGACGAGGCGAAATGATGTCGTTTGGGTTGGGGTTGATGAGAGCGAGTTTCAAAGCGGAGGCCGCCATTTTTAGTGGGAGTGGAGTGAGGGAAGAAGATGGCTATGGTTGTTAGTCAACAAAGATCTCCTCTCTTAAATGTAACTTGGGACTTGGGGGTCAATTCATGGCCAACTTTTTTTCAATCAACACTCACATTTTTTAAGGTAACTTGGTGAATAGATTATGAAATGGATTTTTTTTTTTTTAAAGCTCAAACAACAGGAATTACATAAGTTGATGGTCTTGAGCTAAGGACAGTATATGTCTAGGGATATCATCGTCCACCCAAACTTGAGGGAGGGGAGATTTAGAAGCCAACTTTGCTAGATTATGTGTCATTGTATTGTAAATCCGAGGAAGATGCTGAATACCTTTTACCAAGGTGTTTTGAGCCAAGATCCGAGTTCTAGCAATAATATTTTCTTCATAGCCCATGTAAGAGTCTTCCTTCGTGATGGCATCAATCGCGTCTTTCGAATCGGAAAAGATGATGATCGGACCCTGCGGGTTGTTCAGCCAGAATTCCAAGCCATCCGATATTGCACGAATTTCGGCCGCCAGAACAAAGCCAAGAGCTTTAATGTTGTGAAAGCCCGCCGCGCAAGGCTCCCCTCCAGGGTTAAAGATGCAGAAGCCAATGGCAAATATAAGCTTGCTTTCATCGTAAGCTGCATCTACTTTAAGCATGAAAGCAACTTCATTTGGTTCTATCTGAGGGGTAAAGGCGATCGGTCTAGTTCTGGGTCTGAGAGTTCCTTGCATGAGTTTGTTCTTTTCATTGTGGAATTGAGAGAGAAAAGCCTCGGTCCAGGTGGCATGGATCATCTTTGGTTCGTTGGGATTAGGTTGTGGTTTGTGTGATAGATCGCATCTCTCTTTCTAAATTCCCCACATCTTGACTGCAGCTTTCTCGAGATTGGATTCTTTGAGGGAATGGATCAGCAGTAGAGTGATACTATCCAAGTGGGCACCCTTCGTCTTCTTAATAGTGTTCCACCATTCCGTAGTTTTCCATGCGTGTTTAGTCACCTGACAGTGAAACAGAACGTGATTAGTTCAGCCCAAAAGAAACCACAGAGCACACACCTGGGTGGGCACGGGACATGGTAAGTGGCCAAGTTTGCCTCTGTTGCGATCGCGTCGTGAGCAGCCTTCCAGAGAGAGAATTTGAGTTTGGGTGGAATGTTGAGTTTCCAGACTTTGGGCCAATAAGTCGGAATAAGGCTAGTAGAACAGCTTCCGATATCGTCTTTATAATTAGTCGCAGCACGAGCAATCCAATAGGCCGATTTGACCGAATAGATCCCCTTTTATACTCTTCTTCTTCCTCTTTGTAAATTTGGGACGTTAAACTGAGATTGAGAGAGTGAGACAAAGAGTGAGGAATGCTACTGATACTTAGTGGATCTTTGAGCCTTCTCTCTTACACCGTTCATTCCATCTCTGACAATCAGGAAACCTGAGCCCGTGTTCCTCGGTGTGCATAATAGGAGCAGGAAGAAGACCCAACAAAGGGCATCGAGCAGTTGAGGTCCTTCGTTGCCGCTGATTCACCGCCGCCTCTCGGGTTGCAGATCCACCGTCGACGCTGGCTCTGCGCCCGTCGTCTGCTCAAGCCCATCCCCATCGCCGCGAAGCTCCGGTGCTTGTCGCCCGCTACTTTTCGTGAAGAACGGCCCCTACCGTCCGCCATCGTCCCGCGTGGAACGGACCAGCGCCGCCGCCATTTTCGAGTCCGGCCCGGTCATGGCCCGTCGTAAATAAATGTCTGTTAAGTAAGGTGAGTGAGTTTTTTTTTTTTTTATTTATTTCGTATTTTTTATTTCTGGTTTTTTCTTTCTTTCTATTTGTTTAGTTGACTTTAGTCTGATTTCTGGGTTTAACAAATTGTGTTTTAAGAAATTTTACAGAAAACTTTTCAGCCCTAATTTCTTATTTCTTGGTGGGAGATTTAAGTGGTATTGTATTCTACAACACTCGTGGGTTCAACTTGCTGTTTGTTTGGCGTATTGAGACACTTACCTAGGGTCTCGCTCTGGTAAATTGGCTTTATCTTCTCATTTACAGTTTTCAGTGGATAGCCGCTTGTCGCGGTGTTAGGTTGGGAATTCTGTGCTGTAGTTTTAGGTTTGTAAACTTGAAATCTATTTGGTTGTTTTCTCTCCTTGTTATGTGGTCTTGATGTTCTTGTGACTGTGGTAGTGCTGCTTCCGCTTTTTTACTTCTTATTTTTTACGCATCTTTGTGTGTGTAGTGTGAGTTTGTCTTTGCCTTAGTGTGTTCAAAGCTTTGTAAACCAAATGGCTACAACTACTTCTTCATTTGTGTTGGCTCCTTTTAATGGTAAAGGTGATTTCAGCATATGGAAACAGAAAATGAAATGCATCTTGATCCAACAACGTGTTTACAAAGCCATTGATCACTCTTATCGCCATCAAACCGAGGATAAGATAATTGAAATGAATGAGTTTGCTTTATCTTCAATCATCTTGAATTTGTCGATTATGTGTTAAGAAAGGTTGGAATTATGGATTCTCGCGAAAAGAACTTTGGGAAAAGTTGGAAGAATTATACTTCGAAAAATTCTTTGCATAGTAAATTGTTTTTGCTTGAGAAATTTTTCCGGTTTAAACTTGATTTGCACAAAGATATTGATGAGAATCTTGATGTTTTTACTAAACTTGTTCAAGATATTAAGCAAACGGGTGATAAACACATTGATGACTATACTCTTATTGTGCTATTAAATGTTATACCTGATACTTATAATGATGTCAAGTCTGCTATTAAGTATGGGAGGGATAATGTCACTCTTGCAACTGTGGTTAATGGTCTTAAGAGTAAGGAGCATGATTTAAAACACAATGGGAAGGGTAGTAAAAATTCTGAATTAGTTATGCATGTTAGGGGAAGGTCTTCTAGTAGATCTCACAACAAGAAACATGATAATCAGAATAATGATGGAAAAAAGAAGTCTAATGGAAATCATAGGTCTAAGTCTAGGAATAGGAAGTGCTATAATTGTGGTGAATCTGATCATTATTACAAAGAGTGCACTAAACCTAAGAAAAATAAACAGGAAGAGCAAGGTCAAGCTAATAATGCTTCTAGTTCTACTCATGATGGTGTGATTTATATGGTGACTGAAATGTGTGATGAACCATGTGTGAATTCTGTGCATTCTACTGCTTTATGTGAAAATGAATGGCTAATTGACTCGGGTTGTACTTTCCATATGTCTCCGTTTAAAAATCTATTTTCATCGTATAAAGAAGTGAAGTATGGTTCTGTTTCTATGGCTAATGAGAAAAAATGTCATATTGCTGGAATTGGTGATGTTTGCTTGATGCTTGACTCTGGTGTTGTTGTCACTTTGAAAAATGTAAGACATGTTCCTGACTTGTGCAATAATTTGATTTCTTGTGCTGCATTAGAAGATGAGGGTTGTGAGGGTAGGTGGGGCAAAGGTTGCATGAAAATATTGAAGGGTTCTTTGGTTCTTTACAAATCTGTTAAAATAAATAACTTGTATGTGTGCTTTATACCAAATCTGATTTTCGTGCTAATCATGTGAATGTTGTCAAAGTTGACAAGAGTGAATTGTGGGTTAGAAGACTAGGACACATGAGTAACAAAGGGTGCATAAATCTGGCATTTTTGGTGATGAAAAATTGTCATGCATACCTTTTTGTGATTCATGTGTGGTAGGAAAGCAGCATAAAGTTAAATTTCCTGTTAACCCCTACCCTAATCCCTCTTCTTGCACTGATGTTCTTGAATACTTGCATGCTGAAGTTTGGGGTCCTGCTAGTGTGCCACCCATGGTGGAAATGTGTATTTTTTGTCTGTAATTGATGATTTTTCTAGGAAAGTGTGGGTTTTCTTAATGAAAAACAAATCTGATGTGTTTGAAAAGTTTAAGGATTGGAAAATTCTGATTGAAAATCAAATTGGAAAAAAGATAAAAAATCTTAGAACTGATAATGGGTTAGAGTTTTGCAACAACTTGATGGATAAATTGTGTGTTGATTCCGGGATTAAAAGACATAAATCTGTTCCTAACACGCCCCAACAGAATGGGGTTGCTGAAAGGATGAACAGAACTTTGATTGATAAGGTTAGGTACATGCTAGTTGCCTCAGGTATTTCTAAAAAATTCTGGGGTGAGGCAGTTTGTATTGCTACCTATCTTATCAATAGGTCTCCATCTGTTCCCTTGAAAGGTAAATGCCCTGAAAATGTGTTCTATGGTAAAAGCATTGACTATTCTAACTTGTGTTGCGTTTGTGCATCAAAAGATTGATAAACTTGAACATATGTCTAAGAAGTGTGTGTTCTTAGGTTATCCTGAAGGGTTATAGACTTTGGTGTAAAGATGAACGTGGATTCAAAGTTGTTATCAGTAGAGATGTTATCTTTAATGAATCTGAATTTCCTTGTTTACATGCTTCTGTGTCTTCACATGAGAATGAGACTCCTCCTAGTGAGGTGGAGCACCTGCCCTGTTTATCTGATGCTGAAAATGCTGATTTGCATGCTGAAAATGGTGATTTGCATGCTGAAAATGCTGATTTGCCTGCTGTAAATGCTGAAATTACTGCTGAATATGTGGAAAATGTGCCTGAAAATGTTGATTTGATTGATTATCAGCTTGCTAGGGACAGACCTAGGAGAAACATTAGGCAACCTTCTAAACTTGATGATTTCTACATTGATACGCATGCTTTCAGTGCTTTTGAGTCTTGCAATAATGAGCCAAAATCGTATAATGAAGCCTTAAAGTCTAAAAGATCGGTTGAGTGGTTAAATGCTATGAAAGAAGAAATGAAATCCTTGCATGTTAACAAAACTTGGAGTTTTGTCTCTAAACCTAAGCATTGCTCTGTTGTTGATTGTAAGTGGTTATTCAAGATTAAGGATGAAACTGAATGTACTAGATTTAAGGCTAGATTAGTGGCTAAGGGTTTTACTCAAAAGGAGGGGATAGATTACACTGAAATATTTGCTCCTGTTGTGAAATTTACCACTGTGCGCATAATGCTTGCTCTTGTTGCTCATTTTGATTGGGAATTGAAACAAATGGATGTAAAAACTGCTTTCTTGCATGGTGATTTGGATGAAAAGATTTATATGAGACAACCTGATGGCTTTGTTGATTCGAAATATCCTGAGCATGCGTGTCTTCTTAATAAGTCTTTGTATGGATTGAAACAATCACCGAGACAGTGGAATAAGAAATTTGATGAATGCATGATGTCTTTGAAACTCAAAAGAAGTTCGTTTGATCATTGTCTTTACTTCAAGAAAGAAGCATATGTTCCTTTCTTCTTGCTCATATATGTGGATGCCATGCTTCTTATTAGTCCTTGCATTAAAACTGTTGAGCATGTTAAAAAATGCCTTAGTGATAAATTTGACATGAAAAATCTTGGTAATGCTAAGAAGATTATAGGCATGAATATTGAAAGAGATAGAAAAAACCATACTCTCTTGCTTAATCAGATTTCATATGTTGATAAGGTTTTGAGCAAGTTTTCCATGTCTTCCTCTAAATCTGTTAATGTGCCTCTTGCTGCCCATTTTGTGCTAAGTAAGACTCAATCCCCTGAGACTAAGTCTGAAATTGATGAGATGAAAGATGTGCCCTACTCCAACGCAATTGGATCTGTGATGTATCTCATGGTAAGCACTAGACCTGATATTGCTTATTCTGTTAGTTGCTTGAGTAGATATATGTCTAATCCAGGTATGCCTCATTGGGAGGCTTTGAAGTGGCTTCTTAAGTACCTTAAGGGTACGATGGAGGTAAGTCTTAAATTCTCAAAATCTGCAAATGGTGTGAGGTTAGTTGGTTATGTGGATTCTAACTATGCTAATGATAGAGATAATCGAAAATCCACCACTTCTTATGTATTCTTTTATGCGGTGCTTGTATTAGTTGGAAATCCCAATTACAACATATTGTTGCTTTGTCTACTACTGAATCTGAATATGTTGCGATTACTGAGGCTGCTAAAGAGGTCATTTGGTTAAAAGGTCTTATTTCTGAAATTGGTTTCCTTGAAGGTGAAGTTGTTGTGTTTTCTGATAGTCAATCTGCTATACAACTATGTAAGAATCCTGTATTCCATGAAAGAACCAAACATATTGATGTTAGATACCATTTTGTGTGTGATATTGTTGAAAAAGACATTATTAATCTTGAGAAAATTGCTTCAGAATTTAATCCTGCTGATATGGGTACCAAATGTCTTTCGGTAGAAAAATTCAGGTCTTGCATGAGAACTTTGAATTTTGATTCTATTGATAAGGTCTGATTTTTCTATTTTGTTTGTGACTTGTGTGTCAAAACTGTTTTTGCTTGAAAGGCTTGTGTCCTGCATGTTTTTTAAAACTATGTGTTGTCTTAATAACACCCTTGTATTTGCTATTATTTTCTTTCTTCTAAACTTTGTGTTTTTTCTTTTGCAGGTGGCTGGTGTGTGTTTGGTTTTTGGGGCGATGATGAACTCCTGCGGATTTTTCGGAACGTTTCGTGTGTATTTGGGAATGGCCAAAAAGGTGGAGAATTTGTTGGGCTTGAGCCCATTTCGGTTTTGGCCATTTGGCCCATTACTTGAGGCCCTCCCAAACTAAAACCCTAGGTACGTGGTTAAATACTCAATCGGTTATACACTCAGGTACGGTTACCAATCTTTTAAGTTTTGGTAACTCCTTAAGATGCAAAAAGGGAAATAAATGTGCTATTAGTATTTTGCTCGGAGTTGTGTGGATCTTATGGAAGTGGAAAAATACAGTGATCTTTGCAAATGAGATCTTTTCGGGGTCTAAATTTCTAGAAGAACTCAAGGCAAGACTATATAGTTGGTTTGTTGTTAAAAATCTCATCCAAACAAGACTGTTCTTTTAAAGATTGACTCACTAGCCCAAGTTTGTGTGTAATCCCATAAGATTCACTCACCTCTGTCTGTGTACTTTCACAGTTTTTTCACCGATAAAAAAATAAATCACGAATACCATGATCCGTTGCAAACTGTAGGCCTCGCTTGACAGGCAATGCTTTTGCAATCCCCACGTCGGGGCTGCAACATCGTTTCCCTGAAGCACCAGACTACCCGACCCATCTCATCCCTAAGAACATTGGCAATACTTGCATTGTGCCCAACTTTGACCGATGCAACAGTATTTAGCTTCAATCGACCAGGCTCATGAGCCCTCCATCGCATGTTGCCATCATCAACATTCTCTCGCTCTATACACTGTTGCGCCACACGATAATCACGTGTATGAGCACTCCACATCGCTTCGCACTCTGGAATATTAATTGATTTTTAGTAATGCTTTAATGTTGATTGATTGGTTCAATTGATGTTATTTATTTTTATTGTTCACTTCATTAAAGAATGTACCGTCATATGTTAATATTGTGCCATAGTTAAATTCAATCTGCACCATTAATTTTTTTCAATTTTTATTAACTTCATTAAAGATGTAATACTACAAAAAAAATATTCTCACTTAAAATAGGGGTGACACTATTAACTCCAACAAAAATGAACCTTTTAAATGAGCAAAAAAGAAAAGAAAATTTTAAATGAGAATGACCGGATTTTTCGAGTAACACTCCTGTGAACCAGGTCTATGCATGAACTTTATCACTGTTATGAGTAAAAATTATCACTGTTTTGCACAAAAACTTTCACGGTTTAAAAATATAAAACATTTTCTAAACAGTGATTGTTTTGTGCATAACAATGATAATTTTTATGCATAATTGTGGGAGTTTTTGTACATAACAGTGATACTAAAAAAATCGAGTTCACGATTTTTGTCGGATTTCTCTTATTTTGATTTTTAGAAGAAGTTACATTTGATATTTGAACAGAACATTACCCGTTGACGCCCTCTTAACTAACTCTTAAAAAGTCCTCAACCACTAACACTTCAATCTTATCAATTATCATTTTTTTCTTCCTTACGACAGAATTAAGATTGCAATTTTGTTTGTATTCAGAAGGTGGGTAGATGGATTTCCTTAACTCGAGCTGCTGTTTTGCTCTAAAATCTTGCAATCTGCATCTGCTGTATACATCCCAATTCTCGGGTAATTTCTCATTTATCTTATGATTATTTGATGAAATTATATTCTCGAGGGCTCTACAAACAACTTGCAGAATTACTGAAATGTTGGGCAAAATTTGTGTCAGGTGGAGATACACATATATGATATGGAAACAGTAGTTCATCAAAGTTGTCCACCAAATTATTCTGTTTGAGTCATCAATGGAGTTCCACAAATTTAATTCTTGCCTGTTTATAATTTAATCTATGTTTCTCTTATTCTTCTGAATCTTTAAGGGATATGGAGGTCATACAAGTGCTTTGGCTAGTCAGAATCAGACCAAAAAGTTAAGAAAACGAGGAAATTTTCAGAAAATAGACAAAAAATCAGTGTCAATTCCGGATAAAATTGATGGTGTAGATAGGCCATCCCCGAGTGTTGATGTTGAAGATGGGAACAAGAATTCCTCTTTGGAGGTTGAGACATCTGCAGTTTTAGTCCCAACAAGGAGTGATGTTCTTCAAGCTTGCACTGTTACCTGTGGTTTGATAGGTGCTCTGGGTGTTTAATTAGGCAGGTACTTTATATTCTATTAGTCCCAATTTGGATTCAGTTGCATTTCATAATTGTTGAGAATCAAGAATTGGTTAAAGATCACTATGAGTATGTGTTGCTGATATAGTTTTGGAGTGATTTCCTCCTTTTTCCTCTTCATTTAAGGTCCGCTTGGTATGACTAGGGAATGATAATGGTAATGTGTATCATTGAGGGGTCAATCGCTAAGGGTTATTGCTTGCATTGTTATTACTTGGTTAGATTATGAACAATGGGTATCATGTGAGGCGGGTTGAGTGGGTGAGGGTAATCAATTAATTAGTTCTATTCCCATTACTTGCGTATCAAAACTACCAAGTAACATTAATAGAAGTGATTCTCATTACCCTCCATTACCCCAACCAAGTGGGCCCTTACTTAATAGGTGTTTATTGTTATAGGAAATCAAGATCAATATATTTGTTACAGGCCCCATGTATGCTTGAACCACGTTTTGTGTTCGTCTTTTTTCTCCAGTTCCTTATGCTTGAAAGTTGTACAATTTATTGTCCTTACATGGGTGGTATGGGTCTTGAATGACAAATTGTGGAGTATCTGTATTGATGTAGTTGCGCCGGTTTGTAATCATGCATTTATCAGTTGAGGATGATATTATTGTGATGTAGCTCGTGCTTTAGCTACTTAAGACCAAGGTAGTTAAAAGCGCTCGCTTTGTCGCTTAAGCGGCTGAAGCGGAGCGGAAACTATTGATGCCGCTTTGATCACTATCAAGCGGAGCGATTTTAATTGCTGCGCCACTTTTTTTCTCAATTCCGCTCAATATCACATATCCGCCACTTTTATCTCTGTTATATTTTTTAATATTATTTCTCATCCCTATCCACTTAATATGACCGCCTCTTATTTAATATTACTAATAACTAAAAGCCCAACAGCCCATTGAATAAGATAAGTAAAGCCCATACTTAAAAGCCCAAGTAAATAAACTAAGAGATAATTATTAGATATATTTAGAATCAGAATTGCGAATCAGACTCGTGGGAATTCAGAAAGGGAGCGAAAAGGGTTCTACTGTAAGAGAAGAACAACAGCGGCATAAGCGATCAAACAGAAATCCCAAGTAAGTCTTTCTAGACTCTTTCTTCTTTCCTTTATTTTAAGAAAAGGATCAACACAACCTACATATTCAATAAAATTCCAGAATTTTAGAAGTTGCAATTTTTCCTTCTTTTATTTTTTCTTAGCCTGCTGTTAATTTTTTCTTTTTTCTATTCAACATTATTTACTTTAGAAATTATGAGACTCGTCATTATGTTATGTTTCCAGAAATATAGAAGTCTATATTCTGTTTTTTAAGTCAAGAATGTTCTGTTTTCAGAACTTTATTTTCAGTTTATGTATAAAACTGATTTTAGAAGTCATTAGGATGACTATGTTCTTTTTCCTGAAAATTTAGAAGCTGAGAAGGTGAGAAATATACTTATTGATACTTTATTGTGCAGTGAGATGGATAGTCCAAGTGCAACACAAGGTGATAATAGTTCTAGGTCTTCAAACAAGACAGATCCTGCTTGGAAGTATAATGTGTTGCAGGATCCAAAGAACCCTACTTCTGTAATATGCATGTCTTTGTGATAAAGTTACAAATGGGGGAATTTACAGAGCAAAGCAACATCAAATTGGTGACAATCGGAATGTCAAGAAATGCCTAAAGTGTCCGAGAATATGTTAGGAAAGAACTCAATGACTTTATGGACAAGAAGGTTGAAGACAAACTAAACTATGACAAGGTGCCTAATTTTGAGGACTTTGATGACATTGAAGATGAAGATGTTGGGGAATTGAAGTAAATCCCCTTGGTAAACGAACTGGTCGGTTTAACAAGGCCAAGACTACAACAAATTCATCCGCTTTTGCGACTTCAAAAGAAAGCCAAGGGAAAGGGTCCAATGGATGCTTTCACCTTCAAGAAGCCTGAAACCATTGTTGAGCTTCGAAAGCAAGGAAGGTTGAAGCAAACAAAGATCGATGAGAAGATGGATAAAGAAAGAAGAGACAACGTTGTACAATACATTGCCAAATTCTTTTACGAAGGTGGTATTCCATTCAATGTTTCTCGACTGAAATCTTTTCAATGTGCAATAGAAGCAATTGGACAATATGGTGGAGGAATGAGGCCTCCTAGTTACTATGAAATGAGGATAAAATGTTTGAAGAAGGAAGTTGCTAGCATGAATGACAAAATAAGTCAACATAAAGCTGTGTGGGAGAAACATGGATGTTCTTAATGGCTGATGGTTGGACAAGCACAACGGGTAATAGCATCTTCAATTTCTTGGTTTGCTCTCTAAAGGGATGTGTGTTCATCAAATCTGTTGATGCATCCTCATATTCAAAAACCGGTCCAAAAGTTCTTAAACTACTCGATGAATTCGTTGAATACGTTGGGGAATCAAATGTTGTGCAAGTGGTTACCGATAATGGTTCTAATTTCAAGATGGGGGGGTAAATTGTTGGAGAACAAGCGACCTAACTTATATTGGACACCATGTGCAGCCCATTGTATTGACCTCATGCTAGAAGATATTGGGAAAATGAAGTTGATAAAGAATACATTGGAAAAGGCCATTTCTCTTACATGTTATATTTATAACTCTGTTGGTGTGTTGCACTTGATGAGGAAGTTCACAAATCAAGCAAATCTTGTAAGAGCTGGGAAAACCAGATTTTGCACATGCTACCTCAACCTAAAGAGTATCCATCAACACAAGAATGCTTTACGAAGTATGTTCACATCAGGGGATTGGACTTCTAGCAAATGGGCTAAGGATGCAAAGGGGAAACGTGCTGCCGAAACTGTTTTCACAGTTTCATTTTGGAATAACATTGTATACATTCTCAAGTTGATGGGGCCACTTGTAAAAGTCCTTCGAATCGTTGATAATGAAAAAAAACCAGCAATGGGCTACATTTATGAAGCCATGGATCGAGCAAAAGAAGCTATAAGTAAGAGTTTTAATGGAAGAGAGGCAAAGTACAAAGATGCTTTCAAAATTATTGATGAGAGATGGGAAGATCAACTCCATCATCCATTACATGCAGCTAGTCACTTTCTCAATCCGGAATTCTTTTATGATGATGCATCGATAGAGTTCAATGAAGAAATTACAAAGGGGCTTTATGATTGTATATCAAAATTGACTCCAAATCAGGATTTGCAGCTTAAGATCATGGATGAATTGGCAACATATACAAAGGCTGAAGGCCTTTTTGGTTTTAATTTGGCAATCAAAACAAGAAAGACGAAGGCACCTGCTGAATGGTGGCGTTTGTATGGCAACTCTACACCAAATTTGCAAAAATTGGCCATAAGGATTCTTAGCCTCACGTGTAGTGCGTCAGGATGTGAACGCAATTGGAGTGTCTTTGAACAAGTAGTTACATTTCAGACTTTTATTTCTTATCTAAACATCTATAAATTTTCATATGTTTATTTTTTACTAACATTTATGTTTTTTTATGATTTTAGATTTATACAAAGAGAAGAAACAAGCTTGGCATGCAAAAACTAAATGATTTAGTTTTTGTGAAGTATAATCGAGTAATTAAAGAGCGCTATGATTGCAAGGTTGCCATGGATCCAATTGTTTTGAAGGATATTGATGATTGCAATGAGTGGTTGATCGGTCATAATTTTACTGGGGAAGAAGAGGATGCAGGAAATGATTTAGTGTTTAGTGATGATGAAAGAGTAGGTGGCTTGACATGGGGTGTTGTGAATAGTGCAGCCGGGGCTGGAGAACCAAGTAGATCAACTAGGACACAAACCAAATCAACTCGTAAAAATCCTAGTCCTAGTGTTGATAGATCTAAAGGCTTCACATTGTGTGATGAAGATGAAATTGAAGAAGATCTTGAAGTATATAAGTCAGATGAAAATGATGGAGAAACTGATGATAATTTTAGTGATTTTAGCAATGGAGAATCTGAGGGTGATGGTGATCCCTAAAATTAGGAAGTAGAACTTGAAAATAGGGGTTAACTAATCTGCTTTTTGGTTAGGAATAGAAGCTTGAAAAAAGAGGTTCACTAGTTCACTATTTTGTTGGATTAAAATCTTGAAAATGGTGGTGTTCACTAATTCACTTTTTTGCTTGAATTAGGAACTTAATATTGTTATTCACATTTTGAATTATGAAGTATATAACGTTAAACTTTCATGTCACTCACTTTGTTCCTTGTGTTTTACTATATAGAATTACTTAATGTTGTTATTTGTGCATATGATAATGTTGTTATTTGTGCATATGATATTATGCATAATGTTTTTGTAAAGGTGCGCTTAACTACGGTGAAGCGCGCTTTTTTTTTGCGCTTTGCGCTTAAAGCGTTAGGGAGTCTTTGCGCTTTGAGTGCGCTTTTCGCTTTTAACTACCTTGCTTAAGACATCCATCATGTATGGCTCATCTTGAATTTATACACAGCTCTTTCCTTGCATTTGATTGATAATTAGTGTGTAGCTGGGCTTGTAGGTTTCTCACATTGCAGCAAGTGAAGGATTGCCTGTTGCTGACTGTTCTGCAGATATAACATGTAAGATTAATGGTCACTCTTCCCACATGATTGTAATTGAAGGACAAAATATTACCTGCATATCATTTGACATTGCTGCTGATAATTGCAGCCTAAATATGTTACATTTTGGCTGTGAACCCACTTATTAGATTTTAAACGATAATTGGACGTAAAAGGTTCTCTGTAAAGCGTAGGTTTTAAGAATTTCTCTTGTGTGGATGTAGTAGAGATAAATAAGTTAACTGCAGAAGTTTTGAAAAAGGAAAGTGGTGCAAATAATTGGAGATACATTTTCTGCTATATAACAATTATGAAATCCTGCTTCTGTGCAGTTGGTCTTGAATCATGGCATCTTGGATTGATTACGGGATCAGTTATTCTAGTATCATCATCTCGTTTCTTGCTATTGAAGATATGGCCAGATTTTGCAGAGTCCAGCGAAGCAGCTAATCAGCAGGTGTACACATTATTAAATTGCCTAATTTTTAAAACAATATGAACATGAACATGTTTTTTAAAACCCTCTAGTACTCTATCATGCATTCTCCTGTTTTGACTGCAAAGAAAGAATACCAGTTGAATTGATGATCTTTTATGTTGTCTACTGAGCTGTTCGTATCTCTCTATTGACCTGCAGGTCCTTACTTCATTGGAGCCTCTCGATTACTTGATAGTAGCATTTTTACCTGGAATGAGTGAGGTGATTTTTTTTAACATTTCTTTAAGAAGACTCTTTACTACACTATTCTGATTTGGGAAACAGTTGGTATTTTGAGATAAGTGTTTAATCATTGCAAACTATTCTGAACCGAACAGGAACTTCTATTTCGTGGATCGTTATTGCCTCTCTTTGGCAGTAACTGGACAAGTATCTTTGCAGTTGCTGCGTTATTCGGTGTGCTACACTTGGGAAGTGGTCGAAATTATTCTTTTGCAATCTGGTATGTTCATACTTCCCATATTACTCATTTACCCACTAATCCACTATTTTCATTTAATCATGAAACATGTTTTATAGGGCAACTCTTGTTGGGGTGCTGTACGGTTATGCGACAGTTTCATCCTCAAGTATCATTGTGCCTATGGCTACTCATGCACTGAACAACTTAGTTGGGGGCATCATATGGCGTTACTCATCCAAGCAGATTAGATAGCATGTTTTTGGTATAATTCTTTCTTCCACCGCAACCATTTTTATATATTACTCGAAAAATGAAAGATAATGTGCTTTCCATGTGGTTATTTATACAACCATTGATTTTACACTTCATCAGATTGCATTTGTGTTGCAACGTGATGTGTGTTCTTACATGTACAAACTAGAGAAAGTTGCAAGACATAAATTAGGAATCTCTATCAATTAGCTGGGATTCCCATTAATAGAGTTTATTATAAGTGACATCTCTGATTTATTAAGTGATACTCTTGAACCAAAACATAATACAGTTGATACATTTGAATTATAGAGTGACATTATTTCCCTATTAAGTTTGAATTGATATGTACCCCACATTTTGAGCAAGATTTCAAGTATTGATTGTTCTTTTATTATTCGGGTTTCACTTGTTACTTTCTTTCACAGTGAATTAAAAAAAATTCCAATTAATAAAGTAATATTTTGATATCTTGCAATGATTTGTTTCGGTTTCTATATTTACAGAAATTCCAATTCACATTTTTAATTGACAAAAAATTATGTGAATTCGAATTTGCATTGAATTGTATTTATTTAAATATATTGTTGTTATGACCGGTGAACTCTGGGTTCACAGGATATTTACTATTTTTTATTTAGCTGACACCCATTTTTTTTCTTGAAACACTCAACTGGGCCTCTATTTCTTTGGGTTAGATGTTTGGGATGCTGGGCCATTTTCAGAAGTATAACAATGGGTCCGGTTATTAACACCCCCAACTTTGATAGATACACCTCTATGTTAGTTGACCCACCAATAATTTCGAGATTAATAAATACACATCCCCATAAAATACCTATTATACCCTTTATTGAACAAACCCCTAATATTCATTCACGCGGCCACACCCCTCTCTTTTCTTTCTTCTATATTGGAATTGCCCTTATGCTCGCCGCTCTCACACCTTTGAAAATTTGGCCAAACTCCGTAGTGCTAGTGAAATTTCGAATTCACGTTTTTTAATTTTCACTTTGGAAATGTCTCATCTCTCCATTTTCTCTGTTTTTGTTTCCCATTCTCTCGATAAAACTAGTATCGAAAAACATAGTGAATTTTCAAAAAAATGATTTTTCGATCCGAAAATAATTCATCATTTTTTTTTTCATTCTCTCGAAATTTTGGTCTCATTTCGGAAAATTTGGCCAAAATTTGTAGTTGTGCTGAAAATTTTGGTTTTTTCTTGGAAATGTATCCGAAATTTGGCCGTTTTATCTATCTGGTTTCCTGAAATTCATTTTTTTTTTTCATTATGTGGTTTTCTAAAATTTCTAAATGTGATGACTATAAATGATATTACTAAAATAATGCAGATTCGTGCAAGATAATTTCGAAAATGGATGCATATGTATAATTTTTTGGAAATTTTTTAATGGGTTTCCTTCCTGTGTTTTTTGCAACGTTTTTCTCTGGAAATTTATTGATCTTTTTCGACATTTATGCATCAACGCTGAATGGTTGACAGACTCCGGCTATGTTTAAACTTTGAAGAGGTGTATCTATCGTAGATGAGTATAAATATACAATTTTAATTTAAAGGGTAACATGGTCCTTTCATATATAAATTTTTTCGTTAAATTTTTTTGGGGTGCATCTACCAAAGTTGGGGGTGTTAATAACCGGACCCTATAACAATTCAAGTGGATAATTGATTTTTATCATTTTAAGCCCTCGAAGATTGAACACACATGATCAGATTGCGGCAATGAAAATTTATTATAAATAGATTATTAAATTTTTGTACTTTTTTCCACACAAATTAAAAAATAAAAATTATTATAAGTAGAACATTAAAATTTTGTATTAGTTTTCTGTTTTACCCTTATATCTATTAGTTTTTCAAGAAAATTATTAGTGGCAAAACATAATCATCTTTATGGATAAATGGAGTATTAAATTGCAAACTTCAAGGATTAATATTTTTTTTTTGATCGCGCAAGGATTAATATATTGGGAGGCAAAATTAAATTAACACTATAATCTATGTTGAGATGATTTTTCCATGCAAGTTTTTGTGGGTTTCTAATTTATTCCTGAAAGTATTCTAAACATTAATGTTGTAAAAATTTAGTAACAACAACCGTTGTTGATTGTACCTCCACAAAATAAGCGTACAACCCCCAGATGCTGTGCCGTGCAAATATTCTGTCCCCCCATGTCCTACATTTTGTTTCACGACTTTAACCACGCCGAGAAAATAAATGAGAAAAATAAAATAAAACAAGAAAAATCATAAAACAGAAAAGGTAGCCTACTATATGAGGCACGATTAAGTTTCTTGTAGTAAAAGATAAATCATCATATCACCCTTATTCATCAATTCAGTTATCAATGGATCATACAGCCTTTTGAACAATTCTTGGGGTAATTCTTTTTTTCGAAAAAAGAAAAAAAATACCTATATTGATACAAATACCCACATGATTAGGGGAGTAAACGAAACGAGTCAAGTCGAGTAGTGCTGAACTCAAACTCTACTCGATTGGAATTGTGAATAGGGAATAAGATCACCATTGAATTAGGTGATTGAGATTACCACTAATATATAAGGAGGATTACAACAATTATGGAGATATACATGGAAACTGAATCAAATAATAAATACAACAGATATCCTCTAGAATATTCTAAATACAAGATGTGGTCAATCGTTAATATCCTTAATACCCCCCGCAAGCGTTGCTTGGGATGAAGACAAACGCAGAGCTTGGAACGAAGAAACTCAAAGGCGGGATGAGGTAGACTCTTTGTGAAGATGTCAGCGAGCTGAAGATGAGAAGGGACGAACTGAGTTTGGAGACGTCCAACAGACACTAACTCTAGAACAAAGTGGCAGTCAATGTCAATTTATTTGGCTCGTTTATGGGCAACGGAATTCTGGCTAAGAAAGATAGCACTCTTGTTATCACAAAGCAGCAAGGGGCAAGAGGAAGACGAGATCCGAAGTTCTCGAAGCAAGTTAGAGAGCCAAATCAATTCAGAAGCCGTGTTGGCCATAGCCCGGTATTCAGATTCACAGCTTGAGCGGGAGACAATGGGTTATTTCTTTGCACTCCAAGAAACGAGGTTCCCGCCCAAAAAAATCGAGTAGCCATAAGTGGAACGTCTCGTCTCTACACAACGGGCCCAATCAGCATCCGAGTAACCAAAGATGCCAAATTCCGGACGATGAGAGAAGGATAGGCCAAAGTGAAGAGTACCTTTCACGTAACGTAGGATTCTTTTCACGGCTGCAAAATGATCCTCAGTAGGAGAATGGAGAAATTGACTCACAGAGTTTACAGCATAAGACAAATCCGGTCGAGTAATGGTTAAGTATTATAAGGCTCCAACCAACGAACGATATAAAGTCGGATCCGAAAAAGGCATCCCAGTGCTCAGAAGAGATTCCCCAGCGACAAGAGGGGTAGCGACGATTTTGAATCTAAGAGCTTTGCACGCTCCTAAAACGTCATGAGAATATTTGGCTTGACCTACAAACAATCCATCTGAAGTATACGAGATTTCCAAGCCAAGAAAGTAATTTAGCTTCCCAAGATCCTTAATAGCAAACTCTGCATGCGTCCGAGCAATAAACTTTTTCAGCAGAGTAGGGTCATTTCCTGTCACTATAATATCATCAACATATAAGAGAAGGAAAATGACCGAAGTACCTCGATGTAAGATGAAGAGAGACGAGTCTGAACGACTCGAAGCAAAACCCAGTCCCCCAAGAAACAAGCTGAACCGTTGAAACCAGGCCAAAGGAGCTTGACGAAGCCCATACAACGTCTTCTTCAGGCGACAGACGTGATCTGGAAAGCGGGGATCCATGAAACCGGGTGGCTGAGACATGTAAACCGGTTTGGTGAGAATGCCATTCAAGAAGGCATTCTTAACATCAAGCTGGCGAAGTGGCCATTTGAACTGAACAGAGAGTGCAAGGATAATTCGAACAGTAGCAGCCTTAACTAAATGTATGGTGGAAATCAGCCCCAGGGACCTGAGTGAAACCCTAAGCCACAAGACGGGCTTTGTGGCGCTCAATGGAACCATCCGAGTGATATTTAGTCCGAAACACCCATTTGGAGCCAACTATATTCGTATCCCGAGGGCGAGGTACCAAGTCCCAAGTGTGATTTGAATGCAAAGCATCAATTTTCTCCTGCATTGCAATAACCCATTCCGGATGCTTGGCCGCAGATTTGAAGCCTCGAGGCTCCGGTGTAGAGAGCAAAGCCGATAGAAGAACTGTGGAGGCCAAGTCAACTGGATAACGAGGCTTAAAAATACCCGACTTGGACCGAGTGACCATGGAGTGTGATGGCGGCACAAGTGGGGGGTCGGGAGGCTGACCCTGGTGCACGGCTGGAGGCTCGACCGGAGGGGGCGAGTGAGGCTGGACAGGTACCTCCGGATCGGCAGGATGCGGAACAGGTGGGGGAGTGTGTACCCCGGCTTCGGCAAGAGGTGTTTGGGGCTAAACGGGCTGCACAACCTCGAGATCTTCAAGAATGGGCTGTGTTGCGGATACGGGCTGCTCGACCGAATCATGCAAGGGCAAAGCAGGGTCGGACGATTCAAACTCCAAGTCTTGAAAGATTGAGAGATCAATATCTCCGGATGAAGTGGTAACCTGAGAATCACCCGAGAAGGGAAAAACACGTTCATCAAACTGAGCATGACGTGTAATAAAAGTACGAGCGGAAACAGGATCGTAACACCGAAAACCCTTGTGTGCACTACTATATCCCAAAAAGATACATGGACGACTTCTGAGAGCCAACTTGTGAGGAGAATAATCCCGAAGATATGGAAATACCCTGCAACCAAATGGCTTAAAGTTGGAATAATTTGGTGCTTGATGAAATATAAGTTCAAATGGCGATTTTCGTCCCAGAATTTCTGATGGGAGCCGATTAATGACGTAAACTGCTGTGGCAAAAGCATCAAACCAAAGGTTAGCAGGAGAGTGAGCATGAAACATCATTGAGAGCCCAGTTTCAGAAATATGACGATGCTTTCTTTCTGCACGACCATTTTGCTGCGGAGTGTAAGGACAAGACATACGATGAAGAATGCCATGCAAGTTTAAGAAATTGCGAACTTGATTGCAAGTAAATTCGGTACCCCCGTCACTTTGAAAAATCTTGATATTCCTCGAAAATTGATTACAGACAAATGTATGGAATCTCACAAATGTAACATAAAAATCCGACTTAGCACGAAGAGGAAATAACCAAGTAAAGCGCGAATAATCGTCAACAAAGGCAGCATAATAACTAAAACCATCAACCGATGAAATAGGGGGCACCAAATCAAGCACACCAGAAACACGTTTTTCATTTAAAGAAAAAGACAAACGTTTACTCTTTGCCATCTGACACGATGAACGAATACCAGGACTAGGTAAAACTGAAGTAACAGATAAGTGTCCTAATTTATTCAACATTGAAATAATAGAAAACGGGACATGCCCCAAACGTGAATGCCAAAGATCATAACTAGCCTTCAAAACTTTGGATCGCAAAGCAGCCACCAAAGCTGTACTCCCTCTCTGTAGAATGTATAATCCTTTTTCACACCGGCCCTGTGCCAGTATTGCCCTGGTTGCTCGATTCTGAACAGTAAACGACTTGTCAGAAAACACAACATCAACCGGATAATCCGAGGTTAGCTTACTGATAGACAATAAATTCTTCGTTATGTGAGGAACAACCAAAACATCTAGTAAATTCACACCAGGAGATAGTTTACTAATGCCAATATGAGAAATAGAGAGGGAGTTGCCGTTACCAACAATTACGGATCCATTACCAGTATACGGCTCAAGAGTGTCAAGAGCCGAAGGCTGAGCAGTCATGTGAGCCGACGCCCCGGAATCCATATACCAATCTGGAGTATTTTCGGACACATTACAAGAGGCCTGAAATGCTTGAGCAAGCTGGGCAGTCTGAGAGCAGCCTTGAAGAAACAGTGGACACTTATCCGCATAGTGCTCACCTCTACAAATCTGACAACGAGGAGGGCGTCGTCCTCCGAATAAACCACTGTTCGAGCCACCATGTCCTCCACTGGAATGGCCACCCCCACGTCCAGAATTACCACCCCACGTCCAGAATTACCACCTCCACGTCCATTGGAGAAACCGCGACCATGACCATTGTTATTATAGTTATTATGATTGCCACCGCCGCGCTGAGAACGACCCCCTCCAGAATTACTACTATTGTTACCACGACCTGCGCCATTGGTATTGGTGTTGGACTAGAACGCGGCCTGTGGAGCAGCGGGCGCGTCCGACGCCCGTAACATGAGTTCGTACTGCATCGCCTGGCTGGTCAGATCGCGAAAAGGGGGAAGAGGAGACATGGCCATACGGGTATCACTAAACCCGAGGAATTGAGGACCGAGTCCTCGGAGAAACCAGTGACACTTATCATTTTCCGCAACAGGGCGACCGATGGAGGATAGTTGGTCGCAAATAGATTTGAAGGCGCGACCGAAGTCCACCACAGATTGGTTGTCACGACGGAGATTGAGAAGCTCCGCCCTAAGTTGATTGACCCTCGACTCCGAGGAGTGTGCGAAAACTGCTTCCAAACCCAGCCAAGCAGATCGCGCATCACGGCAGTCGACAACCTCCGCCATGGCCTCGGCGGAGAGAGTGGCGAAAATTACACCAAGGAGTTTGCGATCCTTAGTTTTCCATGTCTGATATGCAGGGTTAGGAGACTGAACTCCGGCCTCAGATGTGATGGTCGGAGAAGGGGCAACATCAGTGCCGTCGACGATACCCTGGAGATCGAAGGCCTCCATCATGGCCTCAAATTGACGTTTCCAGAGAAGATATGTGGGGGTTGTGAGATGGATGCGAACCATGTTGATCATGGGAGTGATGGGGAGGGGATCAGTGGACGTCATATGATAGGGTTTGTTAGGGGACGAATCCGGCGAGAAGAGAGGCGGCCGAGGAAGAGTTAGGGTTTTCTGATGGTTAAGCTGATACCATGTGATAAGGGAATAAGATCACCATTGAATTAGGTGATTGAGATTACCACTAATATATAAGGAGGATTACAACAATTATGAAGATATACATGGAAACTGAATCAAATAATAAATACAACAGATATCCTCTAGATTAATATTCTAAATACAAGATCTGGTCAATCGTTAATATCCTTAATAGGAATACTCGAAACTTGACTCGAACTCGATCGAGTATAAATCTTTAAGCCCGAGCTCTACTCGACAAGAAACTCGATAGGCTCAAGCTTGACTCGATTACCTGTACAATTTAATAAATAAATATAAAAATATATAAGTACTTAACATAATAGTAAGTGCAAGCTCAATTAGGCTCGCAAGCATCTCGAGTTAAGTATTTTATGAACTCGAACTCGATAGCTATTCAATGAGCTCGAACTCGATTCGATTATGCCCGAGTAAATTTTAATCTTTTCATGAGTCGAGCACGAGCAGCTTACGAGTCGACTTGACTCACTTACGCCCCTACATATGACCCACATCTTATTTGTTTTTTGTGGGACTCAATATCCACTTTTGAACGTAAATTTGTTTCAAAAGTGAATAGTAGGTATAATTTTTTTTTTAATGGAGATGTGTAAAAATCATTTTCTGTTATCGAAATAGGTAAAACTAAGTATTGTACATATTCAAGTGTACCGTGCATTTATAATGCATTTTAAAATTATACAATTTATTATACTGAAAAATGTAATTTGTTTATATTGATTCGTGCGACTATTAATATGAAAAAATAATTGCACGATTTAATGTAAATAAATTGTATCTTTCAATATAATAAGTTGTACTATGAGTACACGGTGCAACTGAGTGTATATGAGACTCATCCAACCATTTGTTGTTATTGTTTTTCACCTCCTTTTCTTTTTCGATGTCAAAATATTTTTAGCATATTCTACAAGAAGAGAGAGAAAGGGAGAGATTCCTCTGACAGATTTTTTACTGGTGAGGAGAGAGAAAACTCCATATTGTTAGGATTGTCGTCCAAACAGAGCCATAACATTATGTACAGAGCAATATATAGATAGCAGAAATCATACACACATCTTGAAAAGAGACAATTTTGGTATACAAAAACCAGGGCAGAAAAAACAAAGAAGCGTTCAAATGGCAGCTTTTGTTGCAGAAGTTGAGTGGCTGAGACCCCTCGTCAACGATCACCACTGGGACTACTCTGTCATTTGGAAGTTAGGCGATGACCCCTCAAGGTTCTTGTACTTCCCGCTTATCATCTTGTACATTTCATTTCCAATTTCCCATTATATTATCTGGATATAATGAACCTGCATATTTTTTCAGATTTATTGAGTGGGGGGCGTGTTGTTGCAGCGGCGGAAAAAGGGGGAAAGGGATTAAGATTATTAAGGATGAAAATGAAGCGAAAAGGAATCTGATTGGAGAATGCAGGGATGAATTTGTTGAACATTCGATTACAAGTAAAGCTTGCTTGAAACTTTCTCAATTGCCCTCTCAAATTCCTCTGTATTCTGGGTAAGTAATCAATTTTTTTTATAAATCTTTCTGTTCATATGTATGTATGTATATATATATGTATATGTATCTACAAAAGTTGAAGATATAAAAGTGATTAATCAGGATTCATGGGGAAGCTGTGATATCACAAAGACCACAATGGATAATCCAGAGAAATTCCTCTGTTTCTGATGATGTATGTTCCTAATTTGATCATCTGAATTTGAAATTGTTGGTTTAATTTGGAGAGTAATTTTCTGAATTGGGTGTTGTTATGTGAATGCAGGAATTGAATGGAACCCATGTTCTTATTCCGATTGATTGGGGTTTAATCGAACTTTTTTCAACAAAAGAAGTAAGAATTTTTCACTTGATAAAAAAATTGTGTTTGGAAGATCAAATTTCTTGATACATTCTTGCTTGTATTTCCAGGTACCAATAGATCAGAATATCGTAGATTATATTTCAGATTATTTTAAAGTGTGTTGTAAACAAGAAAACATGAGGGAGAATTGGGACACCAATTTTACAATAGGGGAAGAGCCTTTTCATATTCCAAATTGGGTTAACAATCCAAATTTTCATCCCTCAATTTCTCAACCAAACAACTATTCCAGCTTTGAAGGATCATCCACTTGTTCTAGCCTTTCGAATGAACACCAAATACTCAAAATAGGGAGTGATCAAAATGTTTTTAGTGGCGTTTCGCCTGAATATTCGAGCAAAAATTACGTAGATCCTAGATTGAAAAGGAAGAAACACACAGATTGTGCAGTAGGTGTGAAAAATAGGCAGAAAGGAGAAAAGGGGCAGTACAAGTCGAAGAATCTCATCACGGAGAGGAAGCGGAGGAAGAGGATCAAAGACGGGATGTTGGTTCTTCGTACATTAGTCCCCAAGATCACTAAGGTTTCGTTTGGCTAATCGTGTTTTTTCGTTTGCAATTTGAAAAACCACATTTACTGATTGTTGTTATATGTTTTTGATGATGAATTTAGATGGATAGACTTGCTACATTGGCTGATTCAGTTGACTACATAAAGGAGTTGCTCACAACTATCGAAAATTTTCACGATGAAATCCGAGCAATAGATGATGAAGATTGCAGCAAAGTTGAAGCCAAACAGGACCCTACATTGTTGATCAAAGACAACTCAAGTGAAAAGAGTCCAATTGTGGTTAGGAAATTAACCATTAATTAAATTTTCATCTGCATTTTTGCAATAAACTAACATAAGTAAGCATTTGAATGAAATTTGTTTTAGGTGGAAGTTGAAGTAAATCAAACCGGGAGGAAGGATTTCTTGATTCGACTCATTTGCAAACAGAGGCGATGCGCGTTTTCAAAGTTGATGGAAGCCGTCGATTCTTTAGGCCTTCAAGTGACATATGCTAATATCACCACATTGAATGGCTTAGTGTTGAATAATGTCAAAGTTGAGGTAATGTTAAGGCAATGTTTGTTTTGAGTTCTTGTAATTAACACTAATTAAGTTGACATTAATTAGTTGTTTTCTTCTTGTTTAAGGCCAAGACAATGGAGGTAGAGGTGAATACTTTGAAGCATTCATTGGTGGAGCTGCTCATAAATTAAACAAGACTACAAATTTACTATTCTTCCACTTTCTACCACACTTTGGGTTGTAATTTCATGTTTGGAAATCTGTAATAGGCTACTTAACTTTCTTCTTTTTCTGATATAGTCTCTCTAATTCTTCCGGAAAAGAACTGCATTTTATGGATGGATGTTAAATCTAGATTAATATTGAGTAGACCATATATGATATATATGAATGCAATATTTCATTTGAATATATATTGATTTTAAACTTAACTATTCGGTCATTATATATATATTGGTTAATTTATACTTAACAATTATTTTCTTAATTGAAGTTGAACATGTCACAATGTGATCCATAAATTGAGTATAGCTAAAATTTGGCACTTTCATTGCTGAATACGAACTTTTCATCATTATCTCTTTTCAGTTAAAAATTGCTATGCAACAGAAAGGCCAAGATATAAAGTGACCAAATGTAATTAATAAAGAGAAACAGAAACAAAACAGATGCATATATATGTATATATATACATGCATGATAACAATGAATGAAACAGTAATAATATGCTGGTAAGTTTCATTTATTTTTTAATCGGGAAAAAGTTACTAAAGGGAGAACTGATCTAAGTTTGTGAGGACTTGTTCATATTCTTTAATATTACAAGAAAATAAATAATTGTCTGCGAAAATTTTCAAATGGCTATGAAATTTTTTTATAAAAATAATTTTGACCTTAAAAAGTAAGGATTGCTGACGACTTGCCTATCATTTTTTAGAATAATTATTGAGAAAAATTAATTAAATGAATTAATTTTGAACCCTTTCTATAAGTTCAGACTTTTAGATGAAACAGATCTCTTTCATTGTATCAGAGCTTAGGCTCGCCTAGATTCTGGGTTCGATTCTCGTGGAAAACACTCTATCCATTTAAATTGTTCACTTGTTGGGCCTCCTCCCCAAAAGGCAGAGACAATGATTTGGCCCACGAGTGAGGGGGAGTGTTGAGGGAAATTAAATAAATGAATTAATTTTGCACACTCTCTATAAGTTCGGACTTTTAGATTATAGTTTAAAAATGACCCACAAACAAATTAATTTACATATGAATTACATTTTCGTAGGTAAATTTACCTATGAATAAAAATATCTATATGATTGGAAAATTTTGTAAGCAAATGGTAAGCAATAAAACTATTAAAGAAATGAAATTATTTTCGTTGAAAATTCATAGGCATGATAAAAAAAAAGTTGTAGCCTATTCTCTATTTTTTGTAGTGTTTGGAGTTCATGAGTTGTAGAGGAAAAAAAAAAAAAAATTAATTATAAATAAAAATAAAATTACTATAACATCCCTATTTTTTCAAAAAAAATTAAAGGGGGGCCAGTAACCCCTGCCCCTACTTAGGTCCACCCCTCATAATATTCTTGGCCCAAAAAATGATACGCAGTCACAACATAAATGGTCCGGTTATTGACACCCCCTTAATTAGGAGATACACCCTGATCAGTTTTTTATTATTTTATTGTAATTAAGAAATGACCCTCCTACCCTTGAATAGTTAAAACAACTTAAACAATTAATACTATACCACTTTTCATTTCATTCAAAATTAAAAAGTCACGATCCAAACTTCTCAATTTCACAACGAGTTCGTTATTTTTATCTTCCAGCATCGTCTATCATCATAGCTTAGTTCATTTTTTGTGTAGCAATTATGGTGGGTGAGAAACCTATCAAGTTTAAAATGTTGAATGTTTTATGTTATTGTTTGTTTAATGTTTATGATATTGATTATGACATATTGAGTTTTAGACCTAGATGTACGATGAAAATAGTATAATTATCATTCACGCACTTATTTTTCAATTTTTCCCGTCATGCATATTTCGGACCTGGTTTATTGAAACATGTCATCGTTTTCGGAAACAATATGTTGAAATACATCGCTATTTTCGAAAAATATATACCGAAATATACAGAATATGTGAAAAATTACAAATTTTGAAAAATTTCTTTTGAAAATCTCTAATAATTTCAACAACATTTTGTCGAAAATTTGGTGGAATTTCAAAACACCAGGTTTGAAAATCACTTCTACCCAGTTTTTTTTTTCAAACACATTTTTTTTTGACAAAAAACTTAATACACGATGACTCTATAGCCACCGGTCACCACCGTAAAATAAAATGTCCTGGTGTTGTCGATTGTACAGATGAAATATAAAATATATTTTTTATTTAGATTTGAAATAAAACAATAAGAGAAGAATTATATTGAATAAAGATAATATTGGTATTTTGTAGGATGTGTATCTACTAATGTCTAAAAAAATGGATGGGTGAATTAATCAATGGGTGTATCTCCTAATTATGGGGGTGCGAATGGCCCCAACATAAATCAAACAATAACCAAACCAAGACAAGTGATCGGCTAAAACCAACATTGTGCATGGGGCAGGTAATAATAGACAAAAACTTGTTTGAATCGAGTTCAATTTTATATGTAAAAATTATTATTTTTATGTATAAAAAACTTTTATTGATTAAATAATATTTTGTATTTTTAAATGGTGAAACTGTCTTTGCATAATAATAATAGTTTTTACATATAACAATGATAAAATTTACGTATAGACCCTAACAGTGATAAAGTTCACGTATAAACCTGGTTCACATGAGTGTTGGTCAAATAATAAAGTTTAATTTCTATCATATTATATCTTGTAAAATTCACCAATTTCTTACTCAAATAAATTAATAAACGGCATTAATTAATACTCTCCATATATTTGTGGCAAATGAATAAAGATAACCTGCAATTAACCAAATCACTTTTTAGAAAAGAATTAGAGTCACTACACATTTTCAATTCTATATATTACTCTCGTTATTTAAAAAACCCTTAACCAAAGACATATATAGTACATGAAATGCCATAAATCTCAGATAAATAATGAGCTTGTTGCCACGGTTTTTTCTTTTTGGCGTTTTAGTCCCTTTCTATACCTATATTGTCCTTTTCCAATATTCATGCAAAACTATTTATTGATACCATATATGTTAGCACTTCCGATGACAATTAGTGTGGGAAAAAATATGATTACTTAAAGAATGGCACATAAAATAGAAGAGTTAAAAGAAATGATACTCTGTAAAAAAAATAAAAAAATCCCATTTAGTAATAAAAAGACATAGATTTAGATTATATATATACGTACACACATGGCCGGGTCAAATATCGTATTGGAAGGGTCATGAGAATGGCTGTATACATATAATGCCAAAAAGCAGTCAAAAAATTCAAAGATTTTTCAACATCCTTTATGTACTGTCAAAATCAAATTAATCACACGTTTTAAAAAGCTACGAAAATTCCGATGGTTCCCCAGAATTGGTCAATTTAATGGAGTTCATGCATGCAAGCGTTGATCCAATTGATGGGAACTTGGGACTAAAACACTTACATGAAATTTTCTCTAGATTTAATTTCCACTAATAAACCAATTTACGTTTAAATTTAAAAGGTCAACGCTAAACGTCAAAACTTGGTCATAAACCCCCACTCTTTCTAAATTCACACCTTGAAGTAATTAATAAGGTATTTTTCAACAAATTGAACCTAGAGCACTACCTATATATATATATACACATGCATAAATCATAATCCCACAACTCCCCATCAATCAACCATCAATTCCAACAAAATACATACTCCTTTATTTCATATCAAAATTAAAAAAAAAAAATCAAGAAAAATTGTCAACATGCAACGTCCATTAGCCAAGAATTTAGTACAACGCC
The DNA here is from genome assembly GCA_037126765.1 of Stenogyne calaminthoides. NCBI lineage: Eukaryota > Viridiplantae > Streptophyta > Magnoliopsida > Lamiales > Lamiaceae > Stenogyne > Stenogyne calaminthoides. The sequence goes on along the minus strand of JBBCBC010000021.1, from coordinate 8,803,769 downwards.
AAATCTTAACCCAAAGCCACAGAACCCAAATACTAGATCGAATGATGACTCGAACCCCACCATGCGTTGATGTGTTCATAAACCACAGGGGCACGGACACGAAACGGACCGTTGCCTCGTTGTTGTACCATCATTTCAGTTATCTTCAGCTTTACCCGTTTTTGGACAACAAGAATATGAAAGCTGGGGATAAATTGTTTGAAAAAATCGATGCGGCTATAAAGAGGTGCAAAATTGGGGTGGCGGTTTTTTCACCACGTTATTGTGAGTCGTATTTTTGCCTTCATGAGTTGGCTATGATGATGGAGCTGAAAAAGAAGGTTATTCCCATATTTTGCGATGTCAAACCGTCTGAGCTTTGTATTGATGTTAAGAATGGTTATGGAGGAGCATGCAATCGCATGAGGTTCATCGATTTAATGTGGCTTTGGAGCAGGCTAAGTGCACCGTGGGGCTTACTTTCGACTCTCAAAAAGGGTTAGATTATTCATATTCATTCAATTGGTTTCCAACTTAAGGGGTGTTTTGGAACCCACTTAGCACACAAGAAGCACTTATTTCTTTTTGAAACAATTGAGTCTCAACTTAAAAAGAAGTGCTTCTAACTATATTCAAATGGTGTTTCAAAACACCTCCTTAATCTTTTAGGCTAAATTTTCTACACGGTGCACTTCTAACTATATTCAAATGGTGTTTCAAAACACCCTCTTAATCTTCTAGGCTAAATTTTCTACACATCAGTTGCACCGTGCAACTAATCATGCACTTTTTACTAAATTTTGACTAAAATTTGACTCTTTCATGGACAAAAATTGAAGTATATATAATGACACGTACTTGTTCATATGCTGACAAGTATTAGTTCATGGGACTGAAAATATTAGTTTGTAGTTTAAACAATTGGTATTTTTTTAATTGTACAGCTAATATTTTTCATCATATTAACACTTTTGACCGTATTTTATGATCGAAAAATAAAAAAATCATTTGATTAAAAATTTTGGTCAAAATTGCACCTGCTGTACAATTGATTAACTGAAACTTACTAATCATATAAAATGCAGTGACAACTGATTTCCTAATTTAAAGTTTATGGTGATCCTTATGTGAATATGGCAGGAACTGGGCAGATGTAGTAAGAAATGCAGCAGACATTGTGATAGAGAGTTTATCGGAGATTGATGATGAGAGAGTTCTACATCTTCAAAAGTTTCACTAACCACTCCATCAACATAATGTTTTCGTTTTTGTCCGAAGTCAATAAATTTGTAATAAGCCATCTCTTCATTCCAATTTGTTATTCTTTCAGTCTCTGATTTCTACAATTTATTGATTTGTTTTTTGTCCAGTGTCATAGATTTGTAAAGAATTAATCATCGATTCATTTATTTTATTTGATCAATTGTATAACACAACTGCAACACGTCTTATATATATAAGTTATTGATTTTATTTAACAAATCTTTATAATGCTTTGAAATTTTTGTAAGATTTCTTAGTATCAAAATATATCAATTACAAACATATTTCCTACAATATCCCTCCACAACATAAGCCTAAAATTGCCAACAATTGTCCAAATGCTAAAGGTCAGATCATGAAACCTACAATTCTTGTCCTAAATTGTGTTAGTACCACAAAAGAAAAATAATAATAATAAATACACATCACAAAATTCAAGCTATAATGCACACACAAACTGCTAACATTTATTCTACCTCATATGAATATATTAAGAGAAGATACAAATGAAAGTATTCATACAAATGAGGGATAAAATGAATGCCCTTCATATCAACTTACAGCGGGAGCTTCAAATCCTGGATTTTCTTCGTCTATCCTGAAGATCTGAATCGATGAAAAGCTCAACTCCATGTTTTCATTTATATAATGCCCGATAATCTGAATAAAGCTACAAAAACTGCAATGAGAACAATCTCAATCATTTTGCTAGGAGATGGTGCAGCAGAGAAGTTGACTCTTTGAGCCTGATCCCTGAAAGAGAGACAATTAGCAGAGGTTAATTGATGTTAATATGAAGACTTTGTCGGTAGATGCTCATTCAGAACCTATACATGAAAGGCAAATACTTATATGCAGCAGTTGCACCGAGTGCATTTTTAAATGATATTAGTTATGCTAAAAGGTATAGTTTTTTTCACTGAACAGTATTAGTAGTTTCATTGAACGGTATTATGTGCACCCAAATGTTACTCTAAATGAGTAACATTTTATTTGTTCTTTCATTACTTACTTCTGCAAGAAAGATAGTGCACCGCAATAGATGGTATTCTCAGGCAACTGAACCTCGTCTTTGTCGTCTTCTGGATTGACAGCACTGATATAACTTTCTTGACCAAGATACCATGAGTCAAGGTTCTGGGCACGAAGATTCCATATCCCAGCATTATCGAGAGATACTAATATAGCAGTCCAAGCACCAGGAAAAACCTGTTATCAGGTACAAGATTTTCACAAGAAGATTCTGAACTCCACATTTACCAAAATTGTTGTTTACTTAGATCTAAAAAATTCAAAATAAGTGAGTAAATATAATAAAAGAATACAATAATTAGATACTTTAGGATATATTCAAAATGCAGAACAACAATAACCTGAGTAGTGCAACGAGCCACCCCGTCCCATTTGTTATAGGTGCTTCTACTATTCTCTGTCCATACACCATAATCCATCCTATGAACCACATGCAAGTAACATCAAACTTCAAGAAAATCATACTATAAATTTAACGGTAAAAGATTCTTTTGTCCTTTAACTTAAACCAATTTTGATTTTAGTCCGTCAACTTTGGAAATAATTCCATTAAGTTTATAAAATTCAACTATTTCGAAATTTTAACCGGCTAAAAGGATGAAAAAATTGTATTTGGTAACCTTCAAAAGACGAATTTCAAAGTCGAAAAAATTGGCTGACTAAAATAAAAATTGGTGGGACAAAAGAATACATTTACCCTAAATTTGAGTACTACAATCCATGAGACCCCAAAATTATTCAAAAGATTATATCTTACCCAACGATAAAGAAGGCATAGCCATCAAGATGGTAACTCTGAACAGAGGTATCTTTATTCTGGAATATAATTTCCATAAATCCCTTGTAAGTTCCATTGATCACAGATGTGTCAAATTTTGCAGGTCTATTCATGAACCTATTAGGAAAGTCGAGCTTGAAGACCCCAGGAATCTTAAACTGCTGGGCAAGCTTGACAGGCGTAGAAGGAGCTATATACGAAATACCATTAAGAGTAGTGCGCCATTTCCCATCAATAAGCTCTGTTGGTCTATTGAGGATTACATATACATCAGTCACAGTTATCTCCCCGTATCTGAATGATCCCTGCGGGTTTGGGCGAGCAGCTCCAGCAGTAACGTTCATTCTTATCAACAACATAAAATATGCCATCAGCATAAGATGAAAAATATACATAAACATAATGTATTGCTTGAGAAAATATCATAAAGTATCAGTCTGCAATAATTCATCAATATGCATTCCTCGTAATAACGATTTCCATCACTTGCAAACAACGTAGTCCTACATGCATAATATTTTTCAGAAACTATCCCCCCATGTTCGGGACTAGGTATGTAAAAGGATCAAACATATTTTATTTGATCCAGTATTCGTATTCGAATACGACTTTACTTTTCGCTTCGAAAAGTACGCAAATTCAAATACGAGCATCATTGTATTTGATTCAGTATTCGTAAATAATATATTTATTTTTATTTAATGTTGTATACTAAAATTTACGGAACAAGATGTATAATGTGGCTATGTGATTTGGTACTACAAACAATTATTAATGAGAGTGTTGGTGCAAACAATGAAGAACAAAACGAATGTTCTTCACTGAATGACAATGATGAGAGTTAAAAGCAAGATAAAGTCGTTGTATTCAATGTGAATTTTTTCGGCCGTATTATGAGTCTTAAACGCTCATATTTATAGCACAAGATGATCAGCTTGTCTCACTCGCATTCCAAGGCGAGCTCGACCAAGCATTTCATGTGAATCAGCTACATTGAACTCTAAGCTGGACTCTAAATCCTAGTTACGCTTAACTGGACACGTTTCATCGTTTTGGGCGGACTCTGAAGTGACGGTTTACCGGTGATACGGAGATCTGCGCCTAAACTTTCTCCTTTGAGATTGCGGCTATAGAACCAGCAATTCCTTTAGATGATTCTCGGCCATATTGGGGACGATTCTCTGATCTTGGCTGTTGACGTGTTTAGTTAGCCAAAATTTGTCCTTCGTATCTGGAAAATCTTTTACTTATCTTTCCCACTATCTCATTTGCAACTTCTTGATCGCAATTCCACCAAATTGCATAAGTATAGCTCTGGTTCTTCATACTGGCCACTTGAGGCGAGCTTTTCTTCAAACAGGGGCGAGTTTGCCAAGATATTGGGCGAACTCGCCCAATCATGGCATCATGGGCGACTTCGATTAGGGAATGGGCGAATGCCCTCGGTAAGTTGGGCGACATGGGCGAGTTTCCAGGCAATGGGGGCGAACTCGCCCCATCTCTTGAGTAGCTGGCGATCTCGCCCACCAACAAGGACCTCGCCACTCGGGTCCCCAACTTCGACACTATCAACAAGAGGAGTGCCCGGCTCACAATGGGGCAAATCAGTGGTCAGAGAGGACAACAAAACTTTAGGATCCACAACTTCGACTCCCCCGGAAAGAAGGAAAAATCATAACCAAGGTCTTGAGCAAGATCGGCGGGTGGCCACTGATAGTCCGAAATGGGAGGAATCACCTCCAGATATTCCATGACCTAAGTGAAGAGTGCCTCTCGAAAGGCTGGCAGATCATGAACCGGTACATGGGCAGCTCGGATGAAGTTGGCAAAGGCCAAGACATAGGAGTAGTTCGTCAGCTGACCGGCCCCGATTTCATTATACATATCGGTCATCTCGGTCAACTATTTTTTCTCCTTAGATAACTTCTCATTCTCCGCTATGGTAGTATTGTGATCCGCAATCGACCTTCTAAGATCCTCCCCTACGTTCGTGCGTATGCGAGTTGTTTCCGCATGGAGTTTTACCTCCCGATCGAGTTCTTTTTTGGCTTGAGCAAGGGCAGTTTGGGCTTGAGTCAGGGCAAGCTGAGTCTGGTCAAGTCGTGAAGTCATCTCTTTTTTCTCCTTTACCACTGGACCTGTGCTCTCTCCAACTCTTCAATTTTTTTGGCCTGTTGCCACTGGATCCCTGTGGACTTTGCGAGCTCATCATCTTTCTGGAGGCCTGCTCCCTCACTCTCTCCTGGAACACATGAGCCCGTGCGAGGAGAATGGAAACGGTGGTGGCATTCGCCTAGAGATCCCGCTCCTGGACATCTCGTTCATATGAATGGGTTCAAGATTGAAGCATCATGTCTCCAACTTTTTTAACCGACAAAGGGGCGCGATCACCAGGAGTTGGCGATTTCAATCGGAGGATGTTAAGGTAGCTCCGAGCGATGAACAGAGTCTGCGTCCTATCTGAAATCATAGAGAAGAGCATATCCATCAAGACAGACATGAATCCGTTATAAACATAAAAGAAAGCAAAGCACGCAATGTTTACCCGAGTGCTCGTTTGTCGCTCGATCCCAGATATGTGTCGTCTCCCCTTGACCGAGGGCGAGGAGGCACGACCACAGTCCGAACAGTGGGAGAGGGATTATAAGCACTGGATCCCCCAACCTCGGTAGTGTGGCGAACAGGAGTGGTCTAGCGACCAGCAGGAGGGGTCTCACCCCGCTGGCGAACCGCCCGGGAAGGGGGCGCCTGATAGGCCTGAGCTGAGGTGCCCTCAGACCCCCTCTCTTCTGACCTCCGGGACGAGTCGTATTCTGGCATACCGCAGCCTGGCGAGGAGTATAATGTGGCTATGTGATTTGGTACTACAAACAAGTATTAATGAGAGTGTTGGTGCAATCAATGAAGAACAAAACGAATGTTCTTCATTGAATGACAATGATGAGAGTTAAAAGCAAGAAAATAAATGCGAGAAGATTTGGGCTACGGGGGCCTCTTTTGTTGGCTGATAAAGCCGTTGTATTCAATGTGAATTTTTTCGGCCGTATTATGAGTCTTAAATGCTCATATTTATAGTACAAGATTATCAGTTTGTCTCACTCGCATTCCAAGGCGAGCTCAACCAAAGCAAGAAAATAAATGCGAGAAGATTTGGGCTACGGGGGCCTCTTTTGTTGGCTGATAAAGCCGTTGTATTCAATGTGAATTTTTTCGGCCGTATTATGAGTCTTAAATGCTCATATTTATAGTACAAGATTATCAGTTTGTCTCACTCGCATTCCAAGGCGAGCTCAACCAAGTATTTAATGTGAATCAGCTACATTGGACCCTAAGCTGGACTCTAAATCCTAGTTAAGCTTAACTAGACACGCTTCATCGTTCTGGGCGGACTCTAAAGTGGCGGTTTGCAGGTGATATATCTGCGCCTAAACTTTCTCCTTTGAGTCCCCGGCTATAAAACTAGCAATTCCTTCATAGGATTCTCGGCCATATTGGAGACGATTCTCTGATCTTGGTTGTTGACGTGTTTAGTTAGCTAAAATTTGGCCTTGGTATCTGGAAAATCTGTGACTTATCTTTCCCACTATCTCATTTGCAACTTCTTGATCGCAATTCCACCAAATTGCATAAGTATGGCTCTGGTTCTTCATACTGTCCACTTGAGGCGAGCTTTTCTTCATATAGGGGCGAGTTTGCCAAGATATTGAGGGCGACTTCGATTAGGGAATGGGCGAATGCCCTCGATAAGTTGGGCGACATGGGCCAGTTGCCAGGCAATGGGGGCGAACTCGCCCCATATCTTGAGTAGTGGGCGACATGGGCAAGTTGCCAAGCAATGGGGGCAAACTCGCCCCATCTCTTGAGTAGATGGCGACTTGGGTGAGTTGCCAGGCAATGGGGGCGAACTCGCCCCATCTCCTGATTAGATGGCGACTTGGGCGAGTTGCCAGGCAATAGGGGTGAACTCGCCCCACTTCTTGATGAGATGGTGAGTTGGGCGAGTTCGCCAGACACTTGGCGAACTCGCCCGATCATCTTGATATGCGAGACGAGTTTGGCGAACTCGCCCCATTTCTTATGAACGGACGGGTTGTCGAGTTCACCCTGTTTTGGGGCAACTTGCCCAAATCTCAGAGTCGTTGGAGGTGAGTTGGGCCGCAATTCGGAGTTCCCCTTGGGCCAACAAGCCCAAATAATTTGGCACACAACAAAATAGTAATATTTATTATGAATTTTATGAAAAAATAATATTATAATAATAATAATGTATAATACAAACTATTTCTGAATAATCAATTAATAGTATATATATAATTATAGAAAGAAAAATTAGATTATTTTAATATATATACCTATAATTGAATACTTATCATATTTAAAATTTGAATTTTATTCGAATAGTTTCACGGATCAAATCGAATATTGCATTATTCGCTTTAATTTCGTTTACATCCCTATTCCAGGCCATATGTTTCCAGAGATATGCATATTATTCCACCATAACGCAGGAAGTTGCAATTGTAGAGATATTTCCATGTGTAAAAAATATAACTACGATTTACTAGATTACGAAGCAAAAGAAACAGAAAACTAAGTTTAAATCCAACCTTATGGATCTTGCTTGATTCATTGAGAAGAATGTATCATATTCATTAGGAGGGTCTGGAAGAGGACCTGAAGCGGGACCCTGCGAATTTGAATAATGCAGTAAAGCAACTCCCGAAGATTTGCTCAAACGAGAGGCATTTACAAACCTTGGACTAGCAACAATGTAATAATCACTGCTAGCATTTTGATCCATAGTTACCAAGAATGAGTATGATTGACCTACATGGATATCCATGTTTGAGTAGTTCTGTTGAACAGTATAAGATCCTTCAGTTTCTACAAGAACCAAGTTATGATTTTGGATCCTGAAATTTAAGCTAGTCGAGATTCCAACATTATGGACTCGTAGTCGATATGTTTTTCCTGTTACACATGAAAAATTCATAAATGGGAATTTCATTTGCATCTATTTCACATATTTTACATCACTTAACTATGTCAATATAGCATATGCAATTTAGGGTAACTGAGATAATCACAAAGAATACACATAGAGCACATAGGATCTTGTTGACAGGTCACAGTCGATTTTAGTATGATAGTTTTGACCATGTGAGCAAACAATGAACAGAAGATGAAAAACCCGGAAAGCAAGTCAGTATTAAGGTATCATCATGGTGTTTCGTATATCTTGACTATCTTCCACACTGTTCCATGAGACTCTATTCTAGATGTAAGGTAGCTTCCCAAACAAAGTATATACAGGTTAAACAGTTATGAGATGAATTTTCATCTCTTATGTGTCCTCAGTCCTCAATCCAAACAAGAAAGCATGTCATATATTTTCTTAGTTTAAAATTCCACATTCATATTGAAAGTTAGGCCAATCATTAGTGGCATGGGATGTTGAACACATAATTAGCAGCATACAGCTGCAAAACAAATACCTGGATCAACATTTATTATTTGGTATGGAATGTCATCCCGTATAAGAGCTTTATCATACTGGTAAGGGCCAAGTCCGTTAAACAGGATTCCATCAGGAGCTCCAAGGTTTTTTCCTCTTTCAAGGTCATCTCTGAGGTCCTGTTTTTCAATAAGATGTGATCAGTAACTAGAAGCTGGACAAATTCAAGAGACAAATACACCCATAGAGAAAAAATCAAGGTGAACTGTGCCAACCTTATGACTCCTTGTGTACCAGTCAGTAATAAAGAGTGTAATATCTCCATCTGGAGTCCCAAATGGTACAGGAATAACTTCTCTGTTGTTAACATTGATTCCCCCATATCCACCAGCAGCTCGTTGGAAACCAAGGGAAGGGAAGTAAAAGAAACTGCCTATCTGGTCTTTGACCTGAAACTGATACGTCCAATTCCAACCAGCAGGAATTGGACAGTTTGTCCCAGTTACACCATCTTGCCACGAATTTTTTCTTTGTTGAATTCCGTTCCTGCACTTCTACAAGAACTGTTACTCCAGTATCATCAGTATTCAGCATTGAGATTTGGAAATGTACCATGTGAGAAGAAGCGGTTCATCGAGATTGTTTTTGACATTGACAACAACATTCCAGTTAGTGGTGACGTTTAGAATGGGCCCCGGAAATTGGCTCTCTATGCCAATCACCTGAAATATAATGCTAAAGGATAAGCTGCAGACACTTTATATAACTGAGGGTGGGGTGGGGTGATAAATAACAATATATTAAGCAAATATTGGAGCCAGAGGAAAATTTTAGAGCTAGTGTGTTGGAGTGAATAGACCTGGAGGTAAGTATAGTTAAGCACAAGAATAAGAGGAGATAAGAGAAAACATATAGCCAATTAACATTCATTCATAAACAACAATTTTATAGCATGTACTGGGGGGGGGTGACTAGGGGCTTTTTTTCAGTTAATTAGAAGTCAAAATACTTCTCTCTCTTAGAAGATGCATGGTATAAAAAACCAACTGTAAGAAACGCCAGGTGAAAGAAGACGATGGCACTAGGAGAAGAAACATTGATTAAAGTTCTAGTAATTTATTCAGAGTCTTCTCTTGCAAAAATGTATGATATGCAAGACCCAAAGAATGCAACGAATGGTAGGTTAAAAGACAAAGCAATGGTACTAGGGAAATACATTGGATTAAAGTTAGTATTTCTGTTTCAAGAATTTTTCCAGATGCAACTATAATACCATGAAAAGGATCTCCTTAGAGTGAGCAGTATAACGTTACAACACAGATGGTGCAAACAGATTTGGTAAGACTTTAATTCCTTGCCTTTTACTAGAAAGACCAAGTTAGCCTCTTTAATCTTTACGTATAATGCATACCTGAAGTCATGATACTTGACTAGTGCCATCACATAACAGGTTAGCATGATGAGTGCAAGATTATGACCACTATGCAACACACATAACTACATGTAAATTATATGAAGCAATAGCAAAAACACTAAATTGGATGACAAAACAGTTGACGAGTTGAATGCAAACTAAAAAAAAGTGTAACAGGAGAAGTCAACCATCAAAAGACACCATTTCCTGTAACCAAACCTCATTGCTAGTCATGCTCAGCTCAAATGCAATAAAGAGAGTTCAATTATTGCCCACAGGACACCATTGATCTAACTATTATCATTTTATGAAGGAAAAAAAACTACGAGTATTGGAAAAAGTAGCATCAGTACATCCGAACAGAAAAGAAAATCATATCTCCCATTTTAGTACTCAATGCAGCATCATTCCCATCAACCTCGGAAAACAGAGAAAATTTCAACAATTGGTCGAAATTTAACACATATCCCATAGTTCAGTTCTTCAACAATTCCCAAATTGATTAATGATGTAAATATCACATATAAAATACAAGGAAAACAAACAATGCATCTCCAAATCACTACAGAAGCTAGGTAACATTAAACAACAATTCCCCCTCAGAGAACCCGATAATTTTATACGAAAATCACCGAGTAAGAATCTAAAACTACAATATAAACGATACAGGAAATTAAATAAGAAATTAAAAAGTAGGAAAGAATTACCTGCTGTTTAACCCCAAGAGGAGAAGCGGTGATGTAAGAAACGGTCCAATCGTAGAACACATAAGGATCTCCTGCCAAATTAACTCTAATCAAGCACAGGAGAAAATTGAAGCAGAAAAAGAAGCGGTTATCTGGCAATCTATGGAGCATCGATCGAAAATCACCCACTGTAAACAAAAAAGTGGCACCGTAGGCTCTCACTTTTCCCTTTTTTTGCGTTAATTTGGAAAGATCTGAAGATTTAGGAGAATTCTGAGATTTGGTACGGGTGTAAGATGTGTTTTAAAAACCCGGTCCGACCGGCCGATCCAACCGGTGAACCGCCATGAACCGGTCCAATAGAGGTGTATAAAATAGCTATTGGACCGCTACCCCGAAAACCGGAAAAACCGATTGAAAACCGGTCAAAACCGGAAACCGATCAACCGACGGTTTTGACTGGTTTTCATTAAAAAAATATATATATATATTTTTACGGAAAAATGGGATTAGAAATGAAAAGTGGTGTTTTTTTTTTTCCTCATTCGTTTAATTTCTTCGACTCAAGAGCAGAAATGCCCTAAGCAACACAAAATTGTCCGTGGCCCGCCCGATGATAAAACTCAGATCGTCGCTTCTTTCGCCCGACGCCGACGCCGAGCTTCGCCGCCCGATCGCGGTGAGTTTTGTTTTGTTTTTTTTATGTGGGATTAGACCGTTGAAATCCCTGCTTTCTTGTTTACAGTTTTGATGAAATTCTCTACCCCTGATATCGAGAATCTCGTGGGCTTGATGACTTGATAGAGCATAAATTATTTAGGTGTGGAAATTTAAGTGGCGATACGATGAATAGAGGGTGTGTGTAAAAAACGCACGTAGGGGTAGTTGATTTGATTGTGCAATAGACTAGAAAGAAGAATGAGACTCTTGAAGAAGTATATACAATTTGGTAGATGGAGCACTAGAATTAAGAATTGAAGCCGAATTAAGAATTAAGATTAGAAAGATGAATGAGACTGTAGTTGATTTAATTCTTAATCGAAAAAATTGAAGTTTAATGCATATCGATTATTAAATCCCGCTTTCTTGTTTACAATTTACATTCTTTTAAATTGGGAAGAAGCATATTCTTTGTGTTTGTGCAAGCATAATGTGTTGTTGATTATTTTAGTTTTGAACTTGATCAATCAATTCAAATGAAGTAGTGAATTGTAATACCCCTTTTTTTATTATGTTTGGAAGTTAAAATTTGAGAGTTGGAACTATTTATGTTAATGAGTATTTTTATTATGTTTAGAAATTTAAGTTTGAACTTTGAAGTTTAAAGTGACTTTAGATACTTTATATTCACTTATAATACTCTATATTTTGAATTTTTTTAAAATTATGCATATATATATATATATATATATATATATAATATTTATTATGACGTCATACCGGCTCAATTCGGTCAGACCCCAGTCCAACCTTTTCTTGGGGTCGTCAGGCTCAACTTACTGTTCCGGTTTTTAAAACATTGGGTGTAAGTGTGAGCTGTGTAAAGGCCACTTGCAGCCTGCGCTAACAATGAGTGATTTCATTTTTATTTTATAGATTCTTTTGTGAATGTTAAATTAAAGATATTAAAAAAGTTTAGCATACTATGAGTTGGAAAGAAGGCTTCAAAACGGAAAGGTGTTAATTTCGTTTGGAACTTTCCTTTTTAAATGTTGATTTGAGCTGCAAAATCTTTTTTTTTTTCCTTTTGCTTTAGTAAACTACTACCCCGTTTCCTATTAACTTTATAGGTTTAGTCAGTGACTCAGTATAGAATTAAAAAATATAAAAAATTGACAAAATTATCCTTCATCAAAATTTAGGAAAAAAGAAGAAAAAATAAAATAATACTATGTCGAAGGGAAGAGTTAATAATAATATTTGGTTAATTTTTCTGAGGGAAATCTGAGAAAATCTATTAATTCGGTTCGGCCAAAAATGTAGACCAAAATGACCGGACAGAGTTTGTAACAGATATATATGGCGTCTAGTATGTATTTAGTTCAATTTTGTATTCATAGTGCATATTAAAAATATATAATTTTTTATAATAAAAGATGTAATTTTTTTTATATTAAATAAATATTAATTTAAAAAAATAATTGTACAATTTAATTTAAATAAATTGCATATCGTTCAATTTATCAAGTTGCATATTTTTAAAATATATTATAAGTGTACGGTGCACCTGGATACATATGAGACCTACTCAATATATCTACTTCCCCTGCCCACAAACACTATGCTTATTTATTTTGACACATATTTTTTGAAAAATAAATAAAATAAAGGGTATTATAAAATATTGTATGATCCATTTATAAATACAATAATTTTTTTTAGTACAATAATAATTTAAATAATTAAGTGGTGATTGGAGGGTGAAGACAAGGTTGGAGGTTGTTTTAAAACTCAAATAAACACCCTAAAAAATTTTTTTTTTAAGTTGTTAGACACAATTAAAAAAAAAAATTAGGTGATATGTTGGGTTTGAAAACATCCCTTTAATGTGTCCACTGTATACAAAAATTTATATAAATTCGAATTTGCGGTGAACTTTTTTTTTTTTTTTTAATATCATTGTTATGTAACAAAACTATTAATGTTATGAACAAAAACTTTCATTTTTATAAAAAAATTATCACTGTTTGAATAACAAAACAATTTTTAAATCTTGATATTTTTTTACATTTTATGCTTTAAAAATGATAGAGTTCAGACTTAGTTCACAAAAAATTTATTGCGAACATACTTTTGATTAATCGACAAGTAAAAAAATTAAGCATACTTGGTGGAAGGAGGATGTATATTTTTTAAAATTTAACCCAAAGTGACTCGAATGGATGACCAAACCCATAACCATACTAGCCTAATTAACGGTTTCTTGCCACTTGATCTATCACTTTTGTAAATCGGTCAATCCGCAGCGAGTTTTCAGTACACAAATCCCAACCGCGTTGATTAATCGAATCTTGCGATTTGAAGATCTAAAATCTCTATCCAATCTCCCAAATTCGGCGATGCGATTTTCGCCAGTATTAATAGAGTGGTACGTATAATATCTGCATAAATCAGAATTTACGCTGATTTTAAATATATTCTCGTTGTTCCTAAATTCCATTAATTTTGGTTAATACTTATTGATTTAACTATTATATGATTGGGTCTCCCTTCTTTGATTTTACGGGGGAAGAGAGCTATCTTTAACTATATCAAAGATAGATTATGGAAGAAGTTACAGGGGTGGCGAGGGAAGAAGATTTCAAAGGCAGGTAAGGAAGTCCTTATTAAGGCAGCGGCTCAAGCCATTCCGTCATATTGTATGACGACCTTTCTTCTTCCTTCGACTTTGTTAGATGAGCTTCATGTAATGCTTAACAAATTTTGGTGGGAGAGTGGGGGTGAGTCGGCCAAGGGGGTTAAGTGGATGCGTTGGGAAAAGGTGTGTGTTCGAAAAGAGGATGGGGGGCGAGGATTCCGAGATTTGCATGCTTTCAACGTTGCAATGTTAGGAAAGATGGCATGGAGGTTGGTGAAGGAGCCGAACTCTTTTGTCTGCAGGTTACTCAAGTCCAAATATTTCCCAAATTCCGGGTTTGAATTGGCTCGGCTAGGTGCTAATCCTAGCTTTACATGGTATAGTATTCACACAAGTCAAGCCTTAATTACCTATGGGTGTCGTTGGAAGGTAGGCACTTGGGACCACATTCGAGTATGGGATGCTTCATGGATTAAGGATGATGAAGCCTTTCATTTATCTTCTGTTTGTCCGACGGGTTTAGAGGACCTGCGCGTGCGGGACTTAATGGTGGATGGTTTACGGCAGTGGGATGTGCAGGTTTTAGAGGGTGTTTTTGATCAGGTCGACGTGCGGCGTATATTACAAACTCCATTTCCGCCTAGGGGAGTGGATGATTCCGTCGTGTGGCATTGGTCCCGGGATGGGCGTTACTCTGTAAAGTCGGGTTATCGGTTGATCTCGAAGCTATGCCATGACCTTACTCTTCGCGTTGCTGGGGACTGGAATCGGTTGTGGAAAATCGCGGTGCCTCCCAAGGTGAAAGATTTTATGTGGAGAGCTTGCAAGGATTGCCTCCCTACGAAAGTGAATCTCTATCAAAAATGTATTGTGAGTGATAAGATGTGTGTGCTGTGCCGGTATATCGAGGAGTCTAATTGGCATGTCTTTGTTGAATGCTCTTTTTGCTAGAACATGTTAGGAGTCAGTGGGTCTATTGGGCTGGTTGGAGGAGAACATTTTGCAGATTGAGAGCTTTACAGGCCTGCTATTCCGTCTGATCTTTCTTTCCTCAAAGAAAATGATGGAGTTGGTTGTTATTTTGCTTTGGCAGCACTACAAGAAAAATGTTGATTTACAACGGCAGAAAGACAACGTTTTTTGATAAAATTGTTGTCTAATGTAAGAAACACGTTGTTTAAAGTGAAACCGTTGTCTTTTAGTGCAGTTTTACATTGATATACAACAATTATTGAGAAACGTTGTAGTTCTACGTTGTGAATTAGCGGTTTTCAGGAGAAAATTGCAAAAAAGACAACGGTTACGCCAACCATTGTAGTTTCACGTTGTTTTATCCGCTGAAAGACAACGTTTTCTGAAGCGTTGTAGTTTTGCGTTGTAAATCAGCGCTAGTTTTGAAAAGAACTCTAAATTCAGTGGTGACCATCTAAATTGATGCTAATAAACAGTATGACGTCACTAAATTTTACGAAAAATTAACTTTTTGATTCATTGATTTGTAATACTAATGTGATGGGGAAATTATTTTTTTCAATAATTAATTAATGGATTTTATTTTTTTATTATTAATTTTTTTAGTTTCTTATAAGCTCAGCTCTTTGGAGTTTATATTCTACATATTTATATTGTATTTCATTTTACTCATTAAATGTTAATTTGTTTGACTCTTCAAGGTTTGTATCTGGTTCGTGTCTCTTACATTGATAACGGTCGATGACCATTAAAATTAGAGAAGCAAGACGGAGTTATATTGCACGCTTGCAGCAGTTGAATCAAAGATGAGGTTATTACATGTGTTTGTTGATGGAATAATGATCACTTGGTGCAAGAAACTTGTTCGTGATATGAAAAAAATTATGTAAACTTTTATTTCTATGATTGTGTAACATTTATTTTGACTTTGAATTATGAAATTGTGAACAAATGTTGGTATTTGAGATTGTATGAATTATTTTGCCTATTATTTGATTGAGATTTGGTGGAAATTAGTATATAATGGTTGTATATAATATTTTTTTTAAATAATGAAAAGACAACGGTTTTGTATTTAAGAATACAATGATTTTGCAGTTGGATAGACAACGGTGGAAACCCATCGTTGTCTATTTAAAAAATTTACAAATAAAATGATGCAACAACTACAGTTATTAGCTAAGAAGACAACACTCAACTATGGTTGTGGAAACTTGGAAAGACAATTGTCATCAACTATTGTCTATCCACGCAATATAACGAAAATTTGATGATACAACAATGACCTTTGTCAGGAAAGACAACGGTGGTGAACCGTTGTAGAAAGCTGGAAAGGCAACGGTTACCGGACTGTTGTGTTTCCGCGCCCCTTTTCCACAACGAGGGATACAACAACGGGTTTTTTGCTGGAAACACAATGGTTTTCCACCGTTGTCTTTCAGCGTTTTTCTTGTAGTGCAGGTGTGGAAGTTCCGAAATCAATCGGTATGGACGGGCTCGTGCGGGACACCAGTGGAGCTGGTGCATGCTGCTGCTACTATCCAAAAGGAATGGGATGAGGTTTGTACCAGTCGGCGGTCATGTCGAATTCTTCGAGTGATGATGGGTCTGTTTGTCGAGCTTGCACCCCCCTTGTTTGGTAAGCTCAAGGTAAATGTGGATGCGACATTTTTTGGTGATACTAACCAAATGGGTATCGGTATGGTTATTCGAGATGACTCGGGAACCTTTATTCTAGCCCGTACCTTGACTATTGAGGGGTGTTTGGATGTAGAGGTCAGGGAAGCTATGGGTTTTCATGAAGCTCTTTCATGGGCTCAAGCGTTGGGCCTTGAAGACGTGTGTGTTGAGGGCGACTCGAAGTTGGTGGTTGATGCTATTACAGGGTCTAACGACTCGGTGTCAGTTTTCGGAGATTTTATTCGTTCATGCAAATCTATTTTATTAAGTAGTGATACCTTTAGTATTCATTTTGTCAGAAGGGATGTCAATTCTTTGGCTTACGAGTTTGCTAGAATTCTCGTTCTTTTGGGATTTCTTGTTGTTGGCTAGACCCTCCGGATTTTGTGGATGGGCTACCGAGTATTTTTTGTTCATGCAATAATGATAACTAGTGTTCTTGTTTTTCAAAAAAAAAAAACTACTAAATGATTGCAGAACGCAAAGTTGTTTACTCTGACCTATGGCGCTATTGTGCGCCAGCTGATTACCGATCTGGAGGAGGTAAATAAACAGCTCGACCAAATGTTATTCATCCTCATTATTCTTCATTCTTTTGAAGCAATGTATTTTTACTACTTGTATTTTAAAATTCTGTGTTGGTTTAGTGCTTTTCTTTTTTTTTTCTTTTTTTTTTTACAATCGGTGTTCAATCACAGGGGTTATAATATTGGGTTCGGCTAGTAGATGAATTTCTCGCAAAATCAAATGTGTGTCATTGCCAAGGTTTTGTACTTGTACTCTTTGCTGAATCATTTCATTGTTTCTGCAGTCTTTTATTTATATCTCATCAGTTAAAGATGTTTTTGTCAGTATAATTGGAAGATAATTAGGAAAACGAGAAAGGGTTTTGTGACATGATGTTACTGCTAGTCCAGTAGGTATTTTGGGATTGAACACTCTGCACTGGAAAAACGACATTCGTCTATTTTATGAACCTTGTAGACTGTAGTTGTTAAGTAGTATGATTATTTATGATTGTAGTTTATAAGCTCGTAAACGAGAGTCGTTTGTGTCCTTTTGTAGTTTATAAGCTCATAAACAACTCATAAGATGTTTTAAGGAGCTTATAAGCTCAGCCAAACAGGCTCGAATAAATGCAACAAAAACACGCAGCACAAGCACAAAAGGGCACAAATGACTCGAGATGTTTAAATCTTGGCAACAAGCAACTTCAAACTAGATAGGAATCCTTAAACCTGATTTTCATTGTTCAGATTGTGGAGTCGTATATGTTTTCAAATTTCAGTTGAACAGGTTGGATTTAAAATGTTCTTAGGGGTGACTGCATCTGCGATTAAGTGTGTGTTTTAAAATTCGAGAAAATAGCTTCTAGAATCATTTTTTTTTCAAAAGTTGTGGAGATAGTTTTGAAAATAAATGCTTCTAGAAGTATTTTTTTGTGTTTCAAAACACACCCTAAGTGATGAATTTTGTTGAACTTCCCGATACTTGTCAAGGTCTTCACCATTGCGATACTTTAAGTGGAGTTGTTATAGGAGTTCTTGAGATGGTGAGCTTTCTCCTTTCTATTAATCTTATATCCTTCATCAACTGTTCTCTTCTATGTGGAGATTCATCTTGGTGAATAATAATATCATTTTAACAATAATCTTTGAGTTCTGCTTTATGACGTACGGCTGAGGGATTCAGTGGCCGATCCAATGGGTACATATCCCCAAAATTAAATGTATTCTTTGTATAATTAAGACAAAATTATATTTTATTATGTATAATTAAAAAAAATACGTAAATATATTTCCAAATTTCAAATTCTACTTAAATGTATCTCCAAATTTTAAATCCTAGGGATTACGGGTTTTTGTGTGCAATCTGCATGATTTCTATGTTGTCTTTGGCTCTACTTATTTATGAAGCAGAACTTGTTAAAAGTTTTTGGTTTAAAATTTTGATGTGAGCTTATATGCTTTAAAAAGATAAATTTTTTAACACCTTTAACATCTTTAAAAAAGTAATGGGATTCAGCCTTTTTTATAAGTTTCAATGAGCTAAGAATGGAGCATTGCTTTGAGCACTAAGAACACCTCAAAAGAACAAAAGCTTCAATGCCATGTATAGAGCTTATTTTTAATATAATCTTTTATAACCTCAAAAAACATACTGTTTGAGCATTGTTCCCCTGTTCCAACCTTTTAAGCAACTACATGAGCAAGGAGGCAGCTAGAGGCTAGAGCAGTGACTTTGTTCAATAAAGTACTGGAATTGAAGTATTTTTGTTTTCTTCACTATGTTTCTTTCCAAATTTCATGTTTTTTACCAAGCATAATGAGTGTAGCAAAATAAGTATGAACATTCTAAGCATGTATTCCAGATTGCCAATGGACATTTCAGGTTTATTTTTACTAAATAGGGAGAGACTATCAAAGAATTCATTTGGATGAAAGCAAGTTTTTCACCCATTTGCACTTTGAGATGATTAATGTAGAGTATTGTTTAAGAAGTTTAATGATAATTGATATACATGACAACACAAAAACATATATTCACTTTTGTTCTGCATCAATTAAGACTTGTCTTTCCTCTTCTTTGGCACTTTCAGGTCTTTAAGTTACAAAACATGAACCATTAATTTTTTTTTTGTATTGTCCTAGTATTAGTCAGTAGATGTGAATGTAACTAATTTACTTGAATATAAATACTAAAATGAAGTTTCACTTCATACATTGTGTCAGATAAGACTCTCTCTTTAATGTTTTGACTCGAAAATCAAATCTTGACATAAAATTTTAAAATTATCTTATATGGTAAAAAATTACACGCACAATATTTTATGAGAGTGAGTATCATTTCTCATTTACAATATTTCTCATCCAAAAGTCTTTTTCTTTTTCTTTTTTCGAACAAATCCAAAACAGTTCAATGTAAATAATTCAAAATTGCAATTAAACACGCCATGTCATTCCTCGAGTTTGTCTTAGATATGTTTGTTTATGGTTTGGGAAGTTTGAAATTTCAAATTTCCAAACAAAGATAGGAAGACTTCGACTAAGCCCTCTTGACGACAAAAAGCCAACAATCGTAGGGTTTTCATTTCGATATAGAATTTTAAATCCTCCAAAATTCTACTCTATAATACCTTTTTTTTTTTTTTTTTGAGCAATACTCTATAATACTATAATACATATATTTTATCTTTTTCAAACACAATTTTCAATATTCTATCAATCATCTATCACACATTTTTCAATTATTATTATCTATCCAACTCAATACTCCCTCTCCTATTTCTTTACTTTATTATCATTACATAACCATTCAATAATTTCTATATTGTTTTTTACAATATAATATTATTTATAACATTTTTTTTAAAATTCCACTTTATCAGATTCTACAAAATCCACACTTCCAAACATATACTCTCTCCTTCCCATAGTTTGTGATTTTTTTACTGTTCATAAGGATTTAGTAAAATAGTGATAAAGTGTTGGGGGTAGATATGAAAATAGTGATAAAATGATAAAATGTTGAGTTAAATTTGTGGCATTTTGTGTAAATAAGTTGATATTGGGAGGATGTTATTTAGAATGAATATATACTTTTGGCTACTTTACCATTAATTATGAGATATAAATAATGACTCCTTTACTATTAATCATGGAACGGAGGGAGTATAAAATACAAATATATTTTTTACTTTATACTAAATCCTTTTAAATTCTCTCTATATGATTTCAAATCCCCTCAAAAATATAAATAAACATAGCCTATATTTTTTTTCTTACCCCTCTTTCCCAGTGATTTCTTGATTAGACAATGATTTATTTTCTCTTATTTTTTGGCTTTTCTTTCACAAATAACTTTCATATTAGTTTTAGATATATATATACATAATATATTAGAAGATCAATAAAAAAAATCAAACTGATTCCTACATTTAAAAAGACCGGAATAAATTATGAATTATATGTTTCTTTATTAAATTAATCTTAAATTAAATTGCCAAGAATTCAGTAAAATTGAATTGTTTCCTGTTATTTGATAAGATTAATGAGATGCTATTAGAGAAGATCCATGAGATACTATTAGAGGTGCTGAACAAAATGCAGATGATATATTTTATGCTCCAATATCTATAATAATTGCGAAATTAAATGTGTGTACAATATTAATTTTCACAAAAACCAGTAAATAGAAAAATTATATCTTACCCTCTTTCTCTTTTTGACTTTTTTAAATACCGTATTATCCTTATTCCTTGTACTAAAAAATTAGTCATTAATAATATTAAAATCTTTCTCTTTTTGACTTTTTTAATTACCTTATTATCCTTATTCCCTGTACTAAAAAAATAGTCATTAATAATATTAAAATTTCAGGAATTATCCTTATTCCTTGAAACTCAAATATTAATCATTATTCATTAATAATATTAAAAAATTCAAAAGTTTTATTTGTTGGGCATAACCGCATAAACGTACTTAAAAGAAAAAGAGTCAACAAAACAATTTATATGAATAAAACGATATCATACCCAACAAGGATCCAGTTTCGAAATTTTCAGTTGTTTTCCCATCATCTGTAAAAATTGAAGTAAATAATGGTCGTCACCTTTTCAAATTTGCATGTAGAATCTCTGCAAAATCATGGATCTCCAGGAATCAACTTACAAAGGGAGAAATTAAAATGCATGCTACAGTTTTGGTAGAGTCGAGAACTGATATGTACCCTAATGCCAGGGGGAGTCTCGGTGTTAGGGATTTGGAAGTCTTCAATAGGGTCTTATTGGGGAAATGGGTTTGGAGATTTCTTGTGGGGAGAAAAGGGCTGTGGGGCAGAGTCTTAAAATCTTTGTATGGGGAAATCGATGAGGGAGAGGCGGGTCTCATAATAAAAGGTAGATGGAATAAAATGTCTAGCTGGTTGGAAAGATGTTCTAAACAATGTAACCGGGGAAGGGGGGAAGTGGCTATGGGGTAATTTAGAAAGATGTTTAGGTAATGGGAAGAATACGAGTTTTTGGGAAAGTCCATGGGCGGGTATTGAGTCTCTTAAAACTAGCTTTCCTAGGCTGTATCACTTGAGTGCTATGAGGGAGAAGAAAATTAATTAGCGAGATGGGGAAGTGGGTCAATGGATGAGTTGGTATGGAATAGACCATCATTTGATCGTGAATTACCATATGTTAATGATTTTCTTTGTGTGTTGAACAAGATTAATTTGATTGAAGACGAGGAGGACACGTGGAAATGGAAGCTATCTCCGGACAACCAATTCAAGACGAAATGGGCGTACGACACTATTCGTTCGCCAACTTCCGGGACTAGCAGAATTCAAGGGAATACTTTGGTCCTTGGACGTGTTTGGAGCAAGATCGCACCTCTTAAAATCTCGGCGATGTCATGGAGACTGCTTCAAGATCGAGTTACCTACTAGAGTGAATCTTAGGAATCGCAATATCTCTCCACAAAATAGCACTACAAGCTGCCCTCTCTGCAATTCGAGACAGAAATCGCTTTACACCTATTTATTGATTGTCCCGTCTCGTCCAACATCTGGTACGCTTGTTATAATTGGCTGGGTATATCGGGAGTAAGTCATAATCAGATTATGCAACATTTCTTAGAAACTCCGGAATCTTTTCCTGAAAAAAAGGCAATCTTTTGGCTTCGAACTTATGGATTTGTGTTGTATGGATCATTTGGAAAATGAGAAATGAACTGATTTTTGATGAGAAATGCTTTGACCCGAAGAATATAGTGGATGAAATCAAATGAAGATTTTGGAGTTGGTGCTCAGTCAAATACCCCACTTTTTGTAATTTTTCGTTTGCGGATTTGTTAGTTAATCTTAGGCATATACTTGAGAGCTAATGCTCTGTCAACCTGTACATCATTGTACATTTATTATTTGTTCTCTGTTCATTATTGAATAAAGAATCTTCAATTACCAAAAAAAATATATATACGCTAATGCCAGCAATTGGTACAAAACAATTTCGTCAAAGCTCATATCCAACTTTTGTGGCAAGGTTGTTGGAGTATGATCAAAGGGCTATGTTGCAGAATGTAGTGCTCCTGCTAAGTGGTTGGTACCGACAATGATGACGATATCGATCTCTTAGGTGATGAGACAGAGTAGGAAAAGACGTTTGCAGAATAGATGGATGTTGCAAAAGGCAACTATTAAAAAAAAGAGAGTGGTCAATTCTCATGAATGTAAAAACATGGGATGGCAAAACAGACATGAAAAGCTGGAGGAAGTTGCTCGTAATGTTACATGTCAGAGGAAGTTGTTCGTAGTGTTACATGTCAGGCCTCTCGTGAGAGAGTATCAAAATTGGTTGCAGTTGGTTATGGAATTAAAAAGCTAAGACCATGATGACCATTATCGATGATAATGTCCTTATTGACAGTTTGATATAGATGAGGTCCTAATAATCGAGTCTATCAATGAATATGTGTAGAATTGTGATATTGTTGTCTTCAACAAAATTTGTGTTGCTTTACTACCATAGGAACAGCCAGCAAAGCTCTTCGAATGGGAAGGGAGCAAAATAATTCGATTACAAAACAACATATTTGAAAAGTAGAATAAGAATAAGCTAGAAAAAATAGAATTAGGGGGTCTTTTCAAAAACTTATAAGTGATTGTAGTCCCTTAGAATTATGTGCAAAAACAATTTGAAGTGTTTTATTTCTCTTTTAGTAGCTTAAATAAACTCTCATAAACTATAAGTTATAAGTTTCAAAGAGGGTGCTTTTAAGAACTTATTAGTCTTTTTTTAAAACTTTTAACTTTTTTTGCAAACACTATTAACTTTTTTTTTTTGAATTTTTTTATAAACACTATCAACTTTTACTATTAATCACTTTTTCCATAATCATTAATTTTAATCATTTCTTTATAAACTTAAGTTTTTGCAAACACCCATTAGGTATACACCGGCTTTGTTTTTCCTAATCACATACCATCAGCAAGTATACCACCACCAAACTCCGGATCCTTAAAATGAATTTTTAAAACCACATCAAACATTTCTTTTAATGAGCATACAATGTTTCCCATAATCAGAAAGCGAATCAAGGATTTCAGATGTAAGGGTAGTGAAGATAATTAATAAAAAATTACTACATCTAATATTAAAATAAAGGGAAAAATATTTTTTTAGAATAACAATTTAGGGTTGTGGTTTAAGATAATAATATTACGTGCTTGGATATATAAGACAATATGTTTTAAAATATATAATTGTAGGACAATTGAGCTCAAATAAGCTCAAATCGGGCTGGAATGTCATGTGAAATTTGGGCTTTTCGAGCTCAATTGTCCTACATTTACAAAATTTTAAAACATATTGTCTTATATTTACAAATTTTAACATATATTGTTCTACATTTTCAAACTCGTAAAATTATTGACCTTAAAATACAACCTCCTAAGTTGTCGTCCTATAAAAACATTATTCCCCTAAAAAAAATAATACAATTCGATGCAAACTAATTAAAAATTATATTATATAAGATTAAAAAAAAATTAAACTACAATTATAATGGAGTCTGTTGAATCTTCTTTGAAGGTATGACATGTCGGAAAATCACGAGCTCTAATTTATAATAGACAAATTCATATGATCATATCAAATACTTTAATAAATTAACCCAACAAACAAACAAATAATAAACATGGATTAAAGTATTTAAACTATTAATTGATTTTTTTTTTTTAAATCTTGAATTTAAAATAAGAAAATGGCAAACTTTTTTATTATATTTTTGGATTCAATTTAATTTAATAAACAGAGAAAAAAGAGGTAAATTCAATCTAAACATTTCAAATTAATAAAGTAAAGAGGAAAATGTTTTATGAATATTTGGAGTTAAAAAGTTAAAGTGCATAGATAAAAAGGAGACGAGGCTTTATGAATACTTGATGCTAAAAAGATAAAATATGTTGTTAATTGGATAATATGCTGTTAATTGAATTTGAACACAGGAGGGTATAAACAAAAAAAATTATAATATACCATTGAGCCAAACGATCTGTTAGGAATTAGGATACATATATATATGTTGAACATATTTTGATTTGAAGTACAACGTAGTGTACCCTCATGAACCCAAGCAGGTCCGCCACTATCCATAATCCAACTGGTATCTTATTCGAGTATAATTTTGTTATTTTTACTAAGTTGATTTACTTTATTTTTTAAAACCTTTTTTTTGTTATTTTTACTAAGTTGATTTACTTTATTTTTTAAAACCTTTTTTGACATGAGATGTGTTCGATTGCACACTCCAAACAACTCAATTGACAGATTCTAATTTGGTGATATTAAATTTTGGACCCAAGTTAACATCATACATTAATTTTTTATAACCATAATAAATTTAAAAGAGAAAGTAAATGCACTTTAAAAAATATATTATTACTTTTCAATTTTCATGAAGGCCAGGTATATATATAATTATCCACTTGTGCAAATTTATTAGTTTTTCCTACAAAATTGACATTGCCAAAATCGGGAAAGTTGTTACTAAGAACAATCTTTATCATTAATAATATGCAAATTCGTATGTGCACCATTTGCATCAAATCAATTTGGTGCAATTTAATTTTAGGAGTTCTTTTTCTAATTTTTTTAGTTTTAGTTTTTTTTTTTTCAATTTCAAGTTTTCTTTTAACTTTAATTTCAGTTTTAGGTTTTTTTTTTCGACCCGGACCCAAACCCGGCCTGAGTGGTTCATGGTTCACTCGGCCCAAATGGTTCATGGTTGACCCGGCCCGAATGGTTCATATATAATTTAGGGATTTATTGTTTAGGGGTTAGTGGTTAGAGTGCATAGTTTATTCAAATTAAAATTAAATTCAATTTCAGCTATTGCACCTTGTGCAATTAGTGCACATGAGAGTAACTCTAGATAATACATTGAGAGTTTTTTCTTTTTTTTTTTTTAAGAAAAATTGAAAATATGAATGTTTTTTTATTTATAATTTATGAAGTTTTCGACTTTTAGATTTTTTACAAACGACAACACTTTTTCTATTTATATTAAACCACTTCTTCAATAAACTATAAACATTTTTTTTGTTTAATGGTTAGGATAAGTTCTATAGAACCCTCTATAATTTGTTATGTATTCTAAAACTTTTTTGATATTGTCAAGATAAATTTAAGTTGTGTTTTGTAGGAGAATCTACACTAGTTTTGGTAGAATACATAAAATGAATTGATTTCAAAAATCTAGAGTGGATTTTAAATTCAGGATTTTTTTTTAATGTAACACTTGAAGTTATAATTTTTACTTTAATAGTAATTATTGTGTTCGATATAATTACTCGGTATTAATCGAACACGTCGGAGGACACGTGTAATATTCAATTATTAAAATAACCACGCTCAATCGATAAGTGTGCACGAAGCTTGACGAACAAACAAGTTTGTTCGCCAACTCGCCACTTGTCGACCATGCGAGTATGCTCGCCTATGAAGTAAGTTTTGTTCGCCAGCTCGCCATTTACCAACCAAGGTTGCTCAACCAGCCTACCGAGCAAACATGTATGTTCGCCAAACTAACCGAGCAAAATGATCCTGAAAAGATCAGGGAAGAAGAAATCAGATAGCCTGGGTCAAGTGATCTCAGGGACAGTATGCTCGATGCACAGATATCCTGAAGGCTCAAACAACCTGAGGGGTCAGTATGTTCGATGCTCAGATATCCTGAGGGCTCAGACATCCTGAAGGCTCAGACAACCGGCGGTCAAGATGCTTCGATGCGGACATCCCGAGGGCTTAGACATCCCGAGGGCTCGGACATCCCGGAAGGCTATGCTCGATGCTCGGACATCCCGAAGGCTCGACATCCCGAGGGCTCGGACAACCCGGCGGTCAAGATATGCTCGATGCTCAGACATCCTGAAGGCTCAGACATCCTGAGGGCTCAGACAACCTGAAGGGTCAGTATGCTCGATGCTCAGACATCCTGAAGGCTCAGACATCCTGAGGGCTCAGACAACCTGAAGGGTCAGTATGCTCGATGCTCAGACATCCTAAAGACTCAGATAATCTGAAGAACTCATACATGTTCGATGAGGACAATATTCTGGCATAAAATTGATGTGGTTGAAGGGGTGAACAAAGCATTCAGTCGAGCAAAAGATTGATTTGACGACCAAAAGAGTGCTTTTATAGACAAGCAAGTGCAAAGATCAATCACGGAAGACAAAGTTGGAAACGTGGCAAAGATTGCATGAGTTCTTGCAAGACCAAGTCTCAAATTTCATGCTTGCCAAACCAGCTCATGCTTGTCAAAGTACTATAAATAGAAGAAAAAACAACAAGAGACAGGTTCAGAAAATTTCTAGAGGGGTAAGGTTCAGAAATTTCCCAGAGTGGTGAGGTTCAGAAAAATTCGAGAGTTCATCCATACAAATAAACATCCCTAGCACTCATATACCTACTCTCCAAATCATCTTCAATCATAGCGATTCATCTTCATGAGATGTATCATGTATTATGACGTGTAAAACTCATAATATTACATCCCCGCTTAGAACGCCCCAGAGTAGTCATTTCTTGATGAACTGGGTCAACAAATTCCTCTTATTTACAGTATATTTTACACGTACATATTTTGTTTGTGAGTTGTCATCGAATTAGCCACATAATATTCTCCATATAAGACGACTCGCAACAACTGGCGCTAGAAGGAGGGTACCACGAAACCAACCCATACACAATCCCGTAGTTAGCCGAGGTAGAAAAAAGAAATATAATGCCTCAATCTAGGAATACCTGCAGAGAGAGGTCGGGACAAAGTCGACCTCACAGGAGAAAAGAGGTTCACGTCGACCCTCACAAAGATCAGACAGTGGAGACCATCAATCTTGAAGATATTGCCAATGATCCGGCTGCCACAACAAAGACCATCACTTTCTTGCTACGAGCACAGAAAGAGAGGGCCGAAAAAGAGTTGGCCAAGTTAGAAGCTCAAGATGATGATGATCGACGCCGATACACCTACACGATAGCGAGCAAGTAAAGTTAAAAATTCGCAGAGCGGGCTAATAAAAAAAACAGATGATATGTCGATGACGAAGCGACCTCAAGGGTCCGGACCATCAGCGTTTGGACGTTTGAGGCTCTCCGCCAAAGACCGAATCGGCAATTATAGGCGCAGGATCCCTGGAGGAACAACCTATAAAACATGCGCTCCGCCGGATCCTCATGATCGTCCGCGATCCCGAACAAAAAAAATTTGGAACAAAATTGTCTATCCATCATCGATTGGGTAGTCAACCCGAACTTGGAAAAGGGGATCGCCCCTATCACGAGCATGACCCACCGGGTCCTCATGATGGGACACAGCCCCGATCTAAGTCTGTCAGTTCCACAAAATTTGCGGAAATGCAGAAAGCCATTGAAGGCTTACAGGCCGACCTGGCCGCGACTAAAGGACTCCCTCGGGCGAACACAATACCCTGCTCGCCAAGATTTGTGTTTTAGGCACCTCAAATTGAATATACCCCAAACTCTTACATATAAATCGATTTTATTGTGCAATTGGATTTGCATTTGTATACTTTTTAAAACTTTTTAAAACAATATTAGTTATTTTATTTAAGATGCATTAATTTGCTAGTGTTAGTTATTTTATTAAAAAATATTAAATATTCTGTTATAAAATGATAATTGCGAACCACTCGCACGATAAAACTCTCTTACATAAGACTAAGTAAATTTATAAATTTTGAATCTAAGCTACATGTGTAAAAACTTTCAGATGTAGAGCGGTTTAACGATGAGACGAAATAAGAACTGGCCTAAAGATAAATTAACATTCAGCCTTCCTAAAATGTTAAACCAAATTATATATATTGCATCTCACTGTAAAACTGTCCCACACAAGTGTGTGTCAAATTATATTAGGTCTACCATCTAAAGTTTGGCCTAACTTTAATTCAGTTGCCCCTCAATTGAACAATTTTTTTGATTAGTCTAGATGATCCAAAACTAGCAAGGCTATTCCAACATTGCTATGCAGCCATCTTGTGATAATTATTGATAGAGATGTAGACACAAAACACACTTAAATGTGCATCCATGTGAGGTGACAAATTTAAGCAAATTAATGGAGTCACTAGCAAAGTAGGCCCACATGACCAAATCCCATGTTATAACCCATAATGACATTTGCTTCCCATGCCTAATATCCCAACCATACTATTAATAACAATTCTTTAGAACCTTCTGGTAGTTCAATCAAAATATCACTAGTTCACATTGGACTCACATAGTGCCATTTATTTATTACAAAAATAAAAAATATTATGAATTCTTTGTCAAATAAAATGATAAACCTTTGAGAAACTATTTCAAGATACCTTATAAAACAACTAGTACTATTTGTCCATGATGCATTATGATCTGTATAATCCCATGAGTGAGACTGTTGTATATTGGAAAGTTTAAATTATTATGCAAGGGGAGAATCATTTTGGGCACAAATTTATGCCAAGAAAAATTTTATAATTATAATCATGGCCATCTTCACATGCATGCCTTTTCGCCAAATATGCATACATGATAGATACAGCTACACGTTTAGATTCTTGGACTCTTATTCCATCCTACCCCAGCCCCATCAAAGTTAAAAGATATTCAAGAATTTTCATTGGATCCTTTCGTCAATGCAAAACCTCCCTTGCCTGTACATGGCACATGCAAATATACTATCCAATAATTTTAAATCACATAATATATATACTCACACAAATTGAAAAAAGAGAGGCGAGTGAATGTTTACATGACAAACTTTTATATAAATATATAAAAGAAAATTTGTGGATCCTGTGCTGATCGAGTTTGATCAAACATATTTTTCTATAAAATTTGCTTAAAGGAAAACAACAAAACTCACCCTCATGTTTGTGTTACTATATATATAACGATAAATATGTGTTAATGTAAGTACGTATATTTGTCTGTTAGATGTTAAATATTGTGTTACTACATACACACAAATATATTACTGTAAAGTAAAATGTGTGTCACAGTACGAACAAAATCATACTTCTTCTATTCTCTTCTACTTCACCCTCAGTTTTTTTTATCTTTTTCTCCTTTTGACCTGTAATCAACCCTTTTCTTTTTTTTTACGGACCAACCTTTTTTAAAAAAATAAATGTGGACAACTTTCTTAAGTAAAGGTCTAAACCATTAGATTATACCATTAAATTAGTAAGAAAATCTCTTTCTTTTCCATTATCATATAGTAACACATACTTGTCTTTATAGTAACACAGATTGAAAGTGAGTTTTCCTATTTTGCCTTTTGATGAATTTTTAGAAAAAAGTGCTTGACCAAGTTCGACGTGCGCTAAATACACAAATTTTCAGCTTCTTCTCATTTAAACTAATAATATACATAAAATATTTCATAAAAAGTCCCTAACAAAATTATATGATACCAACACATTAACATAATTCACAAACGACAAAATCTTGTATGCACCAAATGTATCAACACAAGTGCATTTTTAAAATATACAATTTATTGAACGGAAACATGCAACTTATTTTCATTAACACGATTTTTATATTTCAGCATAAATAAGTCACATATTTCAATGTAATAAGTTGCATATTTTAAAAATACATTTAAATTGCACGGTGCACCTAATGCACATGAGAGCTACTTATATATATATTTAACGAATCGAGAACCCACGAAATTTGACTTAGTCATAGGAAAAACAAACAAAAACAGAGAGGGGCAGATGAAACAGAGGGCGTGTATTTTTTTTATACAATAACTCATATTTCTCTTTACAATAACATCATTGTGTTTATATAATAATATAATTTTTAATATTTTATATGTGTTACTATAAAAGATATATGTATACTAAAAAAGACAAATATGTATGCTACTTATTCTCACAACAATGTATACATATACTTAACTCCAAAACCCAAAATTGAATTTATAAGTTTCAAACCAAACATTGCGTTACCTTGTAGGAAGACCTATCATTCCACCCTACTCCACTAGGACCAATACAATACAGGTGACGGATCAAACACCATTGGACAGGGTGGTCAACTCATCACGACAAAAATTCCCATATCTACAATAATATTTCTATTTCTAAAAATGAAACTCATCGTAAGTCTACAACTAAATTTCACAACCTCATTACGTCTTATTGGTTGCTCATGTTATCTCTCTCTCCCCCTTACCGTGCAAATATGATCACTCCATCATTACACCTTAAAATAATATAAACAAATTAATTATATATTTTTTAATAAATTTAAATTTTTAAATGAAACAATTTCTTTTTATAATATTACCAATAAAAAGTTTACGTCCACTTTTCGAATTTGATTTCCTTCGAAAGCGATTTTATCCATATTTAATTGGCCGTTCTTTTTTTTCTTTTTTAAAGACAAAAGCTTTTACGAACCAAAATTTCTATGAAATTTCATATTCAAGTATCAATGTTTAATGTACACGAAGTGTGGTTAGTTTAGAGGTTTAAATTTATAAAATATAATACTTGAAAAAAATTATATAAATTCAAATTCACATGATTTTCGAATTTTTAATGGTTTAATTCAAATAGAATTATAAATTTTTTGAGTAACACTTCTGTAAACTAATTCTATACATGAGCTTATTTGTAAAAAATATCACTATAATTATGAAATATGAGTAATAGTTATTTCTATGAGTGTGTCTCATGTGCACCGTGGTGCACCGTATACTCATAAAGCATTTTAGAAGCGTGCAACTATACAAAATAAAAATATACAACTATTCCAAACAGAAACATGCAACTATATTTTCATATTAACAGTTACATTTTTTTGTGTAAATAAGTTGCCCTTTTCAGCATAACAAGTTGCACGCTTCTAAAATGCACTGTGAATGTACGGTACACCCGTGTGCATACAAGGCTTAACCTAATTTTATTGCACAATATTAATTGTTGACTTGTTGGACGATGCAACTAGTGCACGATAATATTACTCCAAAAACACAAATATATCAAACGTACGATTTTACCCCTGGACGGTTGGGCGGTCTAATACACCATGACGCACAAAACCAAACTCCAAAATTGGGACCCATCTTCACCACCAATAATTGATGATTCTCCTAATCCCATCTGTATTCTCGCTGGCACCTATCTCCTGCCTCTTCTTCTCCACCTGACCTCCTTTTCTCACACCTTTTCCCTCTCTTAAACCCTAAACCCACAACATTTTCCATGTTAATAGCCCAATAAACCACACCAGAAATGTCATCTCTCCACCATTTCCTCTTATTCTTCTCCCTCCTCTCATCAATGGCAGCTTCCATCGACCTATCCGAATCATCTGTCTACGAAGTCCTCAGGCTTCACGGCCTACCCATGGGCCTGCTCCCCAAGGGAATCAGAAATTTCAGCTTGGATAATTCCGGAAAATTCGAGGTCCACTTGGATCGAGCTTGTAATGCCAAGTTCGAGAACGAATTGCACTACGATATGAATATTTCGGGTACTATACGGGTCGGCCAGATCGATGAGCTCTCGGGGATTCAGGCTCAGGATCTGTTTCTGTGGTTTCCGGTGATTGAAATCCGCGTCGATATTCCGAGCTCCGGGTTGATTTACTTCGATGTCGGCGTCGTTTCGAAGCAGTTTTCCCTCTCTTCGTTTGAAACGCCAAGGGATTGTTTGGCTGTTACGGGCCCGGATCTTCAGGCTGGAAGTCAAACGGTGGAGACGATTTCTAAGGTCATATATTCTTCTTAATGAATTTGTCTCTGTAGAATTTTGATTCAAAGTGGTTGGAATTGGTTAATTTTCAGTGAATTTGTGATTTTTTAATTGTTTAGTTGTTGAATTGTGCTTGCACATTAAGAAATTGAGCTGAAGAATGACCTTTAGATGATTCAATTATGCGTAATGCCATTTTCTGCATAATATGCTAAAGGCTTGGATCTTATGGCTACTATATATAGTCAAATTTGCAACTTCACTCAAATATGATTTTCTCCATTAGGTAGCATGAATATGCTGTTTTATGGAAGATGAATTCTTTTCTTGATTAATTTTAGAAATTGAAGTAGTAGTAAGGTGGTTTCCATTGTCTGATTGGTGGTCTCTTATGTATAATGTGCTTACTTCTTGCTGTAGTTGGATATTTGTGATTTAGTGTGAAAAGATGAGCTAATTTGTGTCCCTTTTTCATCAGATTCGATCTGGGAAGCTGCGATTTAAGCTTGATCGGGATGATGTTGGAAGAACAGCATTTTAGACTTCACAGGGAACTTCGACGATGCACAAAAGCTCAATCATGTTATAAATTTTTGTTACTCATATGTACAGGTCTTCAGAGAGTCTGGTCTAGAGATCATATTTCTTCATTCTGGTGTGATTGAATTGCG
The DNA here is from genome assembly GCA_037126765.1 of Stenogyne calaminthoides. Taxonomy (NCBI): domain Eukaryota; kingdom Viridiplantae; phylum Streptophyta; class Magnoliopsida; order Lamiales; family Lamiaceae; genus Stenogyne; species Stenogyne calaminthoides. Next base: position 8,770,773 of record JBBCBC010000021.1, on the reverse strand, counting down.
TAGAGACGAGTCTTCAAAGTAGTCATGCTGCCTCCCTTTCTTAGATCAAATGGTGTACATTCAATCGGGAGGCATCGAGGGGCAAAACAGGAAATTATCTGCATGATGAAAGCAGGGGAGATGACCAGGGGTGAGGAATCAGGTGATCTATTTGCCACAGTTTGTTACTACGTTACTTTTGTTTATGAATACAGTCTTAAATGCATTTGTTCAATTGATTCTCTTTTTTGTAGTATAAGATGTTAGATTGATGAGTTATACATACTTCTCGTTTTTTGAAGAAATAAGCAATAAAGGTTTCTTTTTCTCTATGTTTTGATTCTTACTAATTTAACATGGATTAACAGCTCACTAATTCTGGTTTACCTTGACTACAGTGAATGCTACACTACGGGGAGAAGGTAAGAGTAGAAAACCAAATTGGTAACACTTCATAGAAACTTCTAAAGTCTGTTTGTGGCTTTTCTTTGTATCACATCCCTTAAGTGTTGCATTTGAGATAGATAGCAACTCTGGTTAGAAAAACGAGTACCCACAGTGGGTTGAACTCCAAAAATAGCATAGAAAGGAAAACAAAAAGGTTAAAGGAAAGAAACGGAGGGCTATTTATAGTGAGTAGATCAAATGTTATATGGATATTTGGTAATAATTCCAGGTACGTTTAGAGTTTAAACCATTTTTTGATTGCACTGCTAATAAGCTAGCATGTTCGACTGCATAAAAGAGAGTAGGTCTCATGTGAAACTTGTTCATAGTATGAAATTTATACCGCTACACTTATAAACTTATATCATAATGCCTATCAACTAATATCATTATACTTATAAACTGGTATCATAGCATTAAATGCTATAGGTATTAATTTATAAGAGTAATGGTATCAATTTAAAAGTGTAATGATACCAGTTTCATAGTACGAACAAGTTTCACCGGAGAGTTTGTGTATAAAAGATATTGGATACTCTTCACTTATTATTTTGTAAAGTAGTTATCTTTTTAGAATAGCAGCCATTTAGTTTCCACAAGAAAATGTATACATTTGAAGCCATTTAGTTTCCACAAGATAGTAGAATATATGATGGAACATGAAGAGTGTAATAGATGATCTCTGGATTTTGGCATATGAAATAATATTAAGTCTTGGTTCATAATGCTGGAGAAAATTATGAAGTGGAGTGATGCATGTCTAGTAATTTCCATCTAAAAAGTTAAAAAATGTTGCTACTTTTGGAGAGCAAGATATTATATTGTCAATGATTACTGTTTCCAATAATTATTCATAAATGGTTAACGTTTTGAATCCTGGAAGAATCGACAACACTGATGTTGGATCATCATGCATGTTTGCTTAAAGCTGAAAAAATTATGTGGTTCAGCAGGTTTTCAATTATTAATATTATTTTGTATCAACTTAAACCTTCCAATGCGTTGATATTATGCCAATTTTCTACTGAGTTCAGAGCATAAGCTGTATAAAAAAAAAACACAGTCTCGTTATCATTGATGATATATGGATAATTTATGTGAGATGGTGTGTGTTAGACATGTGGTGAAATATATTTAAAATTAAATTGTCTTACACATTTGTTCACTGATTTAACTTCCATTTTTTAAATTGATTAATTATGTTTTGTTCACTTTTCTTTTAAATACTATTTTCATGATCCTACAAAGATAAGTTTGGATTTTTACCCAGTCTTAATTACACTATTTTTATTTTGGGCGTTCCAATTTTAATTATACATTTTTTAAATGGAAATATTTATTTTATTATTTTATCACTTTATCACATAAAATACTAATAAATAATTTTTTTTACCCCCAAAAATTTTATCACTTTATCACATAAAATGTTAATAAACAATTCTTTCTACTCAAATACTTTATCAAATAAAATACTAATAAATAAAAAAAAATTTAAACTCTGAGCACACAGTAACTAAGTAGTCAAGATTGTGATGGAAGAAGTATTTTTTTTTCATTATCTATTGTGTTTAAATTTTAAATTTTACCTATAAAATTTATGGTTTGTCTTTTATTTACAATAAAGGCTTCATTTAAAGAGGAACATCATAACAAAATACGTGAATAATGAACAGTTTGACAACGATGTGATCGTGTGAGCTAAGATTATTTAATGTAAATAAATTTATTTAAGGTCAATATATATTTTAAAGTTTGTAGGCTAAGGTTAATTTGAGCTAATTTAATGTAAATAAATTTATCTAAGGCTAAAAAAATTGCAAATTTGACACCACTTGTATCTTATCTGTGTTTGACACGCTGATCAGTTGTCTTTGATACGGTACCCAAAATTATTATTAATATTTTTATTTGGGATACGTCATGTGGTGTATCGGATGCGTGTCTTATCCGTATTTGCGTACCCACAAAGTATTCGACGCTACATTATTAAAAAATTTTGAGTACCCATACAACCTAGCCCCATGCTCAGTGAATTATCTAATTTAAAATCCTACAATTATATGAAGAGTTAGGGGAAGAGTTATTTATGGTATAGTACTTTGGGACTTTTTTGAGTCACAAGTGAATAGTGCAGAAACACTTATTTTGAAAGTAGGTGTTACCCAACTTCACCTAGAAATAGGCATTTCTTGAGTTTGTTTAGTGTTTCAAAACACTGCCTTTATCTTCAAAATTTATATCGTTCTTTTTACGTTAAATTTTATGAGTTTGACTTCATGATATAATTTTTAATCTTACTGATATAATTTATACCTTTTGATTTTTACTGATTAATTCTACACGCCTTTAGTTTTTTCACGCATTTTTATGATCATAATTAGGGGTGGAAAATTTACCAAAAATACTGCAGATACTTGCTTACCGCATTCGTAAATATAATCGAATTTAGGAATTTTTTTTGATGCGGTATGGTATCGTATCGAAATTTTCCGTACGGTAACGGTATAAATTTTCAAAACTCCTGGTATACCGGTATACCGAATATATATCGGTATACCGATACATTGGATATTTCCCGTACCATTAGAAAAATATATAATATATTTTATTTTTTTAATTTAATTAATACATTGGATATATACCGTACATTGGAAATTTATCCTTTTATTTTGAATTGTCTACTGGGTTTTCGATTTGTTTGAAAATTGAAATTCGTAGAATTTTTTTAGTGTTCCCATAGTTAAAAAAACCAGTCTTTAAGGGAAATATATGTTTTTAACAGATTATTATTCATAAAATACAGGTTTTTTAAAATAAATAATCAAGGTATGAACTGTATACCGTTAATTTGGTATGAAATGATATACCGTTAACTCAGTATGTATCGAAAGTTTTTAAATGCAGATGCAGTAAGATACTAAATTTCTTTTGCAGATATCAGGTATGTGGTTTTAGCATACCGAATTTACGGTAAATTGGACTTTAAGATATCTCAATTTTTTTGATGCAGATGCGGTATGAATTTTCACATACCGTAAATTACGGTACGGTACGATATGCCACCCCTAATCATGAGATTTTCTCACGGTGTATGTCTTCCTTCATCTATCATTTTTCTTCATACATATCCCTCTATATACTAATTGAGAGTTTTTTTTTCATGATGTGTCAATTCCATGTTAATTTAACATATGTGTCATTCAATGAGAAATTTGAGTACACATGTTATTTTTTTATTTGGTTAACTTTATAAAAGAATCATATGTGTCATGAAACTTAAAGTTTTTGTGCATAATTAGTTTCTAATTATTTAGGTATTTAAAATATGTGTGAATGTTATAAATTTTGTAATTCATATTTATTACTTTATGTTTTGTTCAACTATATAATATTATTCAGTTATCTTTCTTTCGGTAAATTTTGTTTGATTTAATTTAAGATAAATAAAATATTTATTCTAAATGTATTTTATCTTAATATGAATTACATTCAATTATTAATTTCTTAATAAATAATTTTATTTTATAATTGCTCTTATGTATATCATAACATATTTTATGTGGCAAAAGTATTTTGTATTATAATTCATTCACTTTAATTTTTTTTCATTATTACATACTCCCTCCGTCCCAACGAAACGTGCACGTTTACTGTTTTCACGTGTTTTTACGAACGAGTTTTTTATTAGTATTTAAAATGATAAAATAATTTTTAAAGATGCATGCAATTGATGAGAGGTAAATCTATAATACATCTCTTTAAAAATCACTTTATCATTTGAAATACTAATAAATAACTCGTTCACAAAAACTCGATAATAAAGGTGGTGTGCACGTTTTTTCGGGACAGAAGTAGTATTAATTAATTTATTAGTCTTTTCTTAGTTGATTTATTTTGCTTTGATTTTTAGGTTTCAACTTCATATTAAAATGGATAAGTAATATTTGACACAATAATCTTATTCCAAGGTTTAAGAAAATTTACTAATATACACCTTAAATAATTATTAATTCATATTTAGTTTATTTATGCATATTTATATATTTTAAATTATTAAATATATTATTTATTAAAAATATTGTAATTTTTAATTAAAAAATTGCGTAACACGCGGGCACTAAACTAGTACATTATATTAAAGAGTATGTCTCATGTGCATCAAGTGCACTGTGCACTCCATAGTGTAATTTAGAATCTTGCAACTTGTTGCATTGAAATATGCAATTTTATTTACACTTAACCGTGCAATTTGTTTTCCGTATTAATAGTTGCACAGTTCAATATGAATAAGTTGCATATTTCAGTGCAATAAATTGAAAGTTTCTAAAATATATTATGGGGTGCATGGTACACAAGATTTACCCTATATTAAATACATTCTTTATAATTTATATTTTAAAAATAAAAATAAATAAACACATGACATATGATTTTCAAAAATAAATTTTTTTATCTATAATTAAATTAATCAAACTAATTAATAATTTTAAATATTTAATTTAAAATTAATAATATAAAATTATTTTTAATGACGTTTAATCAGTGGATTCCGTGCTAATATGCATATAGATTGCATCGATTTGATTGTCATAGTGCGAAAAAAACATGGCGTAATCAATGGTTTCATAATGAATATATATACATAGAGTAGTGATATATAATCAATTATCTGATTTTTTATGTAATCAGATTAATGAGGTGTCATGCTAACTCATCATCCACATAATTAATACTACTTAAATAAATTATAGAATATTTTATAATTGAGAAGGTTTTATGTGAAACTGGTTTACCGTACACCACTCATACTATTGCTTGTAAAAACTAATACTATAGCAACTATAGTATTAGTTTCTACAAGCAATAGTATGAGTGGTGTACGGTAAACCAGTTTCATATGAAACTTTGTCTTTATAATTAATATACTATACCCTAAACCATGAGCCGTAAACCCTAAATCATGAACCATTCGGGTCGGATGAACCATGAACCACTCGGGTTGGATTCGTCTCTGGCCGGGTTGGGTCCGGGCTGGGTATTTTTTTTTTTCAGTTCAGTTTTATTTTTTCAGTTCAGTTTAATTTCTTTTTACCCGGCACAGACCTGATCCGACCATACCCGGCCCGAGTGGTTCATGGTTCACCCGACACGAATGGTTCATGATTTAGGGTTTATAGTTCATGATTTAGGTTATAGTATATTAATTATAAAATATTCTATAATTTATTTAAATATAATTAATTATGTGAATGATGAGTTGACATGACACATCATTAATCTGGTTTCATAAAAAATCAGATAGTTGGTTCTATATCATTACTCTATATATATATATATACATATAATTTATTACATGTTCGGAATTATTATGTTAAAATAAATAGAGAACAATACTCACAATTCTTTTTATGGAGAGTTAAATATATTTTGAAAAATATATTTATTTTCTATGAAACTGCTCCTTTTTTTTTTTACTAAATTGATCTAGACTTTAATCTTTCAATTATCACTATTAATATTTAAAATAGTCATTATTACCCTTTATACTTCACAACATTTTATCACTATTTCCAAAAAAAACAACTTCGTTTATTATTTCTTTTGGAAAACTGACAAACACAAATTGACACAAGGCTGACAAATAATTAATTCCATAGCAAGAAGCATAATTATTCAAAAATATAAGGAATATTTTGACACTATTAATTGAAACTAGCATTAATCTCGATGGAATTGTTTGCACCGCTGAATTAACCAGAGAAAATTTGGAAAGAAAGTCGGTGATGCAGAACAGCAGAAGGAGCAATCATCTACACAAACAAAACCCACCGAGAAGACCTTGTAATATTATGAAAGAAGAAACTGAAAGAAGAAGGAGAAGAGGAAATACCTGTAAAATTTTGATGTTGGAATTTAGACCCATTCAATTCAAACTTGATAAGGAACAAATATTTGATTGCAAAATTTGTTCCTTGATTAGATCACCTGCCTGCTACCACTCCTATTAATTTCAAAATGATCCTTAAATATCACATTTTCACCCTAAGAAACTCTTGTGCGTACTAAAACACCTTACATTCGATTTAGGGGATTTTTAAGACGAAATTTTTGAATTTACAAATTTCTTCAGTTTGGAGAATTGTCTTCGGTTTCACCTGTTTAGGTGCTTTTATTCAAGAAGGGATTTTCATATAATTTTTCCGGATTTTGAGGAATTAAGAGAACTGCCAATTTACGTGATTTGTAGGTGGATGAGTGATGGTCAAATTTGGAATTTTTTTTTAAACAATTATGGTTTTGACAAAAACTTGTGTAGACCTGATTCATGCTATGAACACGGGTCAAACTTAAATCATATACTATAAAGCGGGTCAGATATAAATTATTTGGGTCATTCTTTCTTTTCCATTTAGGCTGCCTCTTTCTTCTCTCTCCCCAGAAACCGCTCTTTCACTTCTCTCTCGTGTGAAATTGCTAGTTCCTTTCTCTCTCCCAACTTCGGTGAATCGCGACGGAACAAACGGGACGAAACTTTACCTTTCTTTTTCCCAGCGCCGGTGATTCACGACGGAACAGACGCGATAAAACTTTCCCTTCTCCTCTCTCCCAGCGTCGACGACGGAGCAGAAGTGACGAAACTTTCTCTTCTCATCTCTACTAGCACCGACAACTCGCGACAGAGTTTAGATTCGCGTTAATTTTTGTTTGTTTTTGTTTCCGTTTGGGGATTAAGAGAAGGGGTAAGTTAATGTATGTATTAGCTGATGTTTATATTTGCAATTTGCTGTGTGGAAAAGAAGGTTGAAGGTTTTGAGATGAATCTTTTGAATTTGTTAAAGTAGGGATTGTTGGGGTTATACTGAAAAGTATGCTTTTACTTTGTATAACCAAACTGAGTTTTCTTATTTATTTACTGAAATAAATTATTAATCACTGTTGCATTTAAATATGAATGAATGTTATATATATTTATTGCAAACCCGTTCAATAAAGTCAGTACGTATTACATTGTAGTTAATTTGATAATACCAGATCACAGAAGATCAAATTAACTGCTCCTCGTAATTAAATACAAATTCACAACCTAGATGGAAATGGACAAACCATCATGAAAGGTTGATGTATAAGACTCGGATTGGCTTGTCTTGACCAAGAGATTATACTAGTTCATTTGGATGCGCTGAATAGGACATACATGAGGATAAATTCTTCGGTACTGAATATACAAGAATTAGACCTCAGTGGTGTGTTGTTTCTTAATCTCCGTCCCTTAAATAGGATCGTGTGAAATTAATAACTATTGCTTTGACTTATGATAAGAAGAGAGTCATTGCGATTTGATACCTTATATCTTGGGCAATATTATTAATTACATGACGATTGCTGACATTTAATACGGAGAATCGTGTGCAAGTACGTCTTTTTTGATTTGTCCCCTTGGTGGGCTCAGAACCTTTATCATGCCAAATCTTGCAAGTGGAAATTTATTTCCGGTATGGATAATAATGTTGAGCTGTCTTTACTCAAAGGATAAATATATTAATTAATATAAAGCTTGTTCAGTGACTTAATTAATTAATGGACTAAAATAATCTTAGACACGAGAAATAATGACCGGGAGCCATGTAAAGTCGTAATATGGGTTAAGATGCATAGTTCAATATTAATTTTATAGTGCAATAAATTAATATTAATGGACTTTGAATAATATTTGGCCCAATATTATAGCTTCATACTCCATTGGATGTCCAATCTTAATTCTCCTAAAGGCCCCTCAAATAGCCCAAAATAAAGTCCAATTAATGAAAGAGAGAAGAAAATAATTTGCCTAATATTTCTATGAATATTTTCGAAAAATATGTAGGAAAAAGGAAGAAAAGATTGTCTTAATTTTCTTGTAGATATTTTATGGAAAGAGATAAGTATTGTAGGAATACATAATTATCCCATAAATCCAAGAAGTCAAATCTTGATTCTTTTTTCCTTGTTATTTTCGAAAATTAGGGATAAATAGGGGAAGAGATTTTTATGGAAAATTTAATTAAGGAAAAAAGAATATATGAGATATATTCAAGATTTCTTGGAGACCAAGAAAAGATTTTCTCCCTCAATTTCTTGACCTAAAATCGCCCCCCCTCCATATAAATAGCAGATGAATTTTTCATTCCCAACTGCAATTCTATGTGTTGGAAATATTAGAAATCCACAAAGGTGGTGGCAAAATATTTTTGGTTTTCCCTCTTATTAAAATCGTTCGTGTGAATCCTCCCACCGAATTGCGTTCGTGGTCTTGGGACATATTTGGGAAGGCTCTTTGAGTTGATCCATCGTCTCTACAAGAGGTTAGTAATCTCGTAACTCATTGATTCCGCATGCTTAGGATTTACGTGGATTACGTGTACGCGTGTTGTTTATTCGCTTATTAATTATTATGTTGAATTGATTTAGGATTAATTCATGTTAGTAATTAATTGATTAATTTAAATATGTATTTAAAATCATCTCGAATAGATCCGGGCACCGCTAAATTCCCAACAACTGGTATCAGAGCTCTGGTTTCGAGCTCTGATTTTTAAATTGTTATTTAAATTATATTGGACATTAAATTGAAAATTGGATTGTAGAATTGCTAGATCTGTTTTGCAGGTATCCAATTGTCATGGTATTTAATGTGTAATTTTTATGCGTATGAATGAATGGTTTTTTAATTCGACTCGTTCGGATTTATTTTTTCTCGTGAGAAAATCCACGAGTAGATTAGACTATTTGATTTGTTCAAGTGTAAAAGATTAGTCTAGATTTAAGGTTTATTTATTTTTCATTAAATAAATTGTAACCTAATCGAAGACGAAGACGAAGACGAGGAGTTAAAATGGATCCGAAACTATACGTGGGCGACGTGTGTCGCTCGAAACGTGCCAAGGGAGGCACGCACGCGTGCGGATGTCGCTAGTCGAACAGGCCTAGGCGCACGGCGTCGGGCGGGATCGGCCCTAGACGCGCGCGCGGGCGATCGCAGGCGATCGAGGGCAAAGGCGGCTAAGACATGCGGGCATGCGCGACGCCTACCGAGACCCGTGAGGGGCGATGCGCGCCGCACCTAGGCGCGCGGACGCGGTCGCTCGGCTAAGTGGCCGGTCGGATGTGGGCGTGCATCCCGGCTGCGAGCTGCTAGGCGTGGCGTTCAAAGATGATTTTTTTTTTCGAGACGAACGAGTGGGAGAAATTCAAGACGGTGTTTCTTCAAGATTAAGCCAAGGAAAATCAAACCATGACAGTTGGATAATACGTGCCCAATATGTTTATTTTCTGATTTGCTTGATTTATTGTTGTTTTTTTTTCTTATGCTTTATTTAATTTGTTTAAATGTGTTTGCATGAGAATTGCTCAACGAAAAATTTCAAACTCAAAAAATTACTAAGTATGTTTTAATAATTAATTTGGTTTTGAATCGAATTAATTTTGACCTCCATGATTTATTTATTTGTGAAATCTTTTGGAGAAATTCCCCTACGGGACTGTCAAAAGATAGTTTTCACATGAATAAATTCTCAAAAGGATGATTGTGAATTATTATTAGTGGCGACGATGACCCTCCCACGAGGCTCGTTCAAAATGAAGTAGTAATTCTGTATTTAATCATGGTTATTACTTATGTATAAAATTGATATGCATATACTTCACCGAAGCCCCTGTCAATTTTATATTGGTCAAGTGGGAGCCGACTATTAATTTTTAAAATTAAAGGTTTGTAACTGTTATTGTTTGTAACCTGCTTGAATGTGATTTAAATGATGACCCTCCCACGAGGCTCATTTAAATCTGTTTTGAGATGTTGGCTGATACATATTCATATTTTTTTTTGAGATTTCAATATGAATCATGTGATCGAATTATGTGATTTTCTTTGTGTTGATCCGGATATTGACACAAGATATATGTTTATTTTCAGTTTCATCATATCGCAACCTTTTAATCCACTGTTCAATATACTGAAAGACAATCTGTTAACTGGAGAAAACTTTGTTGATTAGTATCGAAAACTCACTATTGTCCTCACTGCACAAAGTCATAACTAGGTTCTAACTGCACCCAAACCAGAGAAGCTATCAGACGAGGCTACGAAAATGGTTAAGAAAGAATATGCTGACTGGGAGCGTTCTAACGAAATGACAAAGTGTACCATCTTGGCTTCAATGTCAGATGTGTTGCAACACCAACACCAAAACGTTGAGACCGCTGCGGACATCATAATCAATCTTAAAGCGATGTTTCAACATCAGAACCGTGTAGCTTGCCAGATCACCATGAGGGATATGCTCTCTATGAAAATGGTGGAGGGAACACCCGTGAGGGATCATGTTCTCCAGATGATGGCTCATCTTAATAAACTTAAGGTGCTTGGAGCTGAATATGACATCGAGACCCAAATCGATTTCATACTCCATTCCCTGCCCAAAAGCTTTGAGCAATTCAGGTTGAATTATCAGATGAACAATCAGAAGTTCACCTTACCTGACCTGCTGCAAGCTCTTGTTTCGGCCGAAGGGATATTAGGAGGGAGCAACCAAGCTTTAGCGGCATTTGATCCATCTTCTTCTTCTAGGCCAAAGGGAGGCAAGAAGAAGAAGAAAGCCAAAAACGAAAGCCAAGCTAACTCGAGTGTTGCCAAGGGCAAAGGTAAGGTGAAGAAGGAGGGTGGAGTAAAGAGTCCAGCTAAGGGAAAGTGCTACAACTGTGGTGAAAAAGGACATTGGAGGTTGGCCTGTTCCAAACCTAAAAGGAATGGAAAGAAAGGTAATTCTCACTCACTAGTTGTTGAAACTTGTTTGGCGGAGTATGCTACCCATTCGTGGGTAGTCGATACGGGATCCACTGATCATGTTTGTTTCACGTTAAAGGGGTTCAAGCGGACCCGACAACTTAGTGGAAGTGAGATCCTCATCACGCTAGGCGATGCTATGAGAGTGGTAGCTAAAGCAGTGGGAGACGTGCACCTGTCTTTTGAAGACCAGTTTTTAATTTTAAGAGATGTTCTTTATGTTCCTATTTTTCGGAAAAACCTTATTTCAGTTTTTAAACTATTTGTCGATGGATATTCTGTTCGTTTTAATAAACATGTTACCGTTTTTCATAACGATGTGATTATCTGTCTTGGAATTTTACGGAACAATCTCTATATTATTAACTGTGCACACCACTCACAAAATGCATCGTATAACTCATATACTATTTCATGTAAAAGAAAGCATTCGGCTAACGTGAACGAAACACTTCTTTGGCACCTAAGATTAGGTCATATTAACCCAAAAAGGATTCAAAGGTTGGTTCAAGATGGTTCATTGGGGTCTCTCTAGGTTGAACCATTTCCAACTTGCGAATCGTGCTTGGAGGGTAAAATGACCAAGAGGGCATTTGGAGACAAGGGGCTTAGAGCTAAGGAAGTGTTAGAAATCGTTCACACAGACGTGTGTGGTCCAATGCAAATCAAAGCTAGAGGTGGCTACGAGTATTTTGTTACGTTTATCGATGATTACTCACGCTACGGATACATTTTCCTAATGAAGCATAAATCTGAGACATTCGATAAATTCAAAGAATTTAAGGCTCAAGCAGAGAATCATAAGGAAAAGACTATCAAGTTTCTACGATTTGATCGTGGAGGCGAATACCTCAGTGATGAATTCTTGAACTACCTGTCGAAAAAGGGGATTACATCCCAGTTGACTGTACCCGGTACCCCTCAACAAAACGGGGTTGCAGAACGAAGAAATAGAACGCTTCTAGAAATGGTAAGATCAATGATGAGTTATGCAGATTTACCAAAATCGTTTTGGGGTTACGCTTTGGAAACAACAGCCTATATTCTAAACTTAATGTCATCCTAATTAGTTCCTAAAACCCTGAGAGAGTTGTGGACAGGGCGCAAGCCCAGTTATGGACACATCATGATCTGGGGGTGTCCGACATACGTGTTGGACAAGGAAGCTGATAAGTTGGATACACGTTCGGAATTAAGGTTGTTCATTTGGTACCCCGAAGGGATAAAAAGATGCATGTTCTATGGTCCCGAAGATCAAAAGGTCGTAATCAGTACACACTTTAGATTTTTGGAAGAAGACTATATGAACGACAAAAAGCCTAGAAGTGAAATTACCTTGGAAGAACTTAAGGGGCCAACTCCATTGCCAATTGTACAAAATGATATACCAAACGTCACGCCTTCACAATCGGAACCTCGTCGTAGTGGGAGGGTTTTCCTATAACCCGAGCAATTCTTAGGGAATGGGGAGTCTTCAGACTTGATCTCAGGCGAAGAATCAGATCCCTGGTCCTACAATGAGGCGATCCAAGACAAAGATGCAACTTCTTGGCAAACAACAATGGAAGCCTAAATGGGTTCAATAGATCACAATAAAGTGTGGGAGCTAGTCGAACCACTTAATGGGGTAAAACCCATTGGATGCAAATGGGTATACAAGAGAAAAAGGGGACCGGACAGAAAGGTTGAAACCTTTAAGACAAGACTAGTGGCGAAAGGGTACACTCAGAAAGAAGGGATCGACTATGAGGAAACCTTTTCGCCAGTAGCCATGCTCAAGTCCATCCGCATTCTCTTGTCGATTGCTGCGCATTTAAACTCTGAGATCTGGCAAATGGATGTCAAGACAGCTTTCCTCAATGGAAGTCTTGACGAAGAAATCTATATGCAACAACCCGAAGGCTTCGTTGAAAAATGTCAAGAGCATCTGGTTTACAAGCTTAAGAAGTCCATTTATGGGCTGAAGCAAGCATCCCGTGCTTGGAATCAGTGTTTTGATCAAGTTATAAAATCCTACGGTTTTGATCAAAATAACTTTGAAAGTTGTGTTTATAAAAAGCGTGATGGAACTGCATTGATATTTTTGGTACTATACATTGACGACAAACTGTTCATTGGAAACGATGTAAAGGTGTTATCGGACGTAAGAGGATGGCTGTCAAAACAGTTTGATATGAAGGATTTAGGTGAAGCCGGTCACATCCTAGGGATCAAGATCACTCGAGAACGCAAGAAAAGGATGATCGGGCTTTCACAAGCCTCATATATAGATACTGTTTTGAAAAGCTTCAGCATGCAAGATTCCAAGAAAGGCTTTGTGCCCTACAGACATGGAATCCATCTATTCAAGGAAATGTGTCCCAAAACACAGAATGAGATAGATGACATGAAAGACATCCCTTATGCTTCGGCTGTAGGAAGCCTCATGTACGCAATTCTGTGCACGAGACCGGATATCTGCTTTGTCGTAGGCATGGTAGCTAGATATCAAAGCAACCCGGGGAAAGCTCATTGGACTGCGGTAAAGAACATTCTGAAGTATCTGAAGAGGACACGGGACAGAATGTTAGTTTACCAGTCAGACAGTCTATTCCCCATCGGTTACACGGACTCGGATTTCTAATCAGACATTGACTCCATAAAGTCTACCTCGGGTAGTGTGTTTTGCATGGGGGGGAGGAGCCATGACATGGAGAAGCGTAAAGCAGAAATGCATCGCCGATTCTACCATGGAAGCCGAATACGTAGTTGCTTGTAAAACAGAGAAGGAAGCGGTTTGGCTCAAGAAATTCCTAGTTGACTTGGACGTTGTCAAGGATTTGCCCAGTACAATCACGGTCTATTGTGATAATGTCGGAGCAGTTGCAAATTCGAGGGAACCAAGAGCACACAAGGCCAACAAACACATTGAAACAAAATACCATCTTATACAAGAAATCGTTAAGAGATGAGGCATTGAAGTGGCAAAGATTGCATCGGAAGATAACCTAGAAGATCCATTCACAAAGGGTCTGCCTCAGAGTACATTCGAGAGACATGTGGAAGGAATGAGTGTCAAGAACGTTTCCAATCTGCTTTGAGTATAAGTGAGAGAAATTATTAGGTTCGTGTAGGGTGACATTAGATGTCACATAGAACACGAGACATGATGTAGTATACTTAAAAGCAGACTTTGAGTATAAGTGGGAGATTGTTGGGGTTATACTGAAAAGTATGCTTTTACTTTGTATAACCAAACCGAGTTTTCTTATTTATTTACTGAAATAAATTATTAATCATTGTTGCATTTAAATATGAATGAATGTTATATATATTTATTGCAAACCCGTTCAATAAAGTCAGTACGTATTACGTTGTAGTTAATTTGGTGATACCAGATCACAGAAGATCAAATTAACAGCTCCTCGTAATTAAGTACAAATTCATAACCTAGATGGAAATGAACAAACCATCATGAAAGGTTGATGTATAAGACTCGAATTGACTTGTCTTGACCAAGAGATTATACTAGTGCATTTGGATGCACTGAATAGGACCTACAGGAGGATAAATTCTTCGGTACTGAATATACAAGAATTAGACCTCAGTGGTGTGTTATTTCTTAATCTTCCTCCCCCTAAATAGGATCGTGTGAAATTAATAACTATTTCTTTGACTTATGATAGGAAGAGAGTCATTGCGATTCGATACCTTATATCTTGGGCAATATTATTAATTACATGACGATTGCTGACATTTAATATGGAGAATCGTGTGCAAGTACGTCTTGTTTGATTTGTCCCCTTGGTGGGCTCAAAACCTTTATCATACCAAATCTTACAAGTGGAAATTTATTTCCGGTATGGATAATAATGTTGAGTTGTCTTTACTCCAACGATAAAGATATGAATTAATATAAAGCTTGTTCAGTGACTTAATTAATTAATGGACTAAAATAATCTTAGACACGGGAAATAATGACCGGGAGCCATATTATAGTAAAGTCGTAATATGAGTTAAGATGGATAGTTCAATATTAATTTTATAGTGGAATAAATTAATATTAATGGACTTTGAATAATATTTGGCCCAATATTATAGTTTCATAGTCCATTGGAGGTTCAATCTTAATTCTCCTAAAGGCCCCTCAAATAGCCCAAAATAAAGTCCAATTAATGAAAGAGATAAGAAAATAATTTGCCTAATATTTCTATGAATATTTTCGAAAAATATGTAGGAAAAAGGAAGAAAAGATTGTCTTGATTTTCTTGTAGATATTTTATGGAAATAGATAAGTATTGTAGGAATACATAATTATCCCATAAATCCAAGAAGTCAAATCTTGATTCTTTTTGCCTTGTTATTTTCGAAAATTAGGGATAAATAAGGGAAGAGATTTTTATGGAAAATCTAATTAAGGAGAAAAGAATATAGGAGATATATTCAAGATTTCTTGGAGACCAAGAAAAGATTTTCTCCCTCAATTTCTTGACCTAAAAATCGCCCCCCCTCCCTATAAATAGGGGATGTATTTTTCATTCCCAACTGCAATTCCATGTGTTGGAAATATTAGAAATCCACAAAGGTGGTGGCAAAATATTTTTGGTTTTCCCTCTTATTAAAATCGTTCGTGTGAATCCTCCCACCGGATTGCGTTCGTGGACTTGGGACATATTTGGGAAGACTCTTTGGGTTGATCCATCGTCTCATCACTCGTCTCTACAAGAGGTTAGTAATCTCGTAACTCCTAGATTCCGCATGCTTAGAATTTTACGTGGATTACGTGTACGCATGTTATTTATTCGCTTATTAATTATTATGTTGAATTGATTTAGGATTAATTCATGTTAGTAATTAATTGATTAATTTAAATATGTATTTAAAATCATCTCGAATAGATCCGGGCACCCCTAATTTCCCAACAGGGATATCATTCATTGATTTGTTTCTGTAGAATCGTTTCCGTATTGATTCGTTAATAAAGTTATCGCCAGCGTCGTATAATGTTTATTTTAACAACAGTGATAGTGATAGTTTTTTTGAATAACAGTGAGAGTTTTTTCGAATAACAGTGAGAGTTTTTCTGAATTACAGTGATAGTTTTATAGCATAATAGTGTTAATTTTATAACATAATAATGAGAGTTTTAAGAGTGATAGTTTTATAGCATAATAGTGAACTGCTGTGCAGAACTGACCTGTTGTGCAGAACTGAACTGCCGTGCAGAAACTGACCTGTCGTGCAGAACAGAACAGAACAGATCTGTTGTGCAGAACTGAACTGAACAAATCTGCTGTGCTGAACAGATCAGGTCTGCTGTGCTGAGCTGATCAGATCTGCTGTGCTGGACATATCTGATATGCTGACCTGATGCTGTGTTGATCTGATCAGGCGGGCTGATCAGATCAGGCGAACTGAAACCAGAAAACAGGCGAGCTGAACTGATCCGTTAGACATATAAAAAGCTGGCCAATAAGAAGATGACAACACACATATTGATGTGACATAAAACTGCAAGGAAAAATGCAAAATGACAAAGAAAAGCTGGAAGTTTATTAGTATGGATTTGAATATTACTCTCCAACGGTAATATTTAAATCCACTCTATAAATACATTGCACCATCTTCAAAAGAAGTTAATGGAGGATGCTGCAAAGTGAAGATTAAAGCCAAATATTCAAGCATCTCCATTCAAGAACACAGAGCATTTAATATCCAAATTTACCCAAGAGTGTTCTTCATTATTTCTAAGCATAAATGTAATATCCTAAGCTTAGAGAGATTTTCTCAACCTTAGCTTAAAGGCTAAAACAATGTAAGTGAAAATCTCACCTAGTTGGAAATAACACCAAACTCATACCCTTTCTTGAGAGAGAAAATTAGTGGTTAAGTGAGGTAGTTAAGAAGCAATCCCGTAAGGGAGGGTAGGCAATCCAGTGAGGGAGATAAGTCCCGAGAGAGTGAGAATTCATTAAACATCTATAGACGATCCCGTGAGGGTGATAAGTCCCGTTGAGTGAGAGCTCCATAAATAATTGTTGGTTAAGTTGGTGTCCCTGCTGATAGGGAAGAGTGGACGTAGGACAAGTTAGTCCGAACCACTATAAAAATATGTGTGTTCTTATTTGCTTTCATATTAACTGTCATACATACTTTAGCAAATCTGCATAACACATTCGAAAAATTTTAAAGTCACCTCCCATTGAAATTTTACGAGTTTTAAATCAAGTTTTTCGGGACCAACACTTTTTATAGTTAATAATAAAACAATATAAAAATGACACGCAAGGATTATAGTAGAAGAGTGACGATGAGTTTAGAGTATTGGTTGGCTCTGAAAGAAATTATTATAAAAATATAGCACTGAAAATGCATCATTACAATAGTTCAATATCTTCCTAAAAAAGAAATAATTCAAATAACATAAATTAGTTTAATGAAATAGCAACAAATACAAAAAATTATTTCAAGTCGTGCAACGATAATGAATTTGCTTTTTCAGTTTTAAAATCTTACCCAACTACTTTAATAATTAATACGACTTGATTAATTTAAACATAAAAATCATAAAAGAATGCATTTTTTTTTCTTTAAGTATTTTTCATATGGCATTTTGCATGTCATGTTTGATTTAAGTCATTTCTTCATTTGTAACTTAAAATGTGTCGAAATTGCGCTTACATTTTCTCTTGAAGCTCGCAAGGAATGGGTGATTGAAAAGACTAGAATGAAAAATGAAAATAGAAGAGTTCTCCGGTCAAATTATACAATAGATCTATCGATTCAAAGTTATAAAGAAAAGGAACAAAAGTAAAAACTTATCAAACTAACAAATAAGACTAGAATTTTTCGAACGAGATGGAATGCAACAAAACAGTAAAACACATATATCAGTTCACAAATATAGTTGTTCATAAGTCTGCATTAGTATAATAGTAAACTTATAAATCCGTTCACAAATCTAACGAGTGATTCGTCAAAAAATAAAATAAAAAATTAAAGAAAATAAAATAAAATTTAGTTAATAGGATGAAATGGTTGAACAATTCATATTATAAAAAATATGTTATGGAATCTGAAAAATAAAGTTAACATAATAAATTATCGTTATTGTGCATATAAAATATCATTATTTAATATTAAAATCAAGCATTTTTTAAATAGGGACACTTCATGTGCACAACATTGACACTTCGTATGCATATAAATGACACCCAAAAGAACTTTTTTTTTCATTTAATACTTTTATATTTTGCATGTAATACTGCTATGTTTGATTTATTATTTTTCAACATTTTTTCTTATGTTTTGAACTTAATACGGTTATGTTTCTGCGTGTAATAATGCTATGTTTTTGTTAGTAATATTGTTAATCTTATGGCGTAATATTCTTTTATAAAAGGTGTACAATATTAAATGTAATACTATTTAGGCAAATATGTAGTAATATTTGTAATAATGTTATGTTTTTGTTTGTAATATTGTTAATTTTAAGGCGTAATATTCTTTTATAAAAGGTGTATAATATTAAACGTAATACTATTTAGGCAAACGTGTAGTAATATTGTTTAGGTAAATAAGTAATACTGAGAAAAAAAAATTAAATATTGTTAAAAATTTTAATATGTCATTATAATTTAAAAAGATCTAGGTAGGATGCCAGGATGTTATGTTCTTTTTATTGTAAAGTCATAAGTTGAACTTCATTCGTCCCAATCTTAACTGCACTATTTTCGTTTCGGTGCGTCCCAATCTTAACTGCATATTTTCTTAAATGGAAATACACATTTTAACTCACATCCTTCAAAACATCAACTTATTTATCATATGTCACTCTCTCATACCTTCAACATTTTATTACGTTATCACATTTAATAAATATTATTCTACTCTTCAATAAAGTTGAATTCTCCTTTTTACCCTCAATACTTTATCACCTAAAATACTAAAAATAACTCTTTCTTAAATTTCAAGCACACAACAAACGTGCGGTTAAGATTGAGACGAAGGGAGTAGAAAAAAAACTTAGCATTGAAGGATAGAGAGATATGTTCATCATCTTCTTTTATATTAACGGTGTTGGGCAAAATTTGTTTAAAAAAATTAAAAGATTTGAGTTGGTTTAGCTTGCAAATTTTCAACGTGAAAATCCTTCCAATTTGGCATTTCTCACAAATTTTCGGGTCAACCCTTTTTTCACGGGTCGGTATGATAATAAATTCGCCAGCTGTTGTTATGTGTTCATTAATGTTGTGTAGCCCAGTGTGGAAAAGTCCGCTTCTTTTGACTAAGAAGTCCTAAGTTCGAATCCGCTGAAGACTCACAACTACAATAGATTAAATATTTATTAAAAATCTCTCGCTATTTAATTAATAATTTAATAATTTTTTACTCATCTAATTCAATGGTATTTTCTTGTTATTTAAATAATATAACTTGTTACTTTTCAGGAAGACTCACAACTACAATACATTAAATATTTATTAAAACCTCAAACTAATTAATTAATAAATTATTTTCTCATCTAATTTAATTTAGTTTAACATTATTGAGATCTAATTAATAATTTAATAAATTTTTTTTCTAAACTTTTCAGGAAGACTCACCACTACAATACATTAAATATTTATTAAAAATCTCTCACTATTTAATTAATAATTTAATAATTTTTTTCTCATCTAATTCAATGGTATTTTCTTGTTATTTAAATAATATAACTTGTTACTTTTCCGGAAGACTCACAACTACAATACATTAAATATTTATTAAAACCTCTCACTAATTAATTAATAATTTATTTTCTCATCTAATTTAATTTAGTTTCACATTATTGAGATCAATGGTATTTTCTTGTTACTTAAACAATATTACTTATTTTTCCTATATAGTATTACATCCAAAAATAATTATTTAATACTTTCTTAATAATTTTAGGAGTTTTACCAAATGGTATTACCACTTTTATAAAATAGTATTACGTTTCACACTTAATATTATTGTCTGGTTATCTAAATAATATTACATTATTATCTACATATACTACATATTGCTGTTTTTTATGAAGAGTACATGTCTGACAGAAGAGTGTTACATACAACACAACATTATTACATGTAAAAATATAATAGTATTACATCCAGAACATAAGAAAATATTAAAATTATGAAAGGTATTAAATGCATAACTGAAGCAGTATTAAAATTCATAATCAACAGTCATTAGCGTCTTCTACTTTAATTTCAAATAAGAAAATGACGCAGTATTACAAGCAAAAAATAACAGTATTACATTAAAAGTGTAATAGTATTACAAAAAAAAACATTTCAATATAAACAAAATAAAAATTAAGGTAGTTATGAAAGGTATCTAATCAAAACAAACTAAACATATAAAACATAACAATAGTACAATAAAAAACATGATTTTGAATGTAATATATGTATAACTTGTAAACATGAGTATTAATATAATATAATATATATATATATATTTATATTTGAATCCACTAAATAACTAGAGATATAATATATGTTTTCTTATCACTCTTGAGATACAGGTTCAATTCCTCTAAAGTGGTGATTTGTTTAAAAACTAAAACAACTTATTATAATATAATATAAATATATAATATATTTAAAGTGACAATAAGTAATTATAGTGCAATTATAGTGCAGTGGTAAGTATTTCTTTCTCTTACTTTTGAGTTGTGGGTTTGACACCCAGGGGTAATGACCTTAATCCATAAATATATAAAAACAAAAGTAACTGTCAAATGCAAACAATGTTACTGTAGCACATGTACCTTACTCGCTCTATGGTGTAACAGTTCACTACACTAGCAAATATTCACGTGAACACTTCCAGCTTGCAAAAGTGTAGAGTCTTTAATACTTCAACAAGTATCATATAAAATATTTTTAAATTCTAAACAACATACACAGTTGCACGGAGTGCGATAAAACCTACTGCAAAATCAGTCACTTTTTTTGTCTGCACGGAGTACAATAAAACCTCAGTCATAATTTTGTCTGCAAACCTTAATCCCGCCAGACCTCAAATTTTAAATTTTAAGACACAATTCAGTTGACTGTTGAGATTTCTTTTTGGATTATATAAATATAGTTCATATTTCATGCAAAAACATTTGTTTCCACCATCACATTGTGCTGAAGGTTGATTTTTCTAATTTACGCTTAATTGTACTGATTTAGACTTATTTTCTAATTTATACTTGATTGAACTGTAGGAATGATTGCACTCTTCTGGTTTCTCAACAGACCAAGTCTTTCACAAACAATGTGCCTTCAAGATCCAACCAACAAAGAGCTTAGAAGCACCTGCTTTCAAAAATGGAAGATTTACTCACTCAGTTAGGTCAGACTACAAGGTATAATGAAAAGTAGGTCATTAATTTTCATTAAAATAGTACTCCAGTTATGATGAATGGCAGAAGCATTTTTACCTTTTCTATCACCAAAATTTTTAACTTTGAACTATTAAAATTATTGTCTTAAAGAATTGAAGTCTTCTTAACTTCTAAGCTAGCACCGTAGCTCATGTAGCATGATCAAAATAAGCTTGCCTTAATAACAGAGTATCAAAGGATCCTAAATAAATGAGAACTGCAAAACTTTAGGGTATGTTTGTTTTGAGATTTAGGTGTGCGTGGGAAGTCATGACTTCGAAATCCTATGGATTTGAAAGTCTTGGTGAATAGTAAAAAATATGTGTTTGTTTTGAGATTTTGATAGGGTGGAATTTTACTTTATGTCAAATCAATGTTTAATAATTATTGATATGATATTATTATATTGTGTTGAGAGTGGAAAAAGTATTAATATGATTGTATTGAATTTTGTGAAAAATAGGGGTGTAGGTGTATTTTATAGAAGAAAATTTTGAAGTCTAATTTTAAATCTCAAACTATAATGGGACGTGGTTTTCAAAATCCTAAGTCCATCCGGGTGAGTCCCGAAACAAACATACCCTTAGGATTCTGGAAACAGCTACAGAATTTCATCAAGTCACTCAGACAGAAAAGTCACTTTAGTTATCCTAAATTTTATTTCTTTCTTTTTATTTCTGTTTGCAGCATAAACTATCTGAAATAAGAATGTTGAATTGGTTCAAGTAGATCCTAAGGTTAATACATTGAAATAGAAATTTTTATCTAAATTCCTAAATTGCTATATCGCAATCCCTGTTACTCTGCAATCATTTCTTGAAAAATCTTATAGTACATCAATTCACAACATAAACATCATGTTCTTCACCTACTGTAACTCTCAGCTTCTTTTATTTAAGGATAAGCGGATTAATTTCATATTGAATGTGAACCACTCACAATTAAAATAATACACTATTTATACCTTAATAGATATACTATGTTGATGATATGTAGACCAACACTCATAAGTAGTATTTTTTTAATAAATGTGGACTATTTGATTCAAATTTAAGTAAATACTAAATATAACAAATAATTTCTAATTATATCCATTTATAGGGTGCATTTGATGGCTTACCATTCAATGTAGAGATGTTGTCGTTATGCTTTTGTGTGGAAAACTTGTGTCATTGTATGAAAACAAAAATTTGCTTCAAACACTCTTCTGAAAAACTCCATATTAGCATGCTATTCTGGGTTGAGAGCCTCCTTTAGTTCATAGTTATGCACTGTAAAAACAGAATATAAAAAGAAATATGGCGAATTAGAGCACATCCAATAAATAATAGTTATCATATAAAAAAATTTAGGCTATGACATTATGCTAGAAAAGTCTCAGTGATAAGGAATATCTTGCACTACATATGCATCCTCAAAACATGAAATCATATATGCAAATGCAAATGCAAAGTATTCTAAATGTATGTTCTTAAGCGTCACATTTGCAATAATATACACTAGATAACATTGATACAATCAATTACAACTAAATTACATACTGCCTAGATGTGATATCCACTACGCCACTGCATAATTATAAGATCAATTCAGTTTTAGCTTACTTTAAAGGTAAACATTATTTAATGTACTACTTTTTTTCAGGAGGTCTCTATTTATACAAGTTTCACCACAAAGAGAAATACTTTGTAGAATTGAACATTTAAGTCTTGAAGACTGTTATAACTGGTCAAAGAAGAAAGGCTCGAATGAAAAGCACCAAGTTCTAATGGCGTTCTAAGAAAACGTGCAATAGTGTATGAACACAAAGAAGATAAAGGCTACTGGTGGCCGTAGATATAATTCCTTGAGCAACGCTAATCAAGTCTCACTCATCCAATTTCAATGGAAAAACATAAACGAATTAGAGGATGATATATCTTAGTGTTCTAGAAATCAAACGGAAGGAAAAAAATCAATGAGCAAAATACTCAATTGGACAGTTCACTAGAAAGAATTCTAAATAGTAAAAGTAATGATGCATTCAAAGCAAATATAATGAATATGTACATCTCTTCTCTAATAAGCTACTACATGCATCCTCTTTGAAGCTTATAACTTATAGCTTATGAGAGCTTATTTAAGCTACTAAAAGAGAACTAAAACACTCCAAATTGCTTTTGCACACAATTCTAGGTGACTATAATCACTTATAAGTTTTTGAAAACATCCCCTATAATCCTCAATTAGTGTCTGTAGCAAATAGGATGCACAATAGAGACCCACTTGCAAACAAATTATATTATACTAACATTAAATCAAAACTCATAATACAAAAGATAACAGAGAATATAATACAAAAGGGAAGTACTGACTTTTTCTATTTGGATAGACGATGGCAGCCATGTCTGTGTAAATCCATGTGTGAATGACGTGAAAACATAGATCTGTGTCGAGAGGAAAAAAAACGATGGTGTTAGTTACGGTCTATAAAAATAAATAGAGTATATTAACCTCTAATTTAGGGTCTAGCAAATCCTATTAAAAAAAGACTATTCTTCTACAGATCTATCGAGAGAAATCGGTCAAGAATATGGAATCCGAGATTTCAAAATTGCTCGAAATGTCACAACATTGTGGACAAAACATTTTCCTCTCGAAAAAACCAATTCAAACTTGGTCAAGATAGAAAAAAAGGAGCAGATCGGAAGACAACCCAATAATTTAGGGTCAATCATACAAATATTCAATAGGGACATCATTTGCATACACCGAGTATAAAAACTCATGAACGGGAAAGATAACCGATATTATTGCCGAAACGTCAAATAAAGATGAAAAGAACAATTCATAGATGGACAAAAATATCTTAAGAGAACCAACTTCGTCGAAGAAATACAGTAGAATTTCTTCATTTTGAGGTCGAAGGGGAAGAAAGAAATTACCGATTTGCAGGTTGAGAGTAGCTCAGAAGGGGAAAGGGTTTGAAACTTCGAGAGAATTGGGAGGAAATCATATCTGTAAAAATAGTGCGAGTGTTACGCCGTATGAGCCCATTATCACGTTTTGAGGTTGAGCTTAATAACAATCAAATGAATAATCATGTCTAAGCCCATATGTCTAATGGCCCACATTCGTTTTTTCCTTTTTTTTCAAAGGAATGGCCACATTTGTTTGCTTTAGTTATTGTGTGTGATTTTAATTTTAAGATATTTCAATCTCAATTATATTATATACATTTAATCACTTAATTATTTGGTAACAGCTTAACATAAATGTTAAGGTTTCAAAAAAATTGCCAATAAAATAAAATTTTAATAAATATTAACTTGAGTATATATAATGAAATTTTAAAACCGTGCATCGCACGGGCGAAATACTAGTTTTCCTTAAGAAGGCAAAAGAAAATACTATAGAAAATATATGAATCCGTATGACTCCATTTACATTAATTAGTTGTGGTGCAGTGGAAGAGATTCTTCTCTCTTATACCCTTTAGGTGTGGGTTCGAACCCAGTAGACATGCAAATTTTATACTAGACTTTGTCAAAAGATTTTTACTAATAAAATTTGAACCTAAAATCTTGTGTAATAAATCAGGTGTATGTATATATTTTTGCCATCATAATCTATGGAATACCGCGGGTTGACCACGAAAATCACACCTTTTTTTTAAAATAAAGTGATGTCCATCGTAAAAAGAAAATTAGATTTTTACATGTACCATACTAACTTTTTTCATATATTTATATCTTGAATACAACATGAAAGTTTTTTTTTTATTTTAACATAAAAGTGTTTGTCGTTTACAAAAACTAAAATTTGTGCTAAGCAGGAAAATGATCAAGACTTAACATTCTAATGCTAAATTACATCATGACAAGTATTTTTAAAATCGGATCGGACCGGATGATTCGATCGGGTTAACCAGGAACCGGTTACGGTACCGGTCCGATTTTTAACGAACTGCGGGTCATATAAGAACCAGTAGGAACCGGCTGAACCGGCGAACCGGTTAACCCGGTTATTTTTAATTTCCAAAAAACGCAAAAAAACTTTAAAAATACAATGCAGACTACCAACCATTCATCATCTTTTTAAGTGTTTCTGCATCCAGCGCACTCTCCCCTCCCCCATTAGATGCATCGCACATTATCTCTAGGTTGATGGATGAAAAATTGATGTTT
This sequence comes from Stenogyne calaminthoides, assembly GCA_037126765.1. NCBI lineage: Eukaryota > Viridiplantae > Streptophyta > Magnoliopsida > Lamiales > Lamiaceae > Stenogyne > Stenogyne calaminthoides. The sequence goes on along the minus strand of JBBCBC010000021.1, from coordinate 8,744,975 downwards.
ATTAACGTTTAAGCCTTTTGATTCGAGGTAGAAAAGGCCATGGCCATAACCGAAGAAATACTGAAATAGAGAAGGAGGCTTCAGGATATATGATTCTTATTTTTTTAACAGGATTTTAGCGTCTTATAATTGATAAATGATAATATACCATAATATTGAATTGGTCAATCAATTGATTTGGTGATGCGTGTATCTGTTTTATCTTTCACTAAGGAATTGGTCAATCACCTTGATTATAAGAGCTATTATTTAGGAGTAATACAGTAAAAAGAATAAATTAGAATACTTTAGGAGATTTTACTAATTGTATATTGTATAATATTAAATATTATGATTAGTGTAATTGCTTATATTATTATATATATACTCCAAAAATATTCGAGTTGATTTCGGTTTTTTTATAACGTTTAAACCGGTCGAACCAGTGACCCAGTAGCCCAGTTAACCGTCCGGTTCGGTGGCCGATCCGAGTTTAAAAACATACATATTAGCCTGTGAATTTAGTAATATCATCAAATTTTTGTCAGCAAAAACAAACAATCAGTGTCAAACGATAATAGTATCATGCAAGTTATTCTTTCTCACCATTCCAGTCTTGACTTTTAAAATCGGGTTTTCCTTAGTGGTTAGTTTTAAAACAACCATTAAAAGGTCAGAAACCGTCATTAGAAATTTAACCGCCTCAAGAGGGGTGGTGGGGGGGGGAGGGGGGGGCTGAAACATGGAGCTTTTTAACGACCACTCTTGTTCCGATAATATATTATATGTATCTCAAATTCGCTGATACATAACTGTTTTTACCCTCTAGTAAAGGGTGAAAAACTCTTGTTCCGACAATATATTATATGTATCTCAAATTCGCTGATACAAAACTGTTTTTATCCTCTAGTAAAGGGTGAAAAAACATGGAGATTTTTAATGACCACTCTTGTTCCGACAATATATTATATGTATCTCAAATTTGCTGATACATAACTGTTTTTACCCTCTAGTAAAGGGTGAAAAATCTGTTGTTCTACAGTAAAATTCGTTACCCTTTATTTTATTTTTTAATTAATTTTTAAGACATTAAGCACAAAAAAGGTACTTAATTAGAATTTTTCATCTCTTTTTGGTCCTCCTCCAAGCGTGCTCTAAATTATTTCAGCCAAAATCATATATTTTATAAATGGAACATAGTTTCACACTAACATCAATCATGTAATTTTTACTCTAGCAATTGAGCGACCAAAATAAGGAACTTGCCAAAAAAAAAAAAATCCTTATGATCTCTTCATGAATGATTCATTTTTTGAACTGAGATGTTGAAATAGATGCACTCTTTGGTGTGAAGCAAGAAATAATAAAAATATGGAGTGTGGAAAGACAGAAAAAATTATAAGCCAAGACATGCATCTATTTTAACTTCACAATAAAATTTGTGCATTACTTAATTAATTGTTTTGCAAATACAGTTTGACTTTATAGAGCAAAAGAAAATCGTTTTGTTCAAAATATGAAATTCAACGGGGTATTCTTTCACAAGCTCTAGATTCAGAAGAGCATTCTGGTCGAGTGAGGGGAGTTGGAGGTCACTTAAAGTCGTCATCATACTTTCACCTTCACAAAATTAAACGCTCAAACACTAAATTGTGTAAACAACATGAAATGAAATTGATAGCTCAAAGGAAGAAATATAATTAGCCATATTAAAGAATAAAGAGAATACAAGAGAAGATATTCAAAAAGTAGGAACACAAGACAAAAGTTGAAGAGTTGGGCAGCTGTACTAGAAAGATTCAGCATAACATTTTTTATGGTACACTAGATCATGCATCCATTGGTGTCAAGTTTGTTGCTGATGACGATGATGTAAAGATAATTGATGAGAAGACGGGGCTTGAAAATGATAAAAGTTTGAAGGTATATATATTTAATAAAATATACTAAAGTTGCTACTTTTGTTATTTTTTGGGTTAGAGTTACTATTTTTTGGTGTTTTGTTATCTAAGTTGTTATTTTTGTTGTTTTATGGGTTAAAGTTATTGTTTCGCTATCTAAAGTAGCTGTTTTATGGGTTAAAGTTATTGTTCTGCTGTCCAAAGTTGTTGTTGTTGTCTTTTTTTTTTCTTTTTTTTTTTTTTGGTTAGAGGTTCTGTTTTGGTGGTTTTTAGATGTTTTGCTGAAAGTTATCATTTTCTTATAGACAAATCTGTGGCTTTAAGTTTGAAATCAAGGACAAAGATCATTGTGTATGATACAACAGTCAAAGTCTATGATCCTTATGAACTCATTCATGGAAAAAAATTTCCCAAGAATTGCATGCATGTTGCCATTGAGAAAGCAATGGTTGCTAGTGCACCTTTGCCAATTCCGACCGACGTCTATGAAACAATTAATGATGCAATCGGATCTCATTTGGCTTGGCCGATGCACTTGATGAAGCTGCATGTTCAGGTTATCCCATACCATTTTTTTCATATATCTTACATTGGTATATTTGTAATTTTTAGAGTGCCAAGAAAAACACAAAAAAAACATGAAATTAAGAACTATTCACTAGATCCTTCGATTGTGCCAACATAACTATACATGGTGTAATGTTACTATATGATTAAGATTACTTTCTCTCGGTTGGTAGAGCTTTCCTTAGGCAATAATGTGTATGGTCATGAGCGTTTTTTGTATATTAACATTAAAGACGTTCACTCATTTTTCGGTTGGAACCAATCTCGTACACATGTATATAGTAGTTTGTATATGGTAATAATTCCATTTAATTTTTTATTTGTTTAACATCAAAGTTTTTTTCTTCTTATATGGATAATAAATAATGCGTTTCTTGATCATTATGATAAATATTTGTACGGGAAATTAAAGGATGACAAGTTCAAATTTATTGATCCATGTGGCATAACATATATATATATATGCAATGAAGAATTATAAATCATCTGAAAATAATCAAATCAGAAAAAGGGCTTACTCTCTCGTGGAAAGACTTGTTGGTATATGTGTTAATCAACTTTTATTGGTGACATGTAATGTAAAGTAAGTGTGATTTTCAAAATCACCTTCATAGTCAAGTTTTAGAAATTGACGAATTCAATAGAGATTATTAAATATTAACTGTCATCGACCCACACAAGTCGGAGTTTTGTTTTTGTTGGACCCCTTATTTACTGGCAATCACACGATACACAGTGAATGTTGGGAAATAGGTTGCACAGATCTATTCGGGGAGAATATTTAAATACAAATTTAATTATTTAATTATTACTAGCATGAATTAATCCTATATTAATTCAAATAATAATCCAACAACATATCATGCATATAATAATTCACGTAAAACCTACGCATGCGGAATACTACGAGTTTACGTGAACGTACCTCTTGGGATGACAACGGTATGGCTGAATAGACTAACCGTAAGGACTTCCCAAGTATTCCCTTAGTCCTCGTTCGACTATCCGGTGGAAGGATTCTTGTGAACGATTTAACAAAAGGAAAATAAAATATGTTGCACCACCTTTGTGGATTTACTAATTTTTCTAGCACACGGAATTGTACTTGGGAATGAAATAATCATCCCCTATTTATAGAGACAAGGGTGATCGAAAATTGTGGCAAAAAATAATGTGGGAAAATCTTTTCTTGATCTCCAAGAAATCTTGAATATATCTCCTATATTCTTTTTCCCATAATTATAATATTCCACAAAATTCCACCTACTCTATTTTATGGATAATTTTCGAAAATATAGAGTTCCAAGATTCCAAGATTTGAATCTTCTTGAATTTATGAGATATTCTTGTATTTCAAGAAATACATATCTTCCATAATATCTTTTCAAGAAAATCTTTCTTGCCCTATATCTTCAAATTTTCGAAAAATACTATATAGATAACCAAGTGGAAGATTTCTTGAATTTAATGAGATAATCTTGTATTCCAAGAATACATATCTTCATTCCATAACAAAATTCAAAGAAAATCTTTATCCCAACTCTATCTATAATTTTCGAAAATATGATAGGAAAAATAAGCAACAATATTTATTTTATTTTAATCACCTTTTCAGTTAATGGACTATATGTTGGGCTACTCAGGGGGCCTTTAGGAGAATTAAGATTGGACCTTCTAATGAACCTTGAATATCTAATATTGAGCCACAATATAATTCAAGCCCATAAATATTAATTAATCTCACTACATAATTAATATTGCACTATACATCTTAACCCATATTACAGTCAATATGGCTCCCTGTCATTATTTCCCGTGTTTAAGATTATCTAGCTCATTAATTAATTCAAGCCACTGAAATAGCTTTCCATTAATTAATATTTTTTTCCTTGGTCAAGGAACAGTTCAACATTATTATCCATACCGGAAACTAATTTCACTTGCAAGATTTGATATGATAAAGCTTATGAACCTCCCAAGGGGCAAATCAAACAAGCGTACTTGCACACGATTCTTCGTATTAAATCTTAGCAATCACATGTGACTAATAATATTGCTCAAGATAAAAAGGTGCCTTATTCAGTTCTGAAGAATTTATCCTCCTGTAGGTCCTATTCAGTGCATCAGTCATGCACTAGTGTAATCTCTTGGTCAAGACAAGTCAATCTGAGCCTTACACTTCAACCTTTCACGATGGGTTGTTCATTTCCATCTAGGTCGTGAATAGCGTACTTTTAGTTACAAGGGACTGTTAATTTAATCTTCTGTGATCTGGTATCACTAAATTAACTACAATGTAACACGTACGACTTATTGAACAGTTATGCAGTAAATATATGTAACATTCAATAATATTTAAAGCATCAGTGATAAACAATTTATTTCAGTAAATAAGTCTGAAAATTCAGTTTCGATTATACAAAGTAAAAAACATACTTTTCAGTATAATCCCAACAGTGAAAACTAGTTGTCGTAAGTTTAATAAGATCAATATATATATTATTTTATTAATAAAACTCTTGTAATGGGTATAGTTGGAATTATGTTTAAAATTGTTAGGGTAGAATTGTAACAATATTTATTAAAATAATGAGAATCACTTTGAAGCTAGATAACGTAAGTGGGTGATGCTTAAAATTTTCTGCTTTCAAGTGATTGAGATAATCACTTGGATGTGCTTGCAAACACTCCAAAAGGGATTATAATTAACTTAAGGCCCTGTTTCGTGGCCCTATGAGTTATGGGTGCGATAAGGCCAACTCGATAACTAGGGCGACTAGATGCAGTTGGGCTATCTTATCAGCTGTTTGCTATATATACACACATTAGTCACCCAGATTTGGGACTTGTGTGTTTTTCTGAAATAGCGTATACATCTTAAAATTAAAAAATTGTCCTCGTTTATTTCTCTTAATCCAAAATTTACCCTCCTTGAAAATTAGAATCTAGTGCAGAGATTATGTTCTTTCGTTAACACAGTCCAACACTGAGTCGTCGATTCTAGATCGTGAAGAACGCCAATCACGATTGAAGTCGTCTTCTGGATTGAGGGAATGTCCGAATTCTTTGTAAACCATAAATCGAATCCAAAAACTCATAACAAAAACAAGATCATATTACCCATGTCAGATTTAGAATATATCCGGAATTCGAATTCATAATCGACAATGAAGAATCGAAATAAAAAGGGAAAAAGAAATAAAAATACGCAGATCGAGGATTTTGAAATTTCATCCATCAGTTCCATTGATCTTGGAGCTTCAACTACATCGGTCGTCGATCACACATGGTATTGTCCCAGGTCTAAAAAAACCTTTACTCACCAAAATCCGAGAGACAATTGGGGAAGGAGCGACGTTTGACACTAGTGGCAGTTGAATGAGGTTTGAAAATCAATCGTTATTAGGGAACGAAAGAAACTAGATTTGAGAATTTTAAATCACCCGTCTTGGGTCTCAGAGATGAAAAAAAAATGAAATTGGGCAAATGGCGAAGGAAACTATGTCTTGGCATTAAAAAGTAGAGGGGCATTTTAGAATTTTTCAGGTCTTCGTCGGCATATTGTTTCAACACGATGGCCAATCTCCGTGTTTTTCATTAGATTACTCCATTGAAGTGTAACAGTGTGTAGTGGCGGGCCTGCCTTTTATCTTGGACCTGAGCGACATGTACCAAACATCCCAAATTGTGCGATAACTCTACTATCTTGGGCTTCATAGCCATCAAATAGGCCCTAAAATAAGTGATTATAATCTAGTAGTTGTAATTGCAAACATCACATAATATCTACCTACTAACTCTAACGGTTAAAATTAAAACCGCTATCCATCAGCACCCTTTTTTATATCGGCGTGTATAACAATGGGTTTTTAACCTTTTTAATGGTGGAAAAAAAGCATTGTGTATCAGGAAATTGACATATTGTCTATTGGAATTGTTGTGAACTCTAATGACATGAGCTTTTCGACAGACTGGTTAGATGTGTTGTTGTTATGATGTATATTGATTATGTTATGACAATATGAACCATTTTATTGTGTATATGTAGTATATTTGTGCTAATTTTTTGTTTTGGACCTATTTCAGGCTTAGTCTGTTAGATGTTATTTACATTTCAATAATATACGAGAAATCTCTCTTCTACTCATGTACATATCTAACACATTGTTAGTGAACAAAGTAAATTTCGTGTTGATTTATTTATTGTTCTTTATTTCTTTTCTCGCATCCGATATAACACTCCTTAGACTAGAAATCGAATTACAAATATGCTGCATTAATCTCTTCTATATATGTAATAACAATTACCCAAAGCTAATAAAATCAGATAAATTAAAGAAGGGCAGTTGCATCAGTCTTGATTCTGCTGTTTAGCGTTCTTACTGCTCATCTCCACAAAAAAGGCAGCATACACAGCACTAGTCACATAAATAACCAAAGCCGTCCCCACAAAACTCACCAGCACCACCATCGAGTACAACGGTTTCCCCCCACAGGAATACTTCCCCAATTTCACCTGAATAAAATCCACAATCGACACCATCAGGAACGAGCAACCCAGGACGGACCCGATCGCCGAACCAAACAGCCCATATCTCAGCACATCCGGGTTCATATCCGCTTTGTGCGGGTCGGTGGGGTCCATATTATTGATCAGGTTGATTGCGAGCTTGAGGCTCTGAGCTAGGAGGGATGAGAAGAGGAAGAAGCTCAAGGAAAGTACTTCGAACACACCGTCTCCCGGCTGGCCGTGCACTCCGGCATCGACGCCGCCGTGAGGGAGAACCCGATGAAGACTGCCATCGTGAAGAGGGAGTTCACGTTCACGATGCCGTCGAGGGCGGTCACGTGGATGCTTGTTTTCATTCCGCCCACCGTGGCGGCGGAGGTGGTGGCGGCGGTGTTGCGGAATGAGAGTTTTGATTGCATCTCTAGCCTGGTAAAATTACGATATGTAAGTATACAAATTAGAGGGTTAGGTCTTATTTACGGGGTTATGATATTTACTAAACTTATCAACTAATATCGTTATAATTATAAACTAACTTAAATACCAGGAGTATCAATTTATAATTGTGAAATTGTTATTAATTTCATACACTAAACAAATTTAACAGAAATATTTGTGCAAATTAAATTACGGATTACCAAAATATAGTGTGTTAGTATCGTTAATTAGCAAAAAATTGTAATGTACAATACACTAATGCAGGTAGTACAACATTAAAAAGCACAAGAAATAATGTATTATTACCCATTGATGGTGGGGGAGTCGATGGGGGAGATAGACATACGCTTTTTGCTCATTATAATCAACTTACAGAAGATAAGGAGAATTAATTTTCACCTATTTTCCTGGAAATTAAATTTGTATGTTATAATTTTATGCTTCCATGGGGGTGGTTATATAAGAGCTCAATTTACCACTAGTGTATTATTGCTTCGAATAAAAAAATTATGAATACCCACATTGGTTGACCCGATCCACTCAAATTATGTCTAAAACAAGTAATTATAGACTAATTAATTATGTAATGTTTCTGACAAGATGAGCTAAAGCTAAAGTTGATGCTGCTGGTCATTTAAAACAACTAAATACTTGGAGAAACTCAATTTGTTATTACAGTATGTACATAGTGCAACAAAGCGGTCAAATCTGACGCTGCGCAGGCACTGTGACAGATATTATTAAACAACATGATAAAGTAGTTACAATTATGTTGAAATAACATGCTTCCACAGTACTGTTTGCCTTAAAGAATGAAAAAAATAATTGAATTGGTTTTATTTAACATTTTCGCATAAAGTTGTTACAACGTTTGATTAACTTATATGAAATGCGATGTGAATTAATATTATTTAAGTTGGTGGAGTGGAGGCCAGTGATTTGGGAGCAGTGTCTGCTTTGGGACTATTTGTGTTGGTGGTGTTAAAAAATTATTGAGTAAATTAATACTTCATCAACCTTAAAATATACTCCCTCCATCGATCCTATAATGATACTCTTATTTTTTATTTTCATATGTCTCATAAAAATAGATCAATTACAATATATATTAAAAATATTATTAAATAAATGTCTATTTTATCTTTTGTCACTACTTATAATGTATCTTGTTACTAATATTATGTCTTATAATAGGCTAAGTTTTGTACTTTTTTTAATAACTTGGTATCCGACCAAAAAATTGACTAATCTGGGAGATCAGAACATACCTTCAACTAGCGGGGGTCCCACTTTGAATCAGAGCAGAGCTCTATATGAATTGATCCATCTCAAGAATTGTTCGCACCTAAGAGATTTCGAACCTGAAACCTAGAGATGAGCATACTCCTAAGTTCCAAACTAGACTAAGTCTTGTATGCATTCATGTGCACCATGCATTCATAGTGCAGTTTAGAAATATGCAACTTGTTATATTAAAAGATACAACTTGTTTACACTGAAACGTGCAACTATTAATATGAAAAAATAGTTGCACGATTCAGTGTAAACAACTTGCATTTTTCAATATAATAAGTTGCATGTTTCTAAAATGCACTATAAATGCACGACACACCTGGAGGCACATGAGACCCACTCCTTATAATAACTTGCACACTTTTCTTGTTGTGACTTCTCACAATAACTTGCACCCTAAAAATAGAACATCTTTTATAAATTTCACCCTTCATAATATTCACAATTTTACACAAAATTTTCTTACTTTATACATAAATATTTACAAATTTACCTCTCAAAACTGTACTAATTACTACTTTTTCTCATTTTCTGTGCCCACCAAATAATGCAAGTTATTCTGGGACGGAGGGAGTAATTGGTTTAGAAAACTAGCGCACCTTGAGATTTCAAACCGAAAATCTAAAAATGATCACTATATTCATAAGTCTCAAGTCGACACCATCAGACCAATCCCTGGATCTGACCATTCTTACTCTAACATATCAGATGTTGGTCAGTGATCAAGGCACTCAACAATACCGTAAAAAATTAGGTGCACCGTGCAGTTCATGCATATTTTTAATATGTATTAATTATTTTACCAGAGTAAATTAATTTGTTTGTTGGTATTATTTTTTTCACTAAAAGAATATTAATTATTTTAATTATAACGTATTAATTGGATACAATTTCATCATAAATTAATACAAAAAATTTAATTAATTTTAATAAAAACTCAACTCATGAGCACCCAATAAGGGAAAAAAGATTTAAATAGGAGTTGCTAAAAGATTCCCGACCCCACTGCATACTGTTGTGTTCGATATAATAACTCAGGATTAATCGAACACGTAAGAGCGACACGTGTAATATTCTTTAAAATAATCATACCCGGTGGACAAGTGTGCTCGCCATCCGTTGACCAAACAAGTTTGTTCGACCAGTTCGCCACTTGACGCCCAAAACAAACATACTCACCACTCAGATCAGGAAAGACGGAATCAAATGAGCTAAGTCAAGAGGGCTCGGACAAATCTGAGGACTCAGACGGCCAAAATGCTCAGATATCCTGAGGGTCCAGATGCTTCAAGCCTTCGAGATATCCCGAAAAGGTTCGGGATATCCTGAGGGTTAGTATGCTCGCAACTCAGATATCCTGAAAGGCTTAGGTATCCTGAGGGTCAGTATGCTCGCAACTCAGATATCCTGAAAGGCTCAGATATCCTGAGCCTCAGTATGCTCGCAGCACGAACATCCTGAAGACTCAGGCATCCTGAAGGGTCAGAGTGCTCGCCACTCAGATATCCTGAAGACCCAAACATCCTGAGGGCTCAGTATGCTCGAGGAGGACAGTATTCCATCATAAAACTGACATGGTTAAAGGGGCGAACAAAGCATCCAACCGAGCAAAAGATTAATTTGGACGACCAAAAAGGTGCCTTATAGACAAGCAAAAGCGAAGATCAACCTAGAAGACGGAGTTGGAGAAGTGGCCGTTTCACAAGAGTTCTTACATGGCCCGGAGTCTCCAGCTCATGCTTGCCAACCCAGCTCATGCTTGTCGGAGTGCTATAAAAGGAAGAAAAAAGAAGAAGAGAAGGGTTCAGAAAAATTTCCCAGAAAGAGTTATACCCACACATGAAATTCCCCAGAGAGGCAAGGAACAGAAAAATTCGAGTGATTATCCACACATACAGAAACCCTAGCACTCATATGCTAACTCTCCAAATTATCTTCATCTGTAACGATTCATCTTCATAAGGTGTATCAAATATTGTACGTGTAAAGCTCGCAATACCACATCCTGGCTTGGTATGCCCCCAGAGTAGTCATTTCCTGACGAATTGGGTCAACAAATTCATCTTATTTACAGTTTATTTTACACGTGCATGTTTTGTTTGTGAGTTGTTATCAAATTAGCCACATCATATTCCTCAAATAAAATGACTCGCGACAATTGGCGCTAGAAGGAGGGTACTTCACCAAAAAACCAACCCATACACAAACCCTTAGTTAGCCGAGGCAGAAAAAAGAAATAAAATGCCTCAATCTAGGAACACACAAACGGAGAGGTCGGGGCAAAGTTGACCTCTTGACCGGAAAGAGGCTCAGCGCCAGCCTCATAAAGATCAGATAGGGGAGACCATCAATCTTGAGGATATTGCCAATGATCCGACGGCCACAACAAAGGCCATCACTTTTTTGTTGCGAGCACAGAAAGAGAGGGCCGAAAAAGAGTTGGCTAAGTTAAAAACTCAGGAGGATGAAGAACGACGCTCGCGTACACCTGATAGCGAGCAAGTTAAAAAGAAAACTGCGAAGCGGGTGAATAAAAAAGCCGATGATACGTCTGATGACGAACAGCCTCAGGGGTCCAGACCTTCAGCGTTTGGACGCTTGAGACCAAATCGGCAATAATAGGCGACAGGATCCAGGGAAGGAACAACCAATAAACATGCCCGCACACTCAGATTTTCATGATCGTCCGCATGCCGAATAAAAATCGGCGGGAACAAAATTGTCTATCCATCATCGATTGGGTAGTCAAGAACAAGCTTGTAAAGGGGAACTGCCCCATCACGAGCATGACCCACCGGGTCCTCATGATGGGAAACAACCCCGATCCAAGTCTGTCAGTTCCACAAAATTTGCGGAAATGCAGAAAACCATCGAGGGATTACAGGCCGACCTGGCCGCGACCAAAGGCCACCCTCGGGCGAGCACAATACCCTGCTCGCCACTATCACCGGCGATCATGGCGGCCGAAATACAAGAGAAAGTAGCGAAGACCCGACCACCGATCCCCATGTTCGATGCTGAGTCTGACTCGCATGTCCATCTCAGCAAATATTCAGACTTTATGATCTCAATGGGTGCCACAGATGCAACTCAGTGCCGATCATTTCCCATAGCTTTGGGTGATCGGGTACATAGATGGTTCTCTAATTTGCCCGCTGCGTCTATCACATCTTTCGCTCAATTGGGACAACAATTTATGTCCCACTTTTCATCCATGTGTGCTCGCCCAGCGCCAAAACAAAGGTTGGCGCATTTTTCCCGATTAAAAAGTGAGTCTGATCGAGCATACATCGAAAGATTTGATAAATATTTGTATGATGGGGCCCCAGTTGAAGAGGATGCCAAAATCCTCGCGGTGGTCGGGGGCCTGACTCTAAACACTGATATGTGGAAGGCCATGCATCAAGACTGGCCGAACACATATTCAAAATTCCGAGAGCGAGCGGCCAAAATCATAGTCATGCAAGATTTGCTCGCCCAATCACGATTGGGTCAGGAACCTACAACTAGGAAAGTTTTCGGAAAGAAAGTGATGAATAAAGGGGGTACAAACCCCCAGGCTCTTTCAAACCATTCGAAGAAAGAGCAGAAGCAAACGCCCTACGAAGTCTTCTGGGCGTTTCAGCGGAAACAATTTTTAACCAAATTAGAGATCGGGATAAGTTGGATAGGCCGAGAAGAATTATAATGGACAAACATCGGCTCAATGCTTCCAAATATTGTAACTATCACGAGTACATCGGGCACAATACAGAAGATTGTCGCGATTTACTCCGCCAACTTTGGAAGCTATCTGAAGATAATCGTCTTACCCAATTCTTAAAAAAGCCATGAAAGCAGAGACTCTTTAACGTAAAAAAAATGAAGATCGAAGGGGTAAACGAAAGTTTAACAAACATCCGACGGTGATCCCGAAGAATCACGTAAAAAGGTCCGAAATACCCAAAAGAGGCCTCCTCATTTGTGGGAAGAGGTCGAGAAAGTCAAGAGATTCACATGATACGTCCTGAATATGGTCCAGTGGGTGGATGTTACCAGGCACCATCATTATCGAACAGACGTAAGAAGATGGAGATGCGTGCCATGCAAAGCATTCATCGTAAAAGTGGAAAGCACATCACTAAAGACGCCACCCTCACACCAAATCATGTTTTTCAGACGACGATCTCGATGGTATAATAACTCCCCACAACGACTCCTTAACCATTAGTGCTCGTCTCGCCGGGTTGAAGGTGCACCGCCTCGGTTGATAACGAGCTTATCTAACATTTTGTTCGTCAACACCCTTCACCGGATGGAAAAGCAAGTTGGGGACTTGGCGCAAAGTTATATTGAACCGTGTGATCATACCATAATGGGTTTTGGGGAATCAGAATCTGACCCTATGGTATGATTAGGTTAGAGTCGAAGTTAGAATCAACTCGAATCGGAGATCCGAGCGAACTAGAATACTAGATTTTGTAATCGTCGATGCTCCGTCTACTTATAACGGGTTCCTAGGTCACCCATTTATTCAGGAATTTAAAGCGGCCTGTTCTACTTACTATTACTGTGTCAAATTTCCAACACAAGATGGAACAGATAGCGTAAAAGGAGATCAGAAGAAAGCTCGAGATTGTTTGCTATCATGTGCACCAGAAAAACAAAATATTGTTAACATGATGGAGCGAACATGGGAGATCGGTGAGTCAAGCCAACAGGCAAATATGTTACCAACATGTTCGAACATATCTTTGGTGAACACAAATTTGACGAGCACAGATCCCCGCGCGAACACAGAATGCACGAACACACAATCCGGGAAGGCAATTCATGTCCCAGATCTCTCAGATCTAATGAATATTGATCCGCTAAGCGAGCCAACGGACCTAGAACCTCGCATAGGTTTCGAACCCATGGAGGTTGATGACGAGCACCGGGGGTCCATTCAAGATCCTCGGTGGAAACAAAAAAGAAAGCGAGCAACACCTATCAAACAACTGGAGCCTATAAACATCGACCCGAACAGACCTGAGTTAGAAGTGTTCATTGGTTCATAATTACCTGAGCCAATTCGAACAGAAACGATTGCTTATCTTCAAGCAAACTTGGATATGTTCGCATGGTCGCACGAGGACATGGTTGGAATTGATCCAAAACATGCATGTCATTCCCTCAACCTTGATCCAATACAAACTCCAGTTATCCAGAAGCGCAGAAAATTTAGTCCGGAAAAGTATGCGGCAATGAATAGTGAAATCAAAAAGTTGCTCGACAACAAACTGATTCGAGAAGTGAAATGCCCAAGATGGCTTGTGAACCATGTGCTCGTCTTCAAGTCTAATGGATCTTGGAGACTATGTATTGATTTCACGGATTTAAACAAGGCGTGTCCGAAAGATAACTTCCCGATGTCGCATATCGATTATTTGGTCGATAATCAAAGAAAGCCATGAACTCATGACTTTCATGGATGCATTTCTTTGGTTATCACCAAATACCCATGCATCTGGACGATCAAAAGAATACGGCATTCGCGTTGAAAAGAATATGTCTTGTTGGTAACGCATGCCATTCGGATTAAAGAACGCCGCAGACAACATATCAACGTTTGGTGAACAAAATGTTCAAGAACACATCGGCCGAACAATTGAGGTATATATTGATGATATTGTGGTAAAGAGCGAACATAAGGAAGACCACATCACCCACCAAGACAAACGTTTGATATACTCGGGGAGTATAACATGAAGCTAAACCGAATAAATGCAAAACTTTGGGGTTCACTCAGAAAATTCCTCGGACATATGGTCACCAGCGGGGATCGGCGAACCCATCAAAGATTCAAGCCATGCTCGATATGCAGAGCCCCCCCGAGTGTGAAAGAAGTCCAAAAGTTAACCGGACGTTTAGCTTAGTAAGCGGTTTATATCATTTAACCGGGACAAATGCAAACCTTTCTTTGATGCATTAAAGAAGGGGAAATTTCAGTGGACCGAGCATTGCCAAAATGCATCCGAATCATTGAAGCAGTACCTTGCAGATACTCAGACACTGTCTAAGCCTGTCCCAGGCGAACAACTCTATCTGTACCTTGCTGCATCCGAACATGCAATCAGTGTTGTGCTCGTACGGGCAGAAGGGACCACACACTTGCCCGTTTACTATGTAAGCCAAGTGCTTAAAGAAGTCGAGCTCCGGTACCCTCCATTGGAAAAATTAGCATATGCTCTCGTAATGAGTGTTCAAAAATTGCGACCATACTTTTTCGATCACTTTCGAGGTAATCGACCACCTTCCCATTCGCCAAGTCCTCCAATCGACCGTGACATCGCAGCAGATTACTCAAATGGGCGGTGGAGTTAGGACAATTCGGCATTACGTTCGCTCCGCGAACAGCGATGAAGGGCCAAGCTATGGCCGATTTTATGGTTGAGTTGACATATCCACAAATGCCCGAAAAAGTTGTCGATCAACCATGGCATATGTATGTTGATGGCTCATCAACAAGTTCAAGAGCCGGAGCAGGCGTAGTTCTCATCAGCCCAACCAGACAAACATTTACAACAACCATCCGTTTTGACTTCCCAGCTACAAATAATGAAGCCGAGTACGAAGCTTTGATCGCTGGACTACAGATGGCTATGACAATGGGAATTCAGAGGCTGATGATTTACTGGCCGATTCTCGATAATCGTTTATCAAAATGTAAGAAGTACGAGGCCCGAGGCGAACAAACGGCAGAAAAGATGTCGAGAACTCAGAAAAAGAGTTGCTCTAAAGATTTTGAACAAGTTTTCATAGAACAATTACCACGATTGGGTAATTCGTTCACGATGCTTTGGCACGCCTCGGGCAACAAAGAAGGAGTGATTTAACACAATATACATTGTGGTCGTCACAACTTGTTCGCCATCGGTTCAGAGTTATGATCGCCCAAGTAACAAAGTAACAAGAAACTGGATGACTCAATCGAGTTACTTACCAAAGGGACTTCTCCTCGAAAAATAAGGCAAGTTTACTCGCCTCAGTTATAATCGCTTTCGTTATACTATCATAGACGAGCATTTGTACAAAAGAAGCTTCTCACTTCCACTATTGAAGTGTATTACTCCCTGAAGAGGGTCGTTATACTTCGGAACAAATCCACGATGGAGTATGCGAAAATCATACAGGTGGGCTCATCCGGCACATAAAATAATCAGACAAGGTTATTACTGGCCAACCCTCAAAAAAGATTCGCCACAGCGTATGCTCATGCTTTGCCACAAGTGCGTGTACATGCCCCACTTATTCATAGCCCACCTGAAGAATTAGTGTCAGTCTATAGCCCATGGCCATTTGCTAAATGGGGGTTCGATTTGATCGGCCCATTTCCTACTGGCACGTCGGGAGTAAAATTTGATGTGGTTGATGTTGATTACTATACTAAATGGGCAGAAGCCGAGGCCATTGTCAAAATCACCGAACAAAAAATGTGGAACTTTATTTGGAAAAATACCATTTGTCGATTTGGGCTTCCCCAATCATTAGTAATTGATAACTGCAAACAGTTCGATGGAAGTGAATTCGCATGTAATTGTGCTCATTTGGGGCATAAAAAGCATTACTCAACTCCAGATTATCCCCAATCAAAGCGGACAAGTTGAAGTTGTTAATAAAATTATCAAGCATACCCTCAAGGCTAGGCTTGATAATTCCAAGGGGGGAGGATGGGCTGAAGAGTTGCCTGAAATATTATGGGCCTATCGAACAACTTTCAGAACATCAACTGCGGAGACCCCGTTTGCCTTTGCATTTGGTGCGGAAGTTGTTATACCCGCAGAAATCAAGATTCCAAGTCATCGAACAATGACTTTTGGAGAGCACATCAATGACCAGGCGCCGCGCCACGAAGTGCGCACTGTTGGAAAAAAGAAAGGACGAGGTCGATTTCAAGAATGCCATGTACAAAAAGAGATCAGAGAAGTTCTACAACTCCAAAGTCCGAACACGCAGGTTCAATGTGGGCGAGCTGGTTTTGAGACGAGCAACGGGGGTATCAAGTGGTGTGTTCGGCCGAGCATGGGAAGGTCCGATTCGGAGTTCTGTAACGTTTGTTGAAGCAGGGCATATGATTTGGAAGACACGAATGGAGTCCCATTGTCCTACTCGTGGAATGCGTCAAATTTGAAAAAATATTATCAATAATTGCGAGCACAGTTGGCCGAACAAAGCTGTCCACACAGCTGAGACAAGCATAGTTGGCCGAACACAATCAGTCGTTCAGTTAAAACGAGTAGGACAATCCTGAAAGAAGAATACATTATGTTCGACACATATCTTCAGGAAAGATCTCGCCAAGACTATCGAAAAGACGAAGATACGTGTCGAACGAAATTTGTCAACAAGAAGATACGTCGAGCGAGTTGACAAGTGGTGGCAACCAAGCAGGGACGAGTCAATCTTTGAGCAAGAGCTGTCAAAAAGCTGAACAGATGTCAAAAGGGGGAGCAAAAGTAAGAAAGCCAGCACCAGCTAGCTATGCCAGCACTAGCTTGGGATAGTTCTATAAATAAAGGCATATTGATAGCTGAAAAAAGCAGAGAAAAAACATATGAAGAAAAAAAAAATACTACGATTCTCAGAAGAAAATTGGTTCAGTATGCCTCCAGACGAAGAATCCAAAGACTCGATTGACTATCATTCCATTGAATCGAGCATCCGCCTTTGCGCACGAGATTTATACCCCATATGACACTCCGAGCACAGGTTGAAGCCCGTTGCGGAATCAGGATGCTCGACAGAGTCATGGTTGCCACTCCACGTTACTCACTGCTTATGCAGTAGTAAATCACTAGTCCCCTATGCATCCCCAAAATCTCCTCCGATGGGGAGGGATGTCATAGTGTCCGCTCAAAGCAATATGCGGACGTTGATGCTTAGGCATCTACTGAAGGGGACAGAATGGTGCGAGCTGGAAATTTTGCTCGCTTTTCTTTTGGCGGTATCGCGCCACATGCTCATGTCCGATCGCCAAGATAATCACGGCTTGTCGGGAGGGACAAAAGCTTTATCTTCTTCCGCTTGAGCATGTTACTAAAAGAAAGAAGGGTAGACGGGATGATGTGCCACATCCTTGTCAACATCAATTCCGCGGACAAGGTGAGGCCAGTTCTTGTCTACTCAAGACAAGGTTTAAATTCAAAACCCTAGTCTGATATCTATAGTTGTGTAATAGATAGTCTTCTTCAGACATGAAGGTTGTAATAGAATACAAAGTGTTGCAAAAAGGAAAAAAATATATGTATTTTTGTTCGCTAAGATTTTCTGGTTCAAGCCTATTTGAGGTTCACCTGACGAACGAGTTCGTACTCTGATTCCCGCAGCAAAAAGAGAGTAATGGGTACGTAGTCGCAAAAGACGACTCGTACTTACAGATAACCAGAATAAAATGGTGATGAGTCTTGGGTCGCAGCCTAAATAAGACGGCCCTAAGACGAAGTGATCGCACCTAAATAAGACGATCGCGAACCAAGAAAGGGGGTTCATAAAGTAACCCATCCGGTCAAGACCTAAATAAGACGATCAACCGATTGCAACGTCAATAAGATAATCAAAACCTAAAAAAAGTCGAGCGGGCATAGCAAACCCAATGTTGAATTCATTGAAGAAAGAAAAAGGGCAAAACCGGAAAGCAACAAAGCGAACACAAAGCAACAAAGCAAACATCAAGCAACACAAGTATCAATCATTTATCAACGACCACATTCATCCTCAACAACAATCAGGTTAGAGGAGATAGTTCAATATGTAATTCAACCATTCAGTTTCAAAAGTGTTCGAACAAAAAAGAAGAAGTCAGCAAAAAATTACAAGTATGGAAGACATTGTTCGAACAAAAGGTGAAGAAGACAAAAAATTACACAACATATGTTCGACAAAACAAAAATAATAATAAGGAGCAAATTCATAATTGGGGGTGGACGTAAGAGAAATGTCGAACAAATCGTGCTCAACCCCCTCAGCAATAACTCCTTCAGTATGGTCAGGTACCGAATGCTCGCCAGGAGGTACATTCTGCTCGGTCACAGGAGGTCCCCTTTGCTCGGCCTACACCTGATCGGGCCCGAACTTAGTTTGGAGATTTTTTGCCAAAGAACACCAAAGAAAGTATTCACGTCTGAGCCATCTTCCTCATCCAGAATAGGATCATCAACTTCGATCCCTTCAGGAAGAATGGAGAAATCACACAGATCGTTCAAATCTGACATTGGAAGGTTACGATCCGGTGGGTTATCGATCAGGTACTGCTGGAAACTGGATATAAGAGGGGCAATTTGTCCGCCATTGAGTGCATGGCGAGCAGACCGGATAGTATCGGCGAAGGCACAAATGTAGGAGATGTTGGACATGGAATCAACATACTCTTCATTATGCAGCTTTGAATTTTCGAGACCCAAACGAGTGTTGGTCTCCTCAGCAATGATGAGCTGTTTGCCGAGCACGCTCCTCTCACTTTCCATGGCCTCGACGCCAGCTTGGAGTCTACGAAGCTCAACATTCATCTCTTCCCCGAGCTTCAGATTATCTTGACCACCTCCTCCCGAGAGTGATTCGATTCCTCGCCGCTGGCGGGCATCCTCCCCGGCCCGGGCGAGCATTTTCTGAACTGCGGGCATCCTCCCCGAGCACGGCAAGCCTCAGCTTGTGCCGAGGATGCCTGTCCCTGAGCCAACCTCAGTTCATCCTGAGTCCTGTTCAGCTCGCCCACCTTTTCTTCGAAGTTCCTGATCAAAGCCAAGTAGTTGGCATGGATGTTGGCGGCCTTAGCATAGGCTTTTTCAAGAACGACCATAGATTGGCCCTGAAGTATCAGACCCAGACGCATATTTTCCAGAGGAGTAGGACCCGTAGTGGACTCTTCCAGCTCGGTAGTCCATGCTCGAACGGGAGTCTGGCAAGCTTTCTGAACATGCTCAGGAATGCCCGGGACCTTGCGAACACTCGGCGAGCAGAAGTAGTTTTTCAGATTGGGCATCAAGGGCGCCAACCTGCTCAACCTACATGTACACCCGAGCAAATAAATATAAAAAAAAAAGCGAACAGAATTAACCAATGCAGAAGTAAAGCGAACAAAATGTACCTGTTCACACGAGCCGGATCCCATCCCAAGAATGATTTATCCTCAGGGGACCGAAGCTCGGGGATTCAACGGAGTCCATGATCGGGGTCCAAGCAGAGGCGGGAGAAGATGTGCCAACCTACATCTCAACGACGGCGAACCGGACCGACCCGGAGGGCGCCGCCTCCGACGCCTCAGCGAGGGTCCGAGTCACCCTAACGACATCGATTGCTTGTCCGAGCTTGTTTCGCTTTGGCACGCTGTCGTCCGAAGTTTGTTCGCTGCCCCCGCCTCCGATTTCCATCCTCGGTTTGGGCGACGGAACTTGTTCATTAATCCCCTTGCTCGGCGAACGAGTACTCCTTTGTGGTCGGCTCGATTCCCGGGACCGGGCGTGGATGCTCGTAGCCCTACTAGCCCTTTCATTCCTCTCTGTTTGTTATTTGATCGGCCTGAATCCGAGCAAGCTCTTGTGGCCTTTTTCTCCGAGCCATCTCAGTATGTTCGGATGTACTCATAGCAACGGTCACAGCGGGGAAAGCTATAAACAAAATAATTCATTATGCACAAAAGGATAACAGCGAGCAAAATGACACAAAGTTAATACAAATAAAAGATGCAATCCTTACCAGCAGGATTAACAGCAACAAGATGATGAGGGGACACGAACAAACCTCCTTTCTTCCTCTGATCGGCGGTATTCAGGGTTCTCACAGATCGTTCCGAGTGAGACTCGAGGTCAATTTGCCAAACGCTGCTAAAATAGCCGTCGTTGGTCTCCTTGTCCGTCGCATCTGGAATCCCTGAAATAAAGGGTAAGTTAAAATCAGTTCAAATTGAAGAACAAAAGACACAAAATCACTTACTTCGGTACACCCCGAAGTCAGTGGGGATGTCTAAACGAGTGTTTGGTTCACTTCCAGAAGCCAGACTCTTCCAATCGCCCCCAACGAACCAAAATTTTTCCTTCCAGTCACTGATTTTGTTCGGCACATCCTCAAAGATTTTACACTTGGCATTAGCTTGCATGAATAGCCACCCATGTTCGCCCTTTGGACGGGTCAAGTGCACCAATCGACCAAGTTCAGCTGTTGAGGGATAGTATCTTGGCTTCATTTTGCCAAACAAGGTCAGGAAACTTATAATCATGTGCCACCCATTCGGCTTCAGCTGCGTGATGGTAATGTTCCATTCCATGAGCAAACGGGTGATGGCCGGATGGAGGGGGAATCTAAGGCCAGCTTCCATTGTGTCCAAGTTCACAGCGACACAACCCTCAGGGGGTTGGTCAGCCCGCTCATCAGGACCCGGTGCCCAGAAAAAGACATCCTTGGGGGTTTCGTAATTTCTATGCAGCTGAGCGAGCATATCTACATCAATTATGCTCGTTATCTTGCTCGCTGGGTACTCATTTTCACCCCTAATCCTATGAGGTTGCTCGGGCCAATCGAAACTATAACGAGCGTTATACTCGTTATATGTTGGACTATGAGGGACACCAACAGGTATATCGAGTTCAGAATTTTGCTCACCACCTACCCCTATGTTCGATTCGGTTACATTCACAGCCATCAAAATTTCCCCCCTCACAACATCGTCATTCCTATCTACATCAACATTATCAATAGCCCTAGACCTAATTTGAGTTTGGGGCAAAGAATCGTCAATTGAATCATCCGAGGAATCGCTACGGACCAAGTCCCTATCTAATTCATTTAGGGCTTCGTCGGAATCGGAGGAAAGAACGGCAACCAATTTGCCGAATTTGCGTGAAATCGAATCCGAGACATTGCGTTTTGGCGCATTAAGCGTCGCTTCACGGGGATTCTACTAACAGAGGGGAAGAAGAACTATGGTGGTCCGATTCTAGGGGAACAAAAGAGTTTGAGCAAGAGGCCATAATCGCAATAAGAGAAAGAATGCAGCGGTTACCTGAGTAAGATTCTTCGCCGGAATGATGAAGCCCTCGCCGGAAATTTTCAGACACGGAAAAGATTGAAAGACAGAGGCAAAAAAGAAGAAGGAAGGAGAAAAGGGTTTAAGGCGGTGAAATGTGGTATATATAGATACCAGAATCAATTTTGAAAATCTGGCACAGAATGCGAAACGACATCGAGGCCCAATAAGATTATAACAGCCGGGCCCCATGTTGAATACAAAGCGACCCGACTGGGGGGTATTGTTGTGTTCGATATAATAACTCAGGATTAATCGAACACGTAAGAGCGACACGTGTAATATTCTTTAAAATAATCATACCCGGTGGACAAGTGTGCTCGCCGTCCGTTGACCAAACAAGTTTGTTCGACCAGTTCACCACTTGACGCCCAAAACAAACATACTCACCACTCAGATCAGGAAAGACGGAATCAAATGAGCTAAGTCAAGAGGGCTCGGACAAATCTGAGGACTCAGACGGCCAAAATGCTCAGATATCCTGAGGGTCAGTATGCTCGCAACTCAGATATCCTGAAAGGCTCAGATATCCTGAGGGTCAGTATGCTCGCAACTCAGATATCCTGAAAGGCTTAGGTATCCTGAGGGTCAGTATGCTCGCAACTCAGATATCCTGAAAGGCTCAGATATATCCGAGCCTCAAGATGCTCGCAAAGATTTAACATCCCGAAGCCTCGTGCATCCCGGCGGTCGAGTGCTCTCCACTCAGATATCCTGAAGACCCAGACATCCTGAGGGCTCAGTATGCTCGAGGAGGACAGTATTCCAGTATAAAACTGACATGATTAAAGGGGTGAACAAAGCATCCAACCGAGCAAAAGATTAATTTGGACGACCAAAAAGGTGCCTTATAGACAAGCAAAAAATCAAGATCAACCTAGAAGACGGAGTTGGAGAAGTGGTCAGATCACATAAGAGTTCTTGATGGTCTTGAGTCTCCAAATTCATGCTTGCCAACCTAGCTCATGCTTGTCGGAGTGCTATAAAAGGAAGAAAAAAGAAGAAGAGAAGGGTTCAGAAAAATTTCTCAGAAAGAGTTATACCCACACATGAAATTCCCAGAGGCAAGGAATGTAAAAAATTCGAAGTGATTATCCACACATCTGTAAAACCCTAGCACTCATATCCTAACTCTCCAAATTATCTTCATCCGTGAACGATTCATCTTCATAAGGTGTATCAAATATTTATGCGTGTAAAGCTCGCAATACCACATCCGGCTTGGTATGCCCCAGAGTAGTCATTTTTCATTTAACCGGGTCAACAAATTCATCTTATTTACAGTTTATTTTACACGTGCATGTTTTGTTTGTGAGTTGTTATCAAATTAGCCACATCATATTCCTCAAATAAAACGACTCGCGACACATACAACTAGGAAAAAACTAAAAATTAAAACTCATTAAAGATATAAATGGTCCCATTACATTTGCCTTTGAATTACAAATGGTTCCATAACTTTAGTCTCAAAAAAATTTGGTTCCATAAATTTTTTTATCGTTAATTTAGTTTTAATATTTTTTACTTCAATTTTAGTTTCAAGTCGACAGAAAAACTCAAAACAACGTAATTTGGCTATTTCAAACACACTTATTTTTTTTTTAACACAATTTAGAGTGATTGACTTATTCTTTCTGTTTTAATTTTTTTTTATTATTTTAGTTAAATAGTATGAAATTCCAATTGTTATTTTTGTTTTTTTTACACGCATTCAATCACAATAGCCACCGGAAAGTCCAAAAATAAAATGGCGAAATAGTGTCGTTTTGAGTTTTCCAATCGACTTGAAATTAAAATTGGACATTGTTAAAAATAATAAGACTGAATCGACGATAAAAAAATTTTATGATACTAAATCTATTTGAGATCAAAGTTATGAGATCATTTGTGATTCAAACTTCAATTCGCTTGAATTTTATATGTTTTAAAAGAGTGAACCAACTAAAATAGTAATATGTGTAGGGACGATGGCAATTGTTGTAGAGCAGTCACTAAACGTTAAAAACACTTGATATAGCTAGTGATCGATGCAACTTGCAAGCAGGTAAATCACATGGACGTTAATTTGGACCACCCTGCAGCTACGAATTCTTCCTTTATTGAGACTTTTCTTACTGAATTGCAATCCTCTATTTTTCATTTTATTATTAAGCTTGAGCTAGGAATAAGTTTCAAGTTTTGTAATTGTAAGCACACAAAATTAACACTCAATTAAATGACAATACGTGTATATATTTATATGAATATCATATTAAATCAATTGTTTATTTATTGGGATTTACTAAATTAATTCTCAATTAATTAAATAATTAACTATTTGATATTTAATATATACACGGTACAAGTCGATCAAATTTTACGAGTATCTCGACACTCGTATATGGCGAATCCGACTGATATCTCGTCATAAATAGAGAAAATTAATGACAAATCAATCAAATTAAATGATTTGCATTAATTACGCCAATTAAATCATTTCGACCAATCAGGGGCCGCCACGTGGCACCTCAAGAAGAGAACGTTCGTCACTCCTCACCCTATAAATAGGAGAGCCGAAATAATGTTTCAGAAGGCAAAAAAAAAAAGATGGAATAAATCACTAACGACCCCATTGCCTCCCTACTACCAAATCGTAGGAAAAATCCGGAATACGTCGCTAAGACTCCGGTACTACCAAAAATCCGGAATATGTCGCTGAGACCCCGGTATCCTCTTTAGAAAGAGGAATCAAGAGATCAACGAGAGTTGTAACCCACAAATTCTAAATAAATATATGTTTACCTTTTTTTTTTCTCGCCTTCTCTATGTTTATTTGCAAGTGATTAAATTTGTTGGTTTACAGTAACATGGATGTATAACACTCGAATGAAATAAAAAAGATCAAACATCATGCATCAAAAGACCCTTAACTGTTTTATTGTTTCAAAAGATCCTTAAATTATATAATTTTTATTTCATAAGATCCTTTTTAGACATGTTGTTTAGAGACAAATTGATTGTTGAAATTTGATCTTAAATGCCATTGGCATATAATAAGATTAAATTAGGTTGATATGTCATACTTTAATGGAAAATATTAGGTTAACTCAACAAATTAGAATACATGTGTTTCTCTATTACTAGGGGCGTGAAATAATAATTATATTGTTTAAAGATTTTTTAAAACAAAAAATAGTTCAGGAAGCTTCCAAAACAAAGATCGAAAATTCATGAACCTTTTTGATGTATTAGGTCAAAAACCAATGAAATGTATATATACCATACCATATATACATATGTGTCATGTTAATGATCATGTTTTCACATTTAGGTTCATTTTATTATTGAGGTAGGAGTAAGTTTCAAGTTTCAAGTCTTTTGATACTCCCTCCGCCCCGGAACACTTTGAACAGTTACTGTTTCGCTCGTGTTTTAGCGAGCGAGTTTTTTATTACTATTTGAAATGATAAAGTAATTTTAAAAAATGCGTATGACAGAGGAGGGTAAAAACTATCATACCTCACCTTAAAAGTCACTTTATTATTTTAAATATTAATAAACAACTCGCACGCAAAAACACGAGCAAAAAGTAAGTGTGCTAAGTCTTTTGGGACGGAGGGAGTAATTATTTCCACATCTTGACTCAGATAATTATTACAAACTTTATTCTACGTACTGGTTAATAGGGAATATTCTAAGGATATCCCTTATATTAGATAAGATCAAATTATTTGATGTAAATCGTATATAGATT
Organism: Stenogyne calaminthoides; assembly: GCA_037126765.1. Lineage (NCBI taxonomy): Eukaryota > Viridiplantae > Streptophyta > Magnoliopsida > Lamiales > Lamiaceae > Stenogyne > Stenogyne calaminthoides. Next base: position 8,719,515 of record JBBCBC010000021.1, on the reverse strand, counting down.
TGTTGTGATCTTTTCCTCTGTATTTACGAAAGTTGTTATACCCACAATTGGTGAAAAATTGTTGTACACTCTTATTATAAATAGTGAAACCAGGCATCACCAAATTCACGGTGAAAATAATTATCTTCTCTTATGATTTAATTTCATTCTTTACATGGTATCAACCTTATACACAGAAAACCCTAAATTCTAATAATCTCGTCCTTTTCTCCTAAATTGCAGCCTTTCTCTAATTTCGCAGAAATCCTAATCTGCGCAATTAGTACTCTCCACTACCACTGATCCGCACATATATCACCTTCTCCATCCATCTCTCTCTCCAATAGTACCAATACAATATATTCCATCAATCATCTTCTAATATTAATATTTAATTAGCATCTTCAATATACTGCCAATACACTTTCCCTTACTCTGCAAATTTTAAGTCACGTTAACTCCTCTCTCGCAACTCGTCGATCCATATCTGCAACTCCCCTAATCTCTCTCTCGCAACTTTCAGAAATTCTCAATCCCCCTGCAATGGCCGATACCCCTGTCCCTCTCGCTACTCTCATCCACATGGTGACTATCAAACTCACCTCAACCAATTACCTACTCTGGAAAAGTCAAGTTGAACCCATGCTCCGTTGTGATAATCTCGCATCCTTCATTGACGGTTCTGCCGTCGAGCCCTCTCCCACTGTGAAAACGTTCATGTCCCAAATCCAGAATTTCAGTCATGATCGTGCACTGAGTCTCCTCCTTTCATCTCTGACGGAGGAATCCATGTCCGAAGTGGTCAGAATTCAGCGCGCCCGGGATGTTTGTCTCGCACTCGAAGCCGCATTCAGCTACTCCTCGTGCACATCATCTCCGTAGCGAGTTGCAATTGCTCAAGCGTGGTACCTCTTCTGTTGCAGAATTCAGTCGAAGCTTTAAGTCCCTCTGTGATCAACTAGCGGCCATCGGCCACGCCGTCCCCGATGTCGATAAAGGTCACTGGTTTTTTAGGGGTCTAGGTCCCAATTTCAGATCGTTTGCAGATGTTCGGATGACCCTAGCTCCACATCTGACCTTCAATGAACTTGTCCAGCAAGCTCGAACTTATGAATTGAATGATAGGGCAATGGGTGTTCCTGACAACAACCCACCACCTGCTGCCTTTTTTGCCGGTCATGCACCTCCACCATCTGCTGGACGTGGCTTCTCAAATGGTGGCAGAAATCATGGTGGCCGTGGAAATCATGGCCCAAGTCAACATAGTCCGAACGGTTCCACATATCCTGGACATCATGGCTCTACATACTATGGACCAGTGAATGCTTATAATGGTGGTAATGGTCAGGTGGGTCGGAAGTCGTTCACGCCTAAGTGCCAAATCTGTCGTGGTCCGCACTACGCCAACCACTGTCCGTCACATTACATTCGTGACTCATCCTCACCCGCGGCTAATCTGGCACAGGCATTCGATGCTCAATGCAAAGTTGCACCTCCATCCCAACCTGATTGGTTTGTTGAGACAGGCTCTTCTGCTCACATGACGTCATCCACTTCCACTCTTGATGCCTTTGAGCCCTACACTGTAATGGACGCGTCATCGTTGGTAATGGTGAAACATTATCTATTTCTCATTTAGGTTCTCGTTTTGTCAATAATAAATTACCTCTTTTAGATGTTCTAGTTATTCCTCATATAACAAAAAATTTGCTTTCTATAAGTAAATTAACTATGGATTTACCTGTTGATGTTTTATTTTCTAATAAGTCTTTTGTGATTCTGACTCGGACCGGAAAGGAGATATTAGCACAGGGCAGGTGTAAGGATGGGTTATATGTTTTGGAACATGGCACTCCAGCCTTGATAGTTGCTTTATATTTTAAAGTTTCTAAGTCTTCGTTTGAATTATGGCATTCCCGTTTAGTACAAGTTTCTTTTTCCGTTATTCAGTTATTAAATAAACTAGGTCATTTGGTTGTCACTTCCGTTTTGCCAAAACCTACTCTATGTCAGTCGTGTCAGTTAGCTAAAATCAAACGTTTATCCTTTTCTTTGAATGAAAAATGTGCTATGAATGTTTTGGATTTAATTCACTGTGATCTTTGGGAACCAGCTCCCGTTACTTCTGTTGATGGATATCGCTACTATGTCGTGTTTGTGGATGATTTTTTCCGTTTTTCTTGGTTATATCCTATGCATGTTAAATCTGAGTTTTTTGAAATTCTACAACGTTTTTCAGCCTTAGTCTGTAACCAATTTGGCACTAACATAAAGGTTTTCTAAAGTGATGGTGGAACTGAATTTACTAATAATCGTGTCCAAAATTTCTTTGCTAAAAATGGGGTTTTGCATCGTTTCTCTTGTCCTTATACCCCACAACAAAATGGACATGCTAAAAGAAAACATAGACACATTACTGAAACTGGATTATCATTGCTTTTTCACGCTCATGCACCTGCACGTTTTTTGATTGATGCTTTTCCACTACCGTTTATGTCATTAACAGATTACCGTCTCCTGTTTTAGATAACAAATCTCCTTTTGAAATTCTGTTTGGGTCAATACCTAATTATAAGAATTTTAAAGTTTTTGGTTGTCGCGTATTTCCCTACTTACGTGATTATGCTCCTCACAAGTTATCACCCCGTAGCAGTCCTTGCATTTTTCTAGGTTACAATAGCATTTACAAGGGTTTTCGATGTTTCGATCCTATTACTTCTCGTACTTATGTCACCCGCCATGCGCAATTTGATGAGTTTGGTTTTCCTTTCACTAATGAGCTAACTAATTCATCTAATCCTTCTTCTTTGGATTTCTCTGAATTTTTTAAGCCTCAGGTTTTGCCACCATGCTCGCTTTCTCAGCAAAATGGGCCAGCCAAGGCCACTGGGCCACAGTTAAATGACCAGCCCACTCCATCTCCACAGCCTGGCCCAATGCCTCTCAATCCCGAATTGTTGCAGCCCGATGTCCCCGTGCACAACACCATTCCGCAGCCTCCCATGCAGGCCGAAGCTCAGGCCCAACCCCAGCCGGCCCCACAAGCCCAACCTCAACCAGCCCCAGCACCGGCCCAGGCTATTGCTTCAGCACCTGCTCCGCCATCCAACCCGGGCCAACATCCCCAGATTCCACCGGTTAATAATCACTCTATGCAAACTCGTTCTAAATCTGGTATTGTTAAGACTAAATATTTTGTGGATATAGCCTCTACTGCTTTGTTGTCTTCTCTGTCTGTTTCTCAGGAACCAAAAGGCTTCAAATCGGCTATTTTATGGGCAGAGGCAATGATTCGGAATATATATTTTAAAGAATTTTCTAAGAACTTGAGAAACAGTCTCACCCCTTGCACAACGTATTACGCGTTGCATCAATTTTCTTAAGATCTTATAATCACCTATAAGTTATTTATTTGAGATACTACTCTTTACATTTTTATCAAAGCCTTCCATCAACACATAACCAAAAGGTAATTAGGAAAGAAAATATTGCCAAACACGGTGTAATTAGTTGTAGGAGAATTTTACACGTCGTGCAAAGTCGTCAAACAAGTCTCCGCTCAAGAAATTAATTAAAAGTAGTCGTCCTCAGGATTGACGCTGCATGGCTGCTAAAACAATTAAATACAGGCAATAAAGAATATGATTGTGAAGTATTCTCTAAATTACTCGTGCAGTTTTGCTTATGTACCTAACACTTGGCCAACACATTTAATGCATCAGGTGCACCGTGCACTTTATAATGTATTTTAAAAACATGTAATTTATTGCATTGAAAATAAACAATTTATTTATACTGAATCGTGCAATAATTAATATAGAATAAATTATATATTTCAGTGTAAACAAATTACATGATTCTAAAATACACTACGAAAGGTACGGTGAATCTGGTGCACATGAGAGGCACACTCACCATATTAACTTGTTTCCATACAGAGTAATAGCTCATGCATTAACTACACTATAAATTAGTACAACAGTATTTAATAAAATTATAATAAAAAATTTACTTGTTTTGTTTATTTTTCTAATATAATTTTTTAATATTTATAATAAGTTAAACAAACCTATAGAATTCAAACAGGAGTGTATTGTGTTAGTATGTTATGCATTAATTAGATCAGTTGGTTGGACGTTGGTTGATTTTGATATTATTGCAATTCTTAGAGTAGCTACCCAATCGAGTGCTCAATTTAAAAAGATAGAAGATGGATCGAAAAATTATCGTGGCCTGAACATAGTAATATACCCGACTTGATAAGTCCATAAGCTTATAAATAATAAATTATACCTAATGTATAGTTTCTCGATCCTAATTTGCAACATATTTACATGAGACCGTCTCTCGGTGAAACAGGACATAAGTTGGGTGTTGGAGTTTTAACATTTTGGGAGAGATGAGTGTAATTTGTACTAAATTATACCTCGTCTTATGTACGAGACTGTTTCATATGAGTTTTTTTTATTTATGTAATTATTTACTAAATAAAAAACTACTTCTCATCAATTGGAGTCGAGTTGTGTAAAGTTGACAAAATATTATATGTACTATTTTTACCGTATATTATTATTATTATTTGTAAAAATTAACACTTTGCAAATAAAGTGTTGATCCTTATAAATAATAGTAATAGTAGAGAACGGTAAACATTATTCACATAATACTTATCAACTCATGTAATTAGTGCTAATATCGTAAAATAGAAGACGTAATCATGGGTTTCCTATCCAACTTTCGCAGCTCTAAACGGAATCATAAATTCAGGGATCTCTTGATTATTTTAACCGGTTGGTTTGGTTCATATGTCAAAAGATACACAATTTATGTTGCAGAGTTTAAACAAAATAAAAGTGTACTGATGTTTTTTTTAATACAAAAGTTGTACTAATGTTTAAAATTTGTTCTATATTTTTAACTGAACAATATATTGCAGTTCCAATTCACTGAACAATAATAATTTACTAATTGCAAATGTATAGCAAACATATAACTGATATTATTCAAAAATATTAAATTGCATATTATTCAAAAATATTAATTTGCATGGTGCATATAGGACAAGATATCTACTCAACTTTTAATAATAATTGATCGTAGTGTACGCTCTTTATAAAGCCTAGGTTTTGTATGCACCAGGGTGCACCGTGCATTCATAGTGTATTTTAGAAGCGTGCAACTTGTTATACTGAAAAATGTAATTTATTTATACATAAAAGTGCAACTTAATATGAGAACATAGTTGCATGCTTCTATTTGAAATAGTTGCACGTTTATATTTTGTATAGTTGCACGCTTCTAAAATGCACTATGAGTGCACGGTGCACTCGGGTGCACATGAGACCCACTCCTTTATAATATGAGATGCATTTGGCAGAAAGTGGCTCACTTCAAACTATTGAAGATTTACTGTTTGATTTCCTTATTCCACTTTTCATATTTCATTGGTGTTTCACATTTCTGAATCTTTAACACATGGACACAAGGTATAGTGGTTTATTGAATAATTTTTTATTATTTCACGTGTCATTCATTCATATTATAAAATACAAAGTGAAATACTAATTATAGAATATGTGGTCTCATTCCGAAGATTTAGAAAAATCAACGCTTCTCAAATCCCAACGCTAAAAATTTCACCAACTTTTAACTCATAATAATTCATAATCGCAAAGTAAATTAAGATTCTCAAAATCTCAGTTTACCAAAACCAAATTAAACCACAAAGACTTGGAAATTTATGTATTATGTAATCACGGAAATGATAAAGAGCCTATCGGTGGGCATAAATATTGTGTCCACCGGTCATGTGGCGATGTTGCACCTCATTAAAATATTATGGTATTTTTATAATTGATCAGCACAACTCATCTAATTATAAGATTGTATCTCTTTTGAGATTGTAATATATATTTATTAATTGATATCATTACACTTATACACTGAGATCAAATATTAAATGTTATAAGTATTAATTTATAACTATAATCATATTAATTTTATAATATGAACAAATTTCCATGAATTTTTGGGATATCCTTCTGTATCGCTCTTTTTTTGGATAGGGATCCATATTCACGTTCAATAATCATCTTTGCAACTACTCCTTTTCGTCATTTCGAACGCAAATCAAATTTGAAGGGGAAAAAAATCCTTTAACATTACGTGCACCATATTACTATTATTTTTGGCCAAACGACTAATAAACAAAGATAACTTTTGGCTCGATCGATTATTTCGAACACTTCAATGACAATATGTCAATATAATTTGTCTGGCTGTTTTATATTACCCGCGGTGTAGGTAAAGTTACTAAAAAACAGAAATAGTTGAAAATATATAATTTAAGACTTGGTCTAGTATGAAAATTTTCATATATAAAAATCTATAAAATTGTTCTAAAGCAACCATCTACACTCTAAACACTAAATAATTAACCCTAAATTATGACCTATTGAACCCTCAATTTGAACCAATTCTGAGAATTTGATTGTAAATTAAAGTTTTTTTTATGTATGGAAATTTTAACCTGAACTTCGTCAATTTTAAAGGAATGATTTCTTCACCAATTAAGTAAACAATGCATATGGAATTGATTAACTAAATTAAATATGCTTTTTTTTATGTCCGTCTGCAAATTTTCACTTGACTTCGTCATAATTTAAAGGAATGATTTCTATTAGCAAGTTAAGTAAACAATGCATATGGAAATGATTAACTAATAATGCTATTGTCTTATATGTATATTATGTCCGTCTGCATTAAATGAAAGGCTTTCCACTTTTGACGTCTATTCCCTTGCCTCTTTGATTTGTTCCATTCATCTGCATTAAACCAAACACCACCACACATTATATAATTAATTAATTCAATACATTCTGTCTCGATATTGATTGATCACATGATCCCATCTATATATTTATTATTCTATTCTTTTATTTAATGTTATCTGTTGTGGTACAAGTGGTTATGCCAAATGTACCTCTAGGAGATGCGTGATGAGAATCTGAAAGGCTGTTAAAATGGAGCTCAAGTGCGTCCAGAACTCTTGTAGGCATCAGAACCGTGGATAAACCTGTCCAAATATCATTATATTATTATTATATGCATGTAGCAATTTCACAAATTTACTACATGAGTCAAAAATAAAATAAAATTGAAGTCATTAATTCAAATTTTGGTAACCAACCCCTCCTCATTCATTTTGCTAATCCTAATTAATCATATTAATATATTTCATAATAAATTGCAAATCATACTCTAATTAAGAATTGAAATTAGAGGTGATTGATGTATTAAACAAGGGTACTCAACCTATACATAAAGAGATACATAATGAAAAATGTTGTTTGAAAAATTGAAGTTATGCAAAAATATCTGAGAAACAATCCACCGAACAGTTAAACCAATCGTTCAGAGAGTAGCTGAAAGAGGATTATTAGTTAATCTTTTACATATAATATTTTGTGTCACAATACATTATTATAAGAAAAAGTCTTGTATGCATCTAATGCATTGCGCAACTCAATTATATTTTTAAACGATCGTACTTATTTTCAGTGAATAATATTAATTGTTTTTACAAAAGAGAATTGATTGTTTTTATTAAATAACATTAGTTATGCACCAAATGTACGGTGCAACCGGTGTACAAAAGACTTAGCGTTAATTATATATAGCACACGATATTTATAGTGAGGTTTATATTGCATTTATTATCAATTTATAATGAATTATATGAGCTAACTAGTAACTTATATGTGAGGTCGCTTTTGAATTAGGCCACGAAAGTTGTACAACGAATAACACCGAAATCTACCTAGAGTGAGTTCACCTTTCAAACAATCAGAAAAGGACCTTTCATCCATAATTTCATATACCTAATTCACCAAAAATGAAATACAACTATTACTCATTAATTAAACTTATACACTTTTCCTTGTTTGTACTGCCGAAAATTAATTATATTTTCAACCCTTCTACAGTTGTGTCCTGTTTAATAGTTAATGATACTCTCCATAAGTTAATGTTACTAATTATATTTTCATGTAAAATTATCACAATGTTTAAAATCGTAATCAAGTGTTTATTATGTATATAAACATGTCACAAGTGTATAAAATAACATCGTAAATATGCAAGTTTGAAATCTTGATATTCGGAATGGAACAAGAAGCACTCCAAGTTCCAACTACTACAATTCGGAACGGAGTAAAAGACATTCCATTTTTTTTTTTATTAAATTTGCAATATTAATTTTTCTATACTTAGCAAAAGTAGATCCCCAAGAATGAAAATTCGAATTTATATATATTATTACTAAATGTATAGTTTTGAGGGCGCAAAATTAATAATTAACTCGGAATTGTGTGTTACCTGATTTCTTTTTCAACTCAACCGAGTCGTTAGCTACACGAGGCAGGAATACTCCGGTCCCAGAAGACCCGTTTCTCGATCCGGGCCCTCCAAGAAATACAGCCCGCATACCCGACCCGACTTGCCCATTCCTCCTGTATCCAAAATTCTGCTCTGTTTTCTGAAACTGCATCTGCCGAGTTGACTCACCTCCGTTAACTCGTCTCCCTCGTGAAACAGGGGCTTGTTTGTTAACTCGGATTTGATTTTTCAACTGCGAAACCAAAACCCATAGTTTGGTAACTAAATTCTCCCCAGAAAACGGGAAACTAAAATCATTCAGTAAAATTTGTGCATAGCATGAAACTGGTTTTTAAAACTGTATCCCCTGTTTTAGTGAAAAGTATTACTTGCTTTCATAAACAGTATTACTTGTTTTCAGTAGACAGTATCCCCTGTTTTCACTAAACAGCAGCTACTCAACTATTAATTCAAATTCATTTTTACCTCGAGGCATGAATTCCGATTACGATTCACATCCCAAACCGGATGACTCGGAGCGGAATCGGCAACTGAGTCGCTTATTTCCTCTTCTTCGTCTTCCTGAAGCATGCACTCGGCCATTTGCCGACTTAACTCGGCAACGAAATCGCCATCCTCGCTTTCCAACTCGGAACCGAAAGGCGTGGTGAAACCGGAGGAAGATGAGTCGAAATTTGAAGAGCGGTACGAACTCGTGCTCCACTCTTCACATTTCTGACTCGAATTCGGCTCTCCTTTATTCCGGGGCTTGAATAAGTCGGCATAAAGCAAATTAGTTTTCCTCCCCTCAAAATCAAACCCCATATTTGATATTTCAAATTACGCTTGCTTGAAACAGGGTATTTTTTATGATAAAACAGAGCTTTCTGGAATAAATAAGAGATGAAAGAATGGTTGGAACAGTTGGGAGTGGAACTAAGGAGGTCACGTTCTATATATATATATATACATGGGGGGTTGGTTGTTTATTTAATTGTTTCTGCTGTTGGGTTTAGTGGTTAGACATATATTTTGTCTAACCCAACTGCCAATTGTTGGAGTTTGAATTTAATGTCAATATTACTTTAGTATTTGATGATAGAATGTTGAATCTTTTTATAACCGATCCATTACCCAATTTGTTATTCTATTTTTCACTTAAGTATTTATGAAGTTGTTGCACCTATTTAAGCATTGTGGCCAAATTTGTTTTGAGACACTCTTTCATGGCAATCAAAACTAATTAGAGGATAATTTTGAATCTAAATGCATGTAAAATTATTAAATTTTAGTGTGGCATTCATCTGACAAGAATTTGTCCTTTTAAATTGGGTAATAATTGTTGCAACAACAAAATGGGTAATAATTAAAATTGTTATATTTAACTTTTTTTTTGTATTATTTTAAAATAAATGGCTTTTAAAGTGCTTTGATGTATATCATCACTAACATCCCTCAATCCCGCAATAATATGCACTCCAAAATGAACACAAAGATTAAAAAATTGTAATAATGAGTAGAGTTTTGAAGAATAATTTTATAAATTTTTATTTTTAAAATAAAGAAAAAGCTGAATTATGTGTACTTGTGAGGCCAAAAGTATGTCATTTTGAGTAATATTGTGAATATTGTGAGGATAAAAATGATGAAGGGTTTTCTATTTTGGGAGTGTGTATTATTATGAGATGAACAGAAAAGAAAAGTGTGCACATTATCTTGGGACGGAGCGAGTGATTAATTAGTAAAGTATTTTTGACAAAAAACATGCATATTTTTTTATGTTTTATATTGTTATATTATTTTTATAACATGTGTCACATTAATAAAACTGAAAAACGTGGAATAAACTCAAAATTAACATATATATGTAGATGATGTTAAAAAAATGGTCTTTATCAATTGTGGTTCGTAATTGTCACTTTACATTACAGTAAATCAATTAATATTTTTTAAAATATTATATACCAAAATACATTTTTATAAAATTATTAATATTATTTATAAATAAAAATAAAATGCAAATAATCTACACTATATATATATATATTTGTAAAGATAAAAACTCATATGAGACAGTCTCATGCGTGAGACGGGTACAATCTAGCACAAATTACATTCATCTCTCCCAAAATGTTAAAGCGACAATGTCTAAATTATGTCTTATCTCATCGTGAGACTGTCTCATACAAAGTGTAAAACTTTAAAATATGAGTAAAAATATTGTTTATAAGAATATTGGTAGAAATAGTTACCTAGATATGGTTAGAGTTAGTTTTTGATGTTAGTGACCTACATGGTTGACCCGTTGCCCAACTGTCCAAAATTTGGCATTGTTTAGCTTTTTGGTTTGGGTGGGTGATGATGAATTCCCACAATGCTCTTTTTCTAATGCCATTGCACCAATAATTTGGACTAATGGGGAGGTTAAATTTTACAACAATTTTATCTTCAAAACTTCTCTAATGTCTCGTCACCCTTATTCGACTTTAATTGTAATTTGGCATGTATTTGTGCATAATCTATATAAAACAATGGAGAATTTTTGCCAACTTTTTTCATATTATTTTTTGAAGTTCAAATATACCCATTTTACCATTGAAAAGGCAAGGATTTGTATACGTTTCCAAAATGGGATGATCCAACTTGGAATGTGTAGCAACTAGCAACTAATTCCAACAAATGGGATTGAATTTAAACCTCTCAAAAGAATGAGGTTTGTTTTAACACAACCCTTTTTTATATGTTCATTTTTATTTCATAAAGTATTACATAAACATGGTGCACAATATTGAGATGTACACCAGTGTTCGTTTTGTATTTTGTTCAATTGAACTGTAGGTCATGAGCATCCATAGAGTCTCATGAGATCCAAATGAATAATTTAAATAGTGATGTATGGTGCACTATATTCACATAAAACTTACTCTTTTTTGTTTAAACAATTAATTTTGTTAAGAGATCGTACCCTGATTTATAAATCTATAATAGGATATTTCAATAATATAAAAGATAAGAATATCCTCTTTAAATAAAATTATAAATCTATCTATACTTATAAGGTAAACGTGATCCTTGTAATGTCAAGACATGTGCAACATAAGTGGATGGCCACTTATAAGATTCTCATGTTATATATACTTAGCTAGCTACTCGATCGCCAGAAGATGAATGCATGCTTCTTTCTTCTTAATTTAATTATTTACCTAGTCTTATGATTGATTAAATCAATCTTTAGAAGTAATCTATAAAACATTCCAGTTTATCAAGTTCAATAACTATATATTTTGAGAATAATTAATTAATTAGTGAATTGGATTGAATACAATCATCTTATGATATTGCGCAAAATCATGTGTGTAGACTAAAGTGACACGTGGAATTGGATATTTTCGTCTTCCCACTCAATGTAATTTGATTCGGTGGGTGCATGTGACTGCATGACATGTAAAATTGTTTTAAACATGAATTAAAATAAACTTATAAAATTAAAAGTTAAAATATGACCTTTAATTTGAGGAATTATTTAAAACTTCTAAAACTAATTCCCTAATTAATGATGACTAGAAATTGTTTAAAATGTCAGACAAGTGCGGATATAAATCCTTTCTATTTCTTTGTGTAATTTTTTTGTAAATTTTGGAGAGTGAAAGATGTAGAGATTTTACACTTTGTTTTTCACTTATTGTTTTATTATATTTCTATCTATTTCTGAAATTTATAATAAATTTACAAATTAGAAATAGAGAATATTCATTTCCAACAAATACCCTTAATAGAATCTGGTTTTTTCTCCTTAAGAAATCAATGAACAGATATGAAAACAACTTAAAAATATGGGTGGAAAGTAGGGGTGTCCACGGTGCGATTTTGCGATTTTTTCGACTAAATTCGAATTGTCTTGCTACATGCGGTTCGGTTAATTATAAAATTCTAAATCGCGATTTTTCACATAAACGTGATCATGCGGTTTTGAACGATTTCGGACGGTTATTTGCGGTTTGACGGTTTTGCATGAACATAAATATTAATAGATCAATATTTGATGTGAATTTAAACTAATGATAACAAATTTAATTGATCAATATTCTATAATATGGTTAAAATTGAAAAATATATATTTAGAAATGATAAATTAAATAATATCTTTGAACATTATACAAGTACAACATATGAGTTTGTTATGTGTAAAAGTTAAGATTGTGGATTAAAAGAATTATGAAGATAGTTTATTTCCTTATGGATATAGTTAAGAAGTAAGTCTATAAATATAGGATATCGAATAATAAATTACAGTTTCAACTTGGCGGTGCGGTGGTGCGGTTTGCAACGAAAAATCGTAATTGCACCAACTTTACGGTGCTGTTTTGTATCAAAAAATAATTGTGGTTTATGATAAAAACTTATCAATGACGGTGCAATACAGTTTGATTCGGGCAGTTTTTGTAATTTAATGGTTACCCCTAGTGGAAAGTAAAATTTTCCAATTTCCTAGGGTCACGTGTGCATGTGACATCGGGACTAGCTCAATCCACGAAATGCTTGACTTATTGCCACTTTTGATATCTTCACGACCAAGTTTTCCTCAACTTCTTATGATTATTTAATTTATCAACTTTAATATGGTGGATATCAATTCATTAGAGTAATATCACATAAATAATGAGCATTTTATTTGTGTGTTCAGAAACGCGCGATAAATTTACATTTTCAATTGTTCAAGAGTCGACTGGGGAGAAATGGAGGGGCTGTAACATGTAGATTTGAAAAATAGCAAACTTTATGAGTCAACAAGTTTCATACTATGAAATTGGTTTTAATTTTATGAATATGTGAACTTATTCAGCATATAATACATGTCAAGTTTAGTGGGTTAAAAATGTTAGGGATAGAGTTATAAATAGCTCAATGTAAAAGTAAATATTCTTTTATGTCATTAAATTTTAATTTGTTCTTTTCTAGCCAAGAGAACTATTATTTAGACCCTTATACCCCTATTTAATTAATTAAAAAAATTAAATAAAATAGGAAAAAAGTAAATGACTTCTTAAAAAAATATCAGCAGATTTTTCTCTTAAAAATTAGAACAAACTTTCTCTCTCCCTCATCCGGTCAACACTCTTATACTACACCATATTCAAACATTAATTTATCTTGTACCATATTTTATTAAACTCGTCTTATCATTAATTCACCATGTACCACACTTTATTAACGGATTGTATCATCATTAATTTACCCCTGCACCACACACACTATTGAAATTGTATCATCATTAATTCACCTCGTACCACATTTTATTTAAGCTCGTACCACAATTAATTCACCTCGTGCCACATTTTACATAAGTTCGTACCACCATTATTTCACCCGTACCACACTTTATTTAAGTTCGTACCACCATTAATCGATGTACCACATTTTATTTAAGCCCGTACCACCATTAATTCACCTCGTACCACTATTTTTTTCACTGCACCACACTTTATTAAAGTTCATTACCACCATTAATTCACCACGTACCATATTTTATTTAAGCCCGTACAACCATTAAGAATTGATCTTTTTAAAAAAGAGTGATGAGGGTATAGTTGGTAAAAAAAATATTCTATTGGCTATAAAAGAATAAAATTAAAACCATTGACAAAAAAAAACTTTTTAAAATAAAACCGACTAAAAATTGGGGTTAAAATCGAAAGTTATTAGAATTGGTGAAATTGGTCAAATAATCACATTTCATACTATGAAACTTGTTCATGGGAGAACAATTTTTTAAAAATCTTAAGGGTATATATAAATAATATTATTAATAGTCAAGTCTTATATGCATTCAGGTGCACCGTGCACTCATATATAGTGTATTTTAGAGCATGCAACTTGTTATATCGAAAGATGCAACTTGTTTACACTTAATCGTGTAATTATTTTTTTCATATTAATAATTGCACGGTTCAGTATAAACAAGTTGCATCTTCTCAAAAAGATAACATATTATCCGATTCTAAATACATTATGAGTGCATGGATAAACTCATAAACATGAGATCCACTCATTATTAATTCCTAAAAAATTATCTCCTACAAAATCGGTGCAATGGTGGAATGAATTCACAGTAGTGAGCAGTAATGACATTTTCCTTTGAGGAGCATTTAATGCTTAGAATTAAAATTTTCTTGTTCATGTTTATTTTCTTTATTTTTCTGTAACATAATTTAAATTTGGGGATAGTTGGTTGACTGGGTTGATATGAAGGGGATATTAATAATTGAATGAAAACTTGTGCTTGGTAGAAATGATAAGCACAATGGTGTTTGATATTATTTTTTTTTGGTAAAAAGGAAATGTTATTACATTTTCCAAGCACAAGGAGTATTTCAACGATTGGATCGTTGTTTATGTTCATCAAGTTCACATAAGTGTTACTTATTTATTAAACGATGGTGATAACGTTATTCAAGCTAATTGAATTTGACTCTAAAGAAATAAGTGTGTAGTATATATGGTTACTCATTCAAAACTCATTATTCATTCATGATTCAGATGAAATGGTTTATTCTGTTGAAATTTTAAATTGATAAAAAAAAATATATTTTTAGATTAATTAACTCAGAGCACTGTTGCTCTATTTATACAAATGAGATGCCAGCTAACCGCTAACCACTAACCTGTACAACTAATAGCGAAAAGTATTACTAACAATCTAAAGTAATACTATTTCAAAGTAACACAAAAGCATATGATATATATCTTTAAGATGCTCCCGAAGGTTGTGAGCTACTTCCGAAGCATGCCAAGCTTGGAAGATAAGGCTTGAAACCGTGTAGGAGATAACGACTTCATGAGAACATCAGCGACCTGATCGTCAAAAGAGATATATCGGATGTCAAGAACTTGAGATTGCACTTTCTCTTGAAGAAAATGAACGCCAACCATCGCTAAATCCAGTTCAGGGGTAAGGGTTTCGAGGGTTTGGGGTTTAGTGGTTTCGATTGTTTAGGGTTTAGGGGTTTCCAGGGTTTGAGGTTTCGGGAATTTAACCGTTGCAAAATCCCACCGAAACAACTAATACTGTTAAGTTAAAATAAGTAATACTATTTAATTTGACTAACTAATTAATACTGTCAAATATATTTCTACACAACAATAGTATTAGACAAGATGCACAAAAATATAAAATTTTAATCACTAAATGTTCAGGAAAATTAAAAATAACAATATTTAAATTAAAAATCTTCTAAAATGGATTTGCCCTCCAAAACAAACCACAATTGAGTCCCATACATCCGGCCAAAATCATCGATAGGTCCGTCCCTTCATCCTCAAGCAACACGCCACATGTGCATCCGATCATAATCTTTGTTGATGAGCAACCTTACAAAATGTCTTGAAAACTTCCTCAAATTCGGGAGATCATGCCTCCCGTAGTATGTTCTGTATTTCATTTATAATACGACTAATTAATTGTAATCAACATATATTAAAATAAAATATAAATTAAATTTTATACCGTAAACTCCTCGAAATAGATCTGACGAGGGTCAGCTGACACGTATTTTCAACTGTGAGCATTGACAGCAATTCCCACATACACATAGTTGATGATAGTTGGTGATGTTTTTGACTATAGAGGTAGCCTGGTGAGTGGTATAATCCTAAAACATTAAAAAAAAATACATAATTAATATTTAATATTAAATTAATTATATACTCCCTCCGTCCCAAACTTAATGGTAAAGTACCCATTATTTTTATCTCAAACTTAAAGTTACTTTATCACTTTATCACTATATCACATAAAATATTAATAAACAATCACTACTACACATTTGAGCTTGCATTTTTGACTTGGAATTTCTTTTTTCAAAAACAACTTGGAGAGCGGTTTTATAAAAAAAAAAAAAAAAAAAATGTTAGTAACATTGTCTAAAATACTTCTTGGACAGCCGGTTAATAACTTTTTTTTTTTTTTATATATATATTAGAAGCGAGACCTAGCTCTCGGAATCCTTCGTTAATTTCTTTCTCAATTTCCTCTCCCCAAAATCGCATAAAAACCGAAGACCAAATCGTCGTCGGGTTTCCCTTCAACCAAATCGCCATGCGTAGTTGACACCTTTGCTTGTGTCGTCTTCTTCTCCTCCCCCAAATCGTGTGCCCTCCTCCCTCTCCTCCCCCTTGCCATTGCTCGCCCTCCTCCCGCCCCCGTGGTCGCCCCATCCTCCCTGGCCGCCTTGTTGTCGCCTCCATAACACTTAGTTGGCACGGTGGATTGTGGGATCTTTAATTTGGCTTTTTTAGTGAAATTATATATTTTGCTTCAATCTTAGTTTAATTTGTTTATATTATATATGTTGCTCTTGTTGTTTTTTTGAACCTGAACTAATCTTATTGTTTATAACACTTAGTTTTGTTTATATTATATATGTTGCTCTTGTTTTTTTATTTTGAAATATTATATTTTGCTCCACAACACTTAGTTGCTCTTGTTGTTTATATTCTTGGTCTACTTGAGGAAAACAATGTCATTCAAGCCTAATACACATGTGTTCATAGTATAAGAGTATGCTATCAACTGAAATTTTAATTTATAAGTAGATGATGCAGATGTAACTTATAAGTAGATGTATCATGTATGCATGCATAGATAGTTCTTATCGGAAAGTGTTAATGTTCTTTAGGTCTATGGCCTAGAATCTTTATGCTATGAAGTAATTCACGGTTCTTTTTTCGTTTCCATGTGATGCATGATTATTGTGCTGGTAGAAAGCAGTGGGGATATTCATGTAATGTGCATGTGATTTAGGTTCTTATCAGGACCATGTTATGGTTTCTATACAAGGTCTTTTCTCCTAGAATGCCGGTGTTGTAAAATCACACACCATTATGTCCTCCCGCCATTTATGTATGATTGTACCTTGTAGAAAGCGAGTTCGATATTTTGGTCCGATGTCGGTCAGTAAGAGATGAAACATCCGGTTGACCAATCTGGCTATGCCACATAGAAATGTTGTTAATACATGAAACATCCGGTTGTGAATATTGTTTGTTTTTTGTTTATTAAATGTTGTTTCTTCTGCTTTACAAGATCATGTCTCGTTTGCCATATCCCAGGAGATGATGGAGATTCTGATGGAGATCATGGCGCATATGATCATGGTGCATATGATGACTTGAGAGAGTGTGACACTGATGCTCCCACCACCACTAGCAGCTCCGGGAGAAGCGGTCTCGGGGTATAGTCACAATGTCATCTATTAAGAGAGCTCCGTAGCAAGGGGAAAACACTCCAGGTAATTTTATTACAATTGAACAGTTTGAAATCGATAAATATATTGATTGATTGTTGAACCTAATTAAATACTATGTTATTGCGATTATCGTTCAATGAGTTTGGACAGCAATAGGAAAAAGAAAGTGAGTCGTTGTCCTTCAACATTGGAGCCGATCGGGGCGTGATCTCTATCGTCTTTGCCCGACCCAAGGATGGCTTAGCCCCAAATCTCTCTTTGAAGGAAAGATTATGGGGACGAGCTTTACGGTATGTTAATTATATATTTATTGAAAGTTGTAGTATGACCCTTGAATTTACTAAATTGTTATGTTATATGCGTATAGACTACCTTGAGAGGTCTTGACCTCACAAAGAAAAAGCAAATATTTGTCGAAAATTTGGAGTAATGGCCAAGAATTTAGGACTTGGTTGAGAAGTAACACACGAGATCAGAAACTGGTCTTTACTCGGCTAGTCCGCCTCCTGCGTATCAGAATAACCCTATGGTGGCTCCATACTGGGAGGGGTTTGTGAGCAGAGCTATGGAGGATGATTTCCAAGTAAAATTGATCAATGTCATTTCCTCAATTTCTAATGCCCTAAGTTTTTCAGTGTTTATCATATTTCTATTATACTGTAGGATCGAAGTAATAAAAATTGCCATCAAGACAAGTCGATGGAGGCACGATATCGTGGATCGAACAAAGGTTATGCACGAATAAGAGAAAATATGGTGAGATCAAAATCCTAACTTTAATTTTTTTTTATATATTCACTTTTAATATATCTAATAAAGGGACACGTTCATCACTATCGTAGAAAGAGGAAAGAGGAAAGAAGAAAAACTGGAGAGAGTGAGCCTATTGTTACTCGTTTCGACTTATTTCAGACTACCAGAAAGGGTCGAGACGGGAATATTCACGATCCCAGTGCACAACGCATCATCGAAGAAGTGGTAATCTATCCATTAATTTATCTTTCAATTACAAACTATTATTTATAAACAAATAATAAAATAATAATCTTTTGTTTTTTGTGATTAGAGCGTCTATCTCGGACCATGGCCTGAAGCGACATTCGCATGATCGCCTGATGATCCATTTGGGCCGGGCTATGGGTCGCCGAGAGCATCGGCCGATTCTGAGTGTCGGATATAGCATGATGAAGACATCTTTGGCAATGGCACTTGGTCTTCAAGCCATGAATATGGTGGGTATACTAACGGAACATGTTGCCAAGTTGGCTAAAGATGTGGAACGTTTGAGGTCGAGAAAAGATTGAGCCGGAATGTCGTCGAGTGGAGCATTTGTGAACATAGTGTCATTAATGCTATGTTTTCGGCTAACCTAGGGACGACTTTATTGAGGCACTTCAAAACGTCTCACAGTGCATCGATATGCATGTCTCACATTTGTTTTAATTAAAGACTAGTGTATTAAAATTTTCTAACTAAATATCTTATTGAATAGCAAGCGACATTTTGCTACGTAGATCTGGAGGATCCGTCGGTTGGTAGTACAGGAGCTCGTTACGGCTCCATGGAATGATTCATGGTCATCCCGTCACTCGGGTTTCGTGAGGTCCATTTCGATGTACCCGTAATCGGAGAGGAGGATTCGCCGGTGCAAAACCAATCGATGAAGCCGAATTCTGATCGGAACGTGATCGGGCACTTCATCGAATGGCCGAGCAACTTGGTCTCTAGCACCATGAGGGTAAAATATTTGTTATTAAAGTTCATTATCTTATTTGTGGTTCTAAATAATATTGCAAATTAATTGTAGAATCTGCCAGGCCCCACATGAGGCTAAATCGAGGGACTCAACGCTCTAAGACTTGGTTATCCCATGACCGGAGACTTAGATCACGATGATCATTTCTGATCTAGGGTGCACCGGATGGTATCGTCTAATGCTTTCGATATCGTCCACAGTTCCCATGCTTGCTCACTTCCATCGAGAATACTTTCAAGAATTAAATCGGTGAGAACATGTACGTGAAAGTCTTGAATGACGAGTGGTTGAGTGCAACCACCATAGCCCCTTTACCTCGGTATGTGTTTACTAACCCTCAATATTCACTTTTTTCGTATAGTTTAATTTTCTTTTTAAATATTAATTAGCGTATATATGTTGGTTAAAGATATTTGGGTGAGCTATATCTCTCGAGAGAGAAAACCGAGCAAGTGGAATGTACTCTTCGTCTCCCCAAGTGTCTTGCATAATGGGTGATAGGGTACGAGAACATGGATGGGTTCGTTAATCACATCTTTGAATCTAGCGGGGAGCGATCATCTCATTTTTTGGCCAACAAATGTGGGGTGAGTGATAAACATTTCGTTAAAATTTGTATTCATATTTATAATATTTGCACATATATATGCTAAATTTGCAGTTAATTTTAATACTCTCAATATAATATAGGAACCATTGGGTCTTTGTCGCCATACACATGAATACATTAAGTGTGTATTTTATGGACCCATTTCATGATGGAGTTTATTCTCATACGATCTCGTTTCATATATGGAAGCGTAAGTTCATTTTAATATTCTATACAATAATTTATTTTACTTTTAAAATTATGCATATTTAATCTATTTTTATTTTTTAATTATAATAATAATAGTGTGATGACGATGTATCGAGTCGCCGCCTTCAGAGTCGGTGCTCAAGATCCGGGTTAAATAAAGTGAACCCGGATTAACATTAAGGTAAATTTAATTTAGTAAATTATCAAACTAATTAATAGAAAGAAATCATAATTGTAATACGTGATTATATTGTTAATCATCGAGGTTAGAGGCAACGAGATAATGACCATTGTGGACATTTTGTTTGTTTCTTTATAGAAGATATAATCCGTGCTTCTATAACGAACATTCCTCCCAATGTAAGTCAATTATTGATTTATTTAAATTATTATTGATTGAATAAAAATTCATACTATATTGATTGATTATTTGTTTTTACGTTTTGTCTATGAGCGTGAGCTCAAGTCTTACTCTAAGAAAAGATGGAGAAATGGAAAAAACGATTGGGACGGGGTACCTTTACAATCGTTTCTTATATTCATCTGATCAATATTGAGAGAATGTTGTTTGAAATATTGGTAGCATGTAATTAAATTATATATTTGTGATGATATATATTTCATGTTTTTGGTGTATTGGACGTATGTTTATGATTGTATGTTTATATATTTTGATGTTTTGGTATATATATGTGGTTTATGGTTTTATTATAGGATTTTTTGGTTTATGTTATATGGTATTGGGCGTATATATAAGTTTTGGTTTATAGTTTTATTATAGGATTTTTTAAAATGTAAATTAATAATTAAAAAAAAAAGATATTAGGCGGCGGTTTTCAACCATTGTCTATGTAAAATAATAAACCTTTGTCAATCTTAAACTTGAAAAGCGGTTAAAACATTTGTCCAGAAGTTTTTCTTGGACAAGCCGGTTTTTTATCGGTATCAAGCTTGGGACGGTGATGCTTGGAGAGCCGGTTATAACCACTCTCAAGGTCATTTTTCTGTTGTGTCCAAGCCCAAATGTGTATTAGTGAACTCTTTCTACCCCCAATTGTCCATCACTTTATCACTTTATCATATAAAATACTAATAAACAACACTTTATACCCACCATTTTATCACTTTATCATTATTCCACTAAATCCTTATGAAAAGTCAAATTATCATTTAATTTGGGGACGGAGGGAGTAATTAAATAAAAAAAAAAACACTTAGATTAAATTGGGAGAGATCGATAGACAAACGGGATGACTTTGGGACGTCATTACCGCCTTGAGCACTCATCTAAATGAAATATTAAGTTTATAAATTAATTAAATTATAATACAAACTAATTATAAATAAAACACGGATAAAAATTTAAATATTTACCGCTATATTAAAAAAAACGGATGAATTATTTCGTTTTGACACACAACTTGTTCCTTCTTGCGACTCGACGGTGAACAAATTAGGGCTAAATCAAACTATACTTCATATGTTGTCCGTGAAATTTGTATTAATAATGTCAAATTCAGAGACGGTTTTCACAAAACCGTCGCTAGAAGATCCTTCGTTTTCTGCGCGATGTAGCGACGGTTTTGAACCATCGCTAAACCGTCATAATCAATGATGGTGTCCTCTACTGTCGCTAAATGTGTTGATCGAGTTTGATCATTTGACCGTTACCGTCGCTAATTGCGACGGACGGCATAACCGTAACTAAAAACTGGCGATAAAACACGTGTTTTTTTATAGTGAAATTAAAACCTATAATATTTAATATATAAGCTCAATTTATAAATATAATAATATCGATTGATAAGTGTAGTGATATTAATTTATAAATATAGTATCATAGTATAAATAAATTTCACAAGAAATCTATTTATTAGCTATTTGTGTGATCGTCTTGTGTATATCATCATGTGTGGCCTAGTTGATGAATTAGTGCGTAATTGATAGTATGAGTATCCTATTCGATATGGACATGAAAATCTTTTATATTGGCGCAATATATATATATATATATGGGGACAAAAAGTTGCCAAATGATGCAAACCTGTGTGGTTTACATTTTCGAACTTTTTTCCCACTTATTTCACTTGAATACCTTTGTTTCAGTTCTGAAGAAAAGAAAAATTAATCTTTCATATGTTCGTTCAAAAACATTGTCAAAATCAATCGTTACACTTAAATATGATAATTAAAGTGACATTCCATCAAAAATTATTTCTATTAATTAAATGGAATCATAAAAAATAGCATGGAATTTATTTTTAAATTTAGATGTTATTTTTGCATGTGGCCCAACGTACTTTTATTAGGGGGGACTCATATAATCTACTCTAATTATTTAAAATTAAAGTTGAATTTGGTTTGTTTTGATCTCATCACTAAACATGAACTTTGACTCTGTCGAGTGTCCGGTTGTCCACCTTAATACATTACAAAGCGAATTTAGCGCTAGTCCTTACATTTTAATTTTCAAAAAAAAGAAATATCCTTGCATTTTATTTAATGACAATAAATTTAATACATTAGCGTAATAAATTTAGCATCAAAGGTATACATTTCAATAAAGCATCCACAAACACTAAAATACTACTCCCCACCCTCCGTCCCAATTATTTGTTTGATTTTTTCATAAAATTAAGAAATTTTATTTGAAAAATAAATTAGAAGTAAATTTTTATTATAATCTTATTTAATAAGTATTATAATTTTTAAGTGTAATTAATGCATAGGGATTATATTAGTAAATGAATTATAAAATATTACTTTATGTGAAACAAACCTATGCAAATGGAACATTCATAAAAAAAAAACAAAAAACAAGTTGATATAATTGGGACCAAGGGGTAAAAAAAATATGGTATAGTCTTGTATCGTTGGGTTAAATCGATGCGATTTAAGTCAAGATTTTTATGTGTAACTTATTTTTTCTGAAACATTTAACTTGTTTATCTTTGTAACATTCAATTTTTTACACGAAACATGTTGAGCGTCTCGATTGTAAAATAATCATGACGTTCAAAAAAATAAATTATATATTTTAAAAATGAATTTGAATTGACGGTACACCTAGTCTTGCGGAAGACCTACCCACAAGGTAAAAATAATGTCGCATACAAAGTGCGTATTAACAATCACTAGTTTTTTTGAAGCGATCTTTCAAAATGATTTTATTTACTATATTATATATAAATTATAATTTATAGGGCTCCAATTTAATTTAAGACGTATGGCTCAAATGAGTAGGTCATCTTTGCAACAGGTGCACCTTTAAAACATTCACTTATTGAATATTTGAGGAAAAAAATAAATTAGACGATTAATCTTGCACTTAAATTCGCATAACGACCCAGATATACAAGATTTTGCCTTCAATAATATAAGTGTTAGCTTAGTTTAGATTGTTATTAAGTGATAATAAATTTCTTGAAATCTTAGAATCAACTTGCAATGTTTTTAGACCGTTACAATATAAAGGAACATGTATCAGACTATCTCATTATAAAAGATAAATTTTAACAAAACAAGATAACATGTTAATGTATATAAGACGATTTCATAAATGAACCAAATGTTTACCTTGATATTTTCCCTTTATAACATAAATAAATTGGGCTGCGTAAGTCAATCGATCAAGTAATATAATAATAAGATACCTGATGTGATATATGAATGTATCATATAAACTTCTTTTATCCTACAAAATACATCTAATCTAATGCAATAAAAACTATTTCGAATAAAATCATTTAAGGAACCGTTTGCATATAATTATATCCAATCACAGTGTTCCAACTTCCAAGCCATACATAAAATTCAAGCATCTTAACATATCCTCGTTTTAAATTTCAAACACATCAATTCAAATATATTTTAACTCTCATACGTTATTGACTATACTGAAAATATTGTGGACCAGATAATGAGACTGGAACATTTCACTGAGATGACAAAATGGAAAATCCCATTTACTGAATAATGACATTTTCTTTGGCATCTAAAATAAATGCAGAAATCGGACAAGATTATTTTGGTAGCAATATCAAAATGATAAGATGGGAAATAGAGCATAATGGTCTCCAGTTAGATGGGAAATAGAGCATAATTCACATTAAGACGCACATCAACTGATCCTACTCAAATAAAACCCTATAAGATGCCCGTGATCTTGATTTAATCTTCCAACTGTGAAACGATACTGGCAAAGACTGCATAGCCTTGGCACATATCTGATACAAGGCAGTACTCATTCTTTGCATGGTACGTAGCCATTAAGCCTGCATGTTTATATTCCAAACAGAGAGAGGGGCAGAGGGAAAGAGTTAGATACATGCATACATGTACTTAATACTTAACATGATAAAAGTAGCAATATGTAGATAATATTCTTGATCTGTTAGGTGTGATAATTTCATAAGCGTATCTCAACCATCAAATTGAGCTACAACATAATTTCTACTTATTTTTTAAAGTTACTACCTATTTTTTAAAGTTACTAGCACAAAATAACAAGGAACCGCAAGCAGAATTAAATACTATTCTATTCATCCATAGTCACAATGCATAATTACTGCAGCAATTATCAATCTCAAGTAACAGCATATTTACTATACAATATAACAAAACCAAGCTCGTCGAGTACTGTACATCTAATGAGGCTCGTACAATCACAAACTTGACAATGTTAAACTTGTTAGCTCATGAACAGGTTAGATTTGGTGGGATTGCAGCAACCAAGCTCGTACAGTTTCGAAATTTATAAACTCAGCAGTTATTTTTACTTGTGATAAATGTTATAAATATTTAATAAAAACAAATAATTATTTGTATTAAATTGTAGATTTTAGTAAAGGTATTATACATTTTTTAATAACATAAATTTATTTTTAATATAACTTATTAATTAAGCTTGTTTAGACTCTATTAAGGCATTAAGCTCATTAGTTGGTTTCATGTTTAATTGTGTGCAAAAGCAGCAAAACCCTGTTTAGTGACTCTGTCTTAGAACTCCTCATATTTACCTAAATAGTCCTCTCTGATATACTCCTTAAATCCTACCTAACCAAAAGCTTTAATCATATTTTAGTTAACTAATAAACACCACTACCAAATCGATATAGAGTAAAGCTAACTAGCAGCGCATGCATGTACGAACATGCTCCACTACCGAATTCAGCTATAGTATTAATGCTAAGTAAAATTTAAAAATTATTTCCCTAAAGATACTATATATACATATATTAAAAGGAAAACCAGCTCTCCTCGGACCTAGAGTACAATTTCTACACATGTTTGCATATCTTTATAGCACCTTTAAAAAACTTTTTTTTTTCTTTAAGAAGAAAAAAATGAGGTTTATATATTAGGTAGTAGATGAAAGAATTTCATTTCATCTAAAAGTCTGAACTTGTCGAGAGGGGTGGAATCAATTTGTTTTTATTAATTCCCTATTAGCAGATACATGAAATCAAATAATAGAACAAAACGCCGAAAATATGTAGGAAGTGAAGATATACCGTAGCCAGCAGTTTGCACATCAAAGCCCTCATCCTACAGTAATACAAAAGTTCAATATAAATTCAAGAGAATCTGTTTTTTCTTTTTTTCCAAAATACAAGACATATACAAGAAAGAGAGTTCGTACCTGTAATTCCCGAATCAGTGGCAAAGTGCCAGTAATAGAATAGGGTTTCACATGTCCAACCACTTCTTCAGTAGCTTTACATAGTACATGGAAGCCACGAGAGTCGAGATTGCAAGCCACTCCAGACGATGCTTCATCGAAGGTAATAGTCATCCTAAAAGACAATAAAAAAAACGAACGATGAACAACCAAAAATCTTCATCTAATCAAGAAAATGCGGAAAATGCAAAAAAAAATAAAATCTAGGAATAATATCAATTCAGGGCCTAAAAATTAGTGAAACTATTAATTTAGGGCCTAAAAGATTTTTCAATCGATTCAAGAGGTGATATATAAAAATAAAAAACTATCAATTTAGGACTCAGAAATATTAAGACCATGTTTGGCATTTTATAGTTTATATCCTTTTTTTATGACTGGTATCCGGTCCAAGGACTGACTATCCGGGGACCAATCCCACCGTCCACTAGCGCGGGCCCCAATTGAAGCCAGAACAACGCTCTATATGTACTGACCCATCTTGGGAATTGATCGCACCTTGGGGGTTGTGAACCCGAGACCTAGAGAATAGCACTCTCCTAAGTCTCAAACCTACACCATCAAGCCAATCCCTAGGCATTAATATCTTGTTTATTTATATACATTATTATTTTTCCACTTGTACCTTCTTTTTTTATTTATTCCACTCGCGTAATATTATTATAACTTCTAATTTTTCAAACATTTATAAAAATATTGTTGGATAACACTAGGAATTATATGATGTCAAACATTGTCTTAAGATGCATGAGTCCTAATTTGATATTTTCTATCATTCAGGTCCCCGCATTGATAATTCTCTATTTTTCAGGTCCTTAATTAATAGGAAAACTCGTTCTACTAACTTTTTAGGCCCTGAATTGATAAAACTGCAAAATTTTTATTGGACGTGCTCTTTGAATAAACTAATCTTAAGAAATGGAAAATCATACTACGAACTTGCTGAGATTTAGTAAAACAGTCATGCCATCCAATATGCATAAGAAGAAAAACCCACCGTCCCCTGAGGTTCTCATCTGGTAAAACATATTTTGAAACGGGCCCCCGTGTGTCCAGCTTTTCTATATTAGTATTCAGGTCTTCAACATATTCTTGAAGCTTCTTCATTACATCAGTTACACTGGACAAGATTATATTCCAAAAATAAAAGTGACCGAGAATAAGTCAAACACTCAAAATTAGCCCAATTAAAGGGTAAGAATTGGTACCTATAAAACGGAGTTAACCTGCAATATAAAGAGAAAATTTAGAACCCAATGGTAATGCAGAGACTTGTATAATAGCACTTCAATGAAGCAAACATAACCTAACATCTCCACAAATTGTACAGTCAGCTGGAATTTGATTGATGCCACCTCCTGGATCTGTCAATAATATGATGGTTAAGAAGAAAGCTAATGCACAAAACGATCAATTATGATTGTAGCAAGTTACATATCGTATGTTCCAGAACTTACAACTCCACTGAGTTGGTTTCATGGTTGATGGTGTTGCGAATCCATATACTTTTTCATTTGGGTGGGGAGGAAAGTCTTCATAGAAACGTGTTTGTAATACTTTAAGTGCCTCCATAGCTAGCTCAAAAGGGTTTATAGCCTGCAGATATTAAACAAAATAATTGTTGAAAAATATAAATGCATTACAAACAGTATTTATATTAATATTTTTACTATTTATAGCAATATCACACGCTGAACTTTAGCAGCATAGTATGGCCACAAATGTATGAAATATCTGTAACTCAGCAATATATTGTTGCTTCGTTCATTAAATAAGAAATCATTTTATGCCAAATATATCTGAAAATATGTCCGCTAGATAATCAAGTCAATGCCTGTGCATTCTACAAGTACAAGTTAATTAATTATAAAAGCACTGAACAGCTAATAGTTTGAAACAAATTACTTTTAATATCCCGTTCAGCCCTTGAAATCAGGCTTCTGATATTGATTTCTAAGACCATGGTACTTTCTTCAAAACCCCACTCTTTACCCCATTTCTAATGAATCCAATAGGCTATATGCCAAGGACACATTCCTGTCTCCCAATCCTTTACCTTTATGAGACTCAAATTTGTAACAACATACAAAACACAAAACTAGTGCTTAGCCAATCCATAGATCTGTTGAAAGATCTGAAGATAATGAGAGCATATTAATAGGAGATTTTCTATGGCGTGAGAATATATGTTTTCTCATCTTGTACAGTTCTATTACCTGAATTGTTGGCAGCTGGTTAATAGAGCTGTTTTTGTCAATGAAACTAGCTGATTGATAGGTCTTACTAATAGGGCTGATTTAAAGTAAAATGAGCAGAAAGAGAGCAAAAAGAATGAAAGCATTACCAACACAAACATAAAATTATTCAGGTTGTGTTGGATCGAGAGACTTGAAATGCAGGGAATTGACATGGATTAATTTCAAATCCACCTAAATGTTCAAATACCTCCAAAATTAATTCAAATTAAAAGTGATGGATTTCAAATCACATCAATCCAAACAACCAACAATGAATTTGCTAATATGATTTCAAATCTTCAAATCCATCAATTGAAACGCAGCCTGAGGCTTCTCTGAACTAAATGGTTTGGAGCTGTGGGATTTCAACTCCATTTATTTTGTTTGAATAACATAAGGATTTTAATCCTGACCTTCCATTTTTTATTACTTTATGGGTGTTTTATGGATTTGAGATCTACTATAATCTAGAGTCACCTAGAATGATTTCATCAGACACACTCCTCACATCCAAATACAATCCAAGAAAAACCATGGTCAATTTATTGTCTGTCTCTTCAGTAATTCCTTTATACTCAAGAGACTACAAAAAGGACGTACCTTGTGGGCTAGACCACTGTGAAAAAGCTTTCCAGAGGTATGAAGCTTCCATGGTATCATACCACCAGTACCAATGCAAGGCTGTTTATCTGCAGTATCAATCCAAAACCTGAAAGAGAGACAAAGATCACTCAGAAGATAAATCTTCATAGCAATGTATAGTTTTCCAGTTAAATTGAACATCTAAAAAGCGTTTATTATACATACAGAGGTCCCTGCTTTAATTTGTCAAGTAATCCATCCTTCACTAATGCATCAACCCCTACTCCAGGTATGGATGAATTCTCTTCACTTGCAATAAACACAGCAACCACAGTGGACTTCAATGGAGGCTTTGACTCCCCCAGCTTCCTCATTAACTCAGCTACGAGAGCAACGTGCCCCCAAACAATCAGTAGTTCCTCGCCCTCTAAGTTTTTAGCCATCAATACTCAATGTGAAAGGATCAAAATCCTGCAATACTCAAAAACACAGCAACCACAGAATATCAAGCGAATGTTCTACCAATTATGGTATCCAAATACAGAACATTTCTGTTTAATAGCTTGTTCCATTTTAATTATTTACATGGAATCGGCCTAAAACAATATAATCAATCATCATCATCATTGACCACTTCAGCATTGTAATTTCCACAAATAGCAAGGATTTGGAACTACAAGAAAATAGAGAACGAGATAGGTTTTTAAAAAAAATGTGAGTTGCTTTAACCAATTCAATTAAAATTATAGCCATGATTTTGCCTAATTTATGCAATTTTGGCTAATTTCTGAGATGAGTGCAGAAGTCACTAACAAACCTAATTATACACCCATTTCGTAAATTGATCAAAATTGCACCCAATCTACTAGCCCAAATTGCAAAACCACGCAATGGTTTGGATGTTGTTTGGGTATAAATCCAAGCAACAAACCTAAAAAGGCTAATACCCACTCTCGATCAATTCTAGAAACCGCAGCAAAAAAGTTACAACCTATTCAAAAATACCACCAACACACGATCGCATACTCACTGAAATTTGCACAGAAGTTAGGAAATTAATTGGGTTACCCAATCAGAAGGGTTGGCAGTGACGACATCCATGTGCATACCAACGAAGGACAAAATTTTGCCGGGCTCAGTTCCAGGATACTCGACGATGAGATTCCCCCTATTTGGCTTGTAGGCGACATGGTTGATAACGAGCGGCCCGCCGCCGGTGGCGGTGCTGAGTGGGCGGAGAAGGTCGAGGACGTGATTGACGATTCTGTTCTCCTCCGGGATGAGCTCCGGCGGGTTGTTCTGGACGTACTTTGACTCGCCGATCAGCTTCGACAAAAGAGCAACGAAGGAGTCCTTGTTTAGGTCTCCCAGTATCTGCTTTACACTTGTTACGGCCATTTTCGAGTGTGCTGCTAGTGCTATGTTTTCTCAACAAGTGGGCTTTATATAATCCATTTTTTGATAGGAATAATACATCAAAAGGCCCTGAACTATCATCTTTTGTTTTGAATGATCCCTGAATTATTTTTTGTTTTAAAAAGTTCTTGAACTAATAATTTTTGTTTCGAAAGGCCCTTGAACTGTATTTTGTTTTAAAATATCTCTAACAAACTCTATGAAAAGGGTCTTATAAAATAAAAAATTGATAGTTTAAGGATTTTTTAAAACAAAAAAATTGTTCAGGGGCCTTTCGAAACAAAAATTGATAGTTTAAGGATTTTTTAAAATAAAAAATAGTTTAAGGACCTTTCGAAACAAAAGGTGATAGTTCAGGGGTCTTTTGATGCATTATGCCTTTTTTTATACTCGGATCGGATTCGAGTATGGTCTCCAATCAAAATCTTAGGGGGCCTTTTTTGATACTCGGATCGGATTCGGTAAGAATTGGAAGAAACTAGAAGGTGTACTTTTTATTTTAAAACAAGGCTTCCTCAAGAAGCTATAAAATTTAAATTAATTAATGAAAAGAATCCTTCCTTATAAAGTAACCAACCAAATGGTCGGGGCCTTTTTTGATACTCGGATCGGATTCGGTAAGAATTGGAAGAAACTAGAGGTGTCTTTTTTTTTTAAAAGCGAAAACATCAAAGTTTATAGGATTTAAATTAATTAATGAAAAGAATTCTTCCTTATAAAGTAACCAACCAAATGGTCGGGGCCTTTTTTGATACTCGGATCGAATTCGGTAAGAATTGAAAGAAACTAGAAGGTGTACTTTTTATTTTAAAACAAGGCTTCCTCAAGAAGCTATAGGATTTAAATTAATTAATGAAAAGAATCCTTCCTTATAAAGTAACCAACCAAATGGTCGGGGCCTTTTTTGATACTCGGATCGAATTCGGTAAGAATTGAAAGAAACTAGAAGGTGTACTTTTTATCAATGATTTTTATAAAGGACCCGGACCGCCGGTTCAACCGGTTTAACGAGGAACCGGTCCGGAACGTAGGAGACCTAAAAAACCGCTTATGTTGGACGTCAAAACCGGACCAAAACCGTCAACCAACGGTTTAGGTTCTCTAAAAAAAAAAAAAAAACTTTTTACTATATGTATCAAGATCCATCTTCATCCCATTTATAATACTTCCTCTCACATTTTTCTCCAACACTTTTCAATGTGGGATGAATGTATGAGGTGAGAAAAATTTAATAATACTTCCTCTCACATTTTTCTCCAACATTTTCAATGTGGGCTAAATGTGTGAGGTGGGAAATTTTTTATAATACTTCCTCAAATATTTTTTTCCAACACTTTCGATATGGAATAAATGTATGAGGTGTGACAAATTTTAGAATACTTTCTCTCACATTTTTCTTCAACACTTTCGATGTGGGATAAATGTATGAGGTGGGAAATTTTTTATAATACTTCTTCTCACATTTTTCTTCAACACTTTCGATGTGGGATAAATGTAAGAGGTGTGAAAATTTTTATAATACACCCTCTTACATTTTTCTCCAACACTGTCGATGTGAGATAAATGTATGAGATGAAACAAATTTTATAATACTTCCTCAAACATTTTTCTCCAACACTTTCAATGTGGGATCAATGTATGAGGGAGGCAAAAATTTATAGTACTTTCTCTCACATTTTTCTTCAACATTTTCAATGTGGGATAAATGTATGAGAGATGAGACAAATATATATGAATCAAGGTCCATCCTTTTTATATTATTCCTCTCACATTTTTCTAATACTTTTCGATGTGACAAAATATAAGGTTCACGCCTTCCCTTTTTTATATTCTTTCTCTTATATTATTGTGTTATAATTTATGACTATGACTTTTGTTGTGTTTTTTCTTAAATATGAAAATTTATAATATATATGTTTTAAATTTTTGTAGGTATATCTTTTTTTTATTTTTTAACTAAACATAAGAAATATTAACAAAAATTAGAAAGAAATCATTTTAACGGTTGAACCTCGGTTAAACCTGGGTCGAAAGGATTGGTTGAATTTGTCCAATTTGGTCATTCAATTCGATCACCGATTCGGTTATGAAAAACATTCTTTTTATTTTAAAAAGCGAAACCTTGAGTTTATAGGATTTAAATTAATTAATGGAAAGAATCATTCCTTATAAAGTAAGGAACCAAATGGTCCACTCATTTGCCCAAAACACACTAAAAAAACCTACACATTGAAGAAAAGGTACATTCTCTCTCCTTTTCCCTTCTTCATTTCGGTCACCTTCCCCAACTCCCCTTTCGCCGGCGACGCGGCGGCGGAAAATATCCCTCGACCAAACTATAGGTTTAGATACATCAAAATGATCCCCTCCACTCACACATCACGGATTCACCACCCTTTTCTTCATCCGGTGAACACCGTCGCCGGAAATCGAAGCTCAAGCTTCGACTCCAACCACCGCCTTCGGGACCGAGCGCGTCGGGACTCACCTCCGACACCATCGCGAAGCTTTCAACGAGGGAGCAAAACCCTCTGTTTGTTTCGCGATTGGACGACGGGAAGACCATCAATTTGAGTCAAAGAAATTATATGCATGTTTAAAAATACTCCTCTTTTGAAATCTGGAAATCCTAATACTTTCGATTCAAACTCATAATCAGATTATTCTCCTTGTGTTATGGTATTTGAGTATAAATTGTTGTGTGAAATGGAGTATAAATTGTTGTTTGAAAAGTGTTTTAAATAAGATGAAATGGGGGATGGACATATGTATCTATCATATGATCTCATAAATATAAATTTAAATTAAAAATTATTATTAGCATAAATTTACCTTATAAATACAAATTTAAATTAATAATTATTGTTAGCATAAATTTACCTAAGTGAATTTAAATAATAATTAATACAATAACAACATGCAAATAATATTCACGTAAGATATCCTAGCATGCGGAATTTCTAGGAGTTTACGTGAACGTACCCATTGGAGAGATAATCTGAAACAAACAGGATCAAGTAAATTGCTACCAACCAAAAGTCCTTCTCAAATATTTCCAAGTTCTCGCTCAATAACCCGGTGGGAGGTTCTCCGATTAACGATTTATAAAATAAAGGAAAAAATAAAATTGTTGCACCACCTTTGTAGATTTTTAATATTTTCAGCACATGAAATTGGTGTGGGGATGAATAAATTCATCCCCTATTTATAAGTAAGGGGGGTTCAAAATTTTGGACTGAAATTAGGGTTATGAAAGATTTTTTCTTGATCTCCAAGAAATTTTGAGTATATATCATATATTCTTCTTTTCATGTGTATTTTTCCACAAAAATTTCACACCCTTATTTAGCCTTAAATTTCGAAATTTTCAAGAAGATTTGCAAGATTGTTAAAACGACAATGTCTAAATTATGTCTTATCTCATCGTGAGACGGTCTCGTACAAAGTGTAAAACTCTTACATATGTTAAAATATGAGTAAAAATATTGTTTATAAGAATATTGGTAGAAATAGTTACCAAGATATGGTTAGAGTTAGTTTTTGATGTTAGTGACCTACATGGTTGACCCGTTGCCCAACTGTCCAAAATTTGGCATTGTTTAGCTTTTTGGTTTGGGTGGGTGATGATGAATTCCCACAGTGCTCTTTTTCTAATGCCATTGCACCAATAATTTGGACTAATGGGGAGGTTAAATTTTACAACAATTTTATCTTCAAAACTTCTCTAATGTCTCGTCACCCTTATTCGACTTTAATTGTAATTTGGCATGTATTTGTGCATAATCTATATAAAACAATGGAGAATTTTTGCCAACTTTTTTCATATTATTTTTTGAAGTTCAAATATACCCATTTTACCATTGAAAAGGCAAGGATTTGTATACGTTTCCAAAATGGGATGATCCAACTTGGAATGTGTAGCAACTAGCAACTAATTCCAACAAATGGGATTGAATTTAAACCTCTCAAAAAGAATGAGGTTTGTTTTAACACAACCCTTTTTTTATATGTTCATTTTTATTTCATAAAGTATTACATAAACATGGTGCACAATATTGAGATGTACACGGTGTTTGTTTTTGTATTTTTGTTCAATTGAATCTGAGGTCATGAGCATCCAATAGAGTCTGTTAGATCCAAATGAATAATTTAAATAGTGATGTATGGTGCACAATATTCACATAAAACTTACTCTTTTTTGTTTAAACAATTAATTTTGTTAAGAGATCGTACCCTGATTTATAAATCTATAATAGGATATTTCAATAATATAAAAGATAAGAATATCCTCTTTAAATAAAATTATAAATCTATCTATACTTATAAGGTAAACGTGATCCTTGTAATGTCAAGACATGTGCAACATAAGTGGATGGCCACTTATAAGATTCTCATGTTATATATACTTAGCTAGCTACTCGATCGCGAGAAGATGAATGCATGCTTCTTTCTTCTTAATTTAATTATTTACCTAGTCTTATGATTGATTAAATCAATCATTAGAAGTAATCTATAAAACATTCCAGTTTTTCAAGTTCAATAATTATATATTTTGAGAATAATTAATTAATTAGTGAATTGGATTGAATACAATCATCTTATGATATTGCGCAAAATTCTCTCGTGATTTGAAAATATTGCGCAAAATTCCCTCGTGGTTTGAAAATTGCACGAAACCCCCCTGTGATTTATTAAACCAAGCGATTTATCTCTTTTTTTCAAAAATAAATTAACAATTTTATCTATTATCTCTATTTTTTATTATGTCTTTCATAGCATAATTTCAAAACTTCAATATTTGTATAAAATAAAATAATATTATTGGGACAACACTTGAGTCGAGCACACTTGGGTCTCGCGATTAACAAAAAAATGTATTTTTGTATTATTTTGTGGTATCTTTGAAAATTGTGTATGATGTAAACAAAAAATAAATACACACAACTTGGGTGAAGAGTGGTTCTTTTTTATTTATCAGGTGCATTATGTATTTTATAGTCTATTTTAAAATTTTCTAATTTGTTGTATTAAAATTAACGACTTGTTATATTGAAATGTGCAATTTGTGTTAAGTAAAACATAATTACATATTTTAATATAACGAAAGCCATAAATTCAATTACAATAAAATTTAAATTTCTAAAATCTGATTACAATATACGGTGGATGCAGTGCATATAAGACCTAGTTGTTTAGGAATTGAAATTGATTGTTAACTACAAGAATTTAGGTTAACGGATTAATCATTCGGTCTAAAAATTTAGATCGAACTCGTCGAGCCTTTGTCTAGCAAACTTATTTGTTTGAAAGATAAAAACTCAGATATCTGACGGTCTCATACATGAGGCGATAACTTAACACAAATCAACATCCACCTATTTCAAAGTGTTAAAAGAGTCGATGGTAAGTTATGTTAAAATGTCTTTATAGTGAGATCGTCTCTTGCAATTTTGCCTCATTGTTTGAAATCATGTGTGTAGACTCGGTGACACGTGGAATTGGATATTTTCGTCTTCCCACTCAATGTAATTTGATTCGGTGGGTGCGTGTATTTGCATGACATGTAAAATTGTTTTAAACATCAATTAAAATAAACTTATAAAATTAAAAAGTTAAAATATGACCTTTAATTTGAGGAATTATTTAAAACTTCTAAAACTAATTCCCTAAGAAATTGTTTAAAATGTCAGGACAAGTGCGGATATAAATCCTTTCTATTTCTTTGTGTAATTTTTTTGTAAATTTTGGAGAGTGAAAGATGTAGATTTTTTACACTTTGTTTTTCACTTATTGTTTTATTATATTTCTATCTATTTAAAATTTATAATAAATTTACAAATTAGAAATAGAGAAAATTCATTTTCAACAAATACCCTTAATAGAATCTGGTTTTTCTCTTAAGAAATCAATGAATGATATGAAAACAACTTTTAAAAATATGGGTGGAAAGTAGGGGTGTCCAGTGCGGTTTTGCGATTTTTTTTCGATTAAATTGAATTGTCTTGCTACATGCGGTTCGGTTAATTATAAAATTCTAAATCGCGATTTTTTTCATGCAAACGTGATTATGCGGTTTTGAGCGATTTGGCGGTTATTTGCGGTTTGACCGGTTTTGCATGAACATAAATATTAGTAGATGAAAGTGATGTGAATTTAAACTAATGATAACAAATTTAATTGATCAATATTCTATAATATGGTTAAAATTGAAAAATATATATTTAGAAATGATAAATGAAATAATATCTTTGAACATTATACAAGTACAACATATGAGTTTGTTATGTGTAAAAGTTAAGATTGTGGATTAAAAGAATTATGAAGATAGTTTATTTCCTTATGGATATAGTTAGAAGTAAGTCTATCAATATAGGATATCGAATAATAAATTCTGATTTCAACTTGGCGGTGCGGTGGTGCGGTTTGCAACGAAAAATCGTAATTGCACCAACTTTACAGTGTTGTTTTGTATCAAAAAATAATTGTGGTTTATGATAAAAATTTATCAATGGCGGTGCAATACAATTCGGTTCGGGCATTTTTTGTAATTTAATGGTCACCCAAGTGGAAAGTAAAATTTTCAATTTCCTAGGGTCACGGGTGCATGTGACATCGGGACTAGCTCAATCCACTTAAATGCTTGACTTATTGCCACTTTTGATATCTTCACGACCAAGTTTTCCTCAACTTCTTATGATTATTTAATTTATCAACTTTAATATGGTGGATATCAATTCATTAGAGTAATATCACATAAATAATGAGCATTTTATTTGTGTGTTGTAAATAGCGATAAATTTACATTTTCGATTGTTCAAGAGTCGACTGGGGAGAAATTGAGGGGCTGTAACATGTAGATTTGAAAAATAGCAAACTTTATGAGTCAACAAGTTTCATACTATGAAATTGGTTTTAATTTTATGAATATGTGAACTTATTCAGCATATAATACATGTAAAGTTTAGTGGGTTAAAAAGTTAGGGATAGAGTTATAAATAGTTCAATGTAAAAGTAAATATTCTTTTATGTCATTAAATTTTAATTTGTTCTTTTCTAGCCAAGAGAACTATTATTTAGACCCTTATACCCCTATTTAATTAATTAAAAAAATTAAATAAAATAGGAAAAAAGTAAATGACTTCTTAAAAAAAATATCGTGATTTTTCTCTTAAAATTAGAACAAACTTTCTCTCTCTCATAAATGGGGTCAACACTCTTTATACTACACCATATTCAAACATTAATTTATCTTGTACCATATTTTATTAAACTCGTCTTATCATTAATTCACCATGTACCACACTTTATTAACGGATTGTATCATCATTAATTTACCCCTGCCACACTTTATTGAAATTGTATCGTCATTAATTCACCTTGTACCACATTTTATTTAAGCTCGTACCACAATTAATTCACCCGTGCCACATTTTACATAAGTTCGTACCACCATTATTTCACCCGTACCACACTTTATTTAAGTTCGTACCACCATTAATCCATGTACCACATTTTATTTAAGCCCGTACCACCATTAATTCACCTCGTACCACTATTTTTTCACTCGTACCACACTTTATTAAAGCTCGTACCACCATTAATTCACCACGTGCCATATTTTATTTAAGCCTCCGTACAACCATTAAGAATTGATCTTTTTAAAAAAGAGTGATGAGGGTATAGTTGGTAAAAAAAATATTCTATTGGCTATAAAAGAATAAAATTAAAACCATTGACAAAAAAGAAC
The DNA here is from genome assembly GCA_037126765.1 of Stenogyne calaminthoides. Lineage (NCBI taxonomy): Eukaryota > Viridiplantae > Streptophyta > Magnoliopsida > Lamiales > Lamiaceae > Stenogyne > Stenogyne calaminthoides. Next base: position 8,681,698 of record JBBCBC010000021.1, on the reverse strand, counting down.
TTTTTAAAATAAAACTGACTAAAAATTGGGGTTTCGTCGAAAGTTATTAGAATTGGTGAAATTGGTCAAATAATCACATTTCATACTATGAAACTTGTTAGGTGGGAGAACAATATTTTAAAAAATCTTAAGGGTATATATAAATAATATTATTAATAGTCAAGTCTTATATGCATTCAGGTGCACCGTGCACTCATATATAGTGTATTTTAGAGCATGCAACTTGTTATATCGAAAGATGCAACTTGTTTACACTGAATCGTGTAATTATTTTTTTCATATTAATAATTGCACGGTTCAGTATAAACAAGTTGCATCTTGCAGTATAACATATTGCACGATTCTAAATACATTATGAGTGCACGCAACATTCGGATAAACTCATAAACATGAGATCCACTCATTATTAATTCCTAAAAATTATCTCCTACAAAATCGGTGCAATGGTGGAATGAATTCACAGTAGTGAGCAGTAATGACATTTTCCTTTGAGGAGCATTTAATGCTTAGAATTAAAATTTTCTTGTTCATGTTTATTTTCTTTATTTTTCTGTAACATAATTTAAATTTGGGGATAGTTGGTTGACTGGGTTGATATGAAGGGGATATTAATAATTGAATGAAAACTTGTGCTTGGTAGAAATGATAAGCACAATGGTGTTTGATATTATTTTTTTTGGTAAAAAGGAAATGTTATTACATTTTCCAAGCACAAAGGAGTATTTCAGCGATTGGATCGTTGTTTATGTTCATCAAGTTCACATAAGTGTTACTTATTTATTAAACGATGGTGATAACGTATTCAAGCTAATTGAATTTGACTCTAAAAAGAAATAAGTGTGTAGTATATATGGTTACTCATTCAAAACTCATTATTCATTCATGATTAGGATGAAATGGTTTATTCATTGAAATTTTAAATTGATAAAAAAAATATATTTTTAGATTAATTAACTTTCGAACCTTTGTTGCTCTATTTATACAAATGAGATGCGACTAACCGCTAACCACTAACTTTGTACAACTAATAGCGAAAAGTATTACTAACAATCTAAAAGTAATACTATTTCAAAAGTAACACAAAAGCATATGATATATATCTTTAAGATGCTCTAGAAGGTTGTGAGCTACTTAGAAGCATGCCAAGCTTGGAAGATAAGGCTTGAAACCGTGTAGGAGATAACGACTTCATGAGAACATCAATGACCGATCGTCCAAAAGAGATATATCGGATGTCAAGAACTTGAGATTGCACTTTCTCTTGAAGAAAATGAACGCCAACCATCGCTAAATCCGATTCGGGGTAAGGTTTTGAGGGTTTGGGGTTTAGTGGTTTCGATTGTTTAGGGTTTGGGGTTTCGAGGGTTTGAGGTTTTGGGAATTTAATGATTTGCAAAATCCCACCGAAACAACTAATATTGTTAAGTTAAAATAAGTAATACTATTTAATTTGACTAACTAATTAATATTGTCAAATATATTTCTACACAACAATAGTATTAGACAAGATGCACAAAAATATAAAATTTTAATCACAAAATGTTCAGAAAATTAAAAATAACAATATTTAAATTAAAAATCTTCTAAAATGGATTTGCCCTCCAAACAACCACAATTGAGTCCCATACATCCCGGCCAAGATCATCGATAGGTCCAAAGCCTTCATCCTCAAGCAACACGCCACATGTGCATCCCGATCATGATACTGTTGATGAGCAACCTTACAAAATGTCTTGAAAACTTCCTCGGTCGGGAGATCATGCCTCCACGTAGTATGTTCTGTATTTCATTTATAATACGACTAATTAATTGTAATCAACATATATTAAAATAAAATATAAATTAAATTTTATATCGTAAACTCCTCGAAATAGATCGACGAGGGTCATTTGCACGTATTTTCAATCGTGAGTGTTGACACCAATTCCACATAGACATAGTTGATGATAGTTGGTGATGTTTTTGACTATAAGGTAGCCGGGTGTTGGTATAATCCTAAAACATTAAAAAAAATACATAATTAATATTTAATATTAAATTAATTATATACTCCTCTAAAATCCCAAACTTAATGGTAAAGTACCCATTATTTTTTTATCTCAAACTTAAAGTTACTTTATCACTATATCACATAAAAATATTAATAAACAATCACTTCTTACACATTTGAGCTTTTGGTACAACAAGACTTGGACAACCCTTTTTCAAACGGCTTGGAGAGCGGTTTTATATATAAAAAAAAAAACAAAGCGGTGGGTTTGAAAAATTTGTCCAAGATCTTGGACAACTTTTTTCAAACCGCCGCCTATCTCCTGCAGACAAATTAGTAAGAATTGTCTAAAAGAATATTTGGACAACGGTTAATAACATTTGTTTTTTATTTTTAAATATATTAGAACCGAGACCTAGCTCTTTAATCCTTCGTTAATTTCTTTCTCTCAATTTCCTCTCCCCAAAATCGCCGCAAAAAACCGAAGACCAAATCGTTGTCGTCGTCGGTTTCCCTTCAACAAATCATTGCCGGGTAAGTAAATTAGAACTTCTCCCTCCCCCAAATAAATACGCCCTCGCCTCCTCTCCTACACTTGTTGGCCCTGGCGCCCTCCCCCCCCTACCCCCCCGTCGCCATCCTCCCCCCCCCCTTGCCTTGTAGTAGCCTCCATAACACTTAGTTGGTACAGTGGATTGTGGGATCTTTAATTTGGCTTTTTTTAGCTGAAATTATATATTTTGCTTCAATCTTAGTTTAATTTGTTTATATTATATATGTTGCTCTTGTTGTTTTTTGAACTGAACTAATCTTATTGTTTATAACACTTAGTTTTGTTTATATTATATATGTTGCTCTTGTTTTTTAGCTGAAATATTATATTTTGCTCCATAACACTTAGTTGCTCTTGTTGTTTATATTACTGGTCTACTTCAGAAGACAATGCCATTCAAGCCTAATACACATGTGTTCATAGTATAAGAGTATGCTATCAACTGAAATTTTAATTTATAAGTAGATGATGCAGATGTAACTTATAAGTAGATGTATCATGTATGCATGCATAGATAGTTCTTATCGGAAAGTGTTATTGTTCTTTAGGTCTATGGCCTAGAATGCTTTCTACTATGAAGTAATTCACGGTTCTTTTTTCGTTTCCATGTGATGCATGATTATTGTGCCTGGTAGAAACAGTGGGGATATTCATGTAATGTCTGTGCAGATTTAGGTTCTTATCCAGACCATGTTATGGTTTCTATACAAGGTCTTTTCTCTAGAAACGCATGAGTGTTGTAAAATCACACACCATTTTGTCCTCCCTGCCACGCTATGTATGATTGTACCTTGTAAAAACAGAGTTCGATATTTTGGTCCCGTAATCGGCTGTAAGAGATAAAACATCCGATTGACCAATCTGGCTATGCCACATAGAAATGTTGTTAATACATGAAACATCCGGTTGTGAATATTGTTTGTTTTTTGTTTATTAAATGTTGTTTCTTACTTTTTTTACAAGATCATGTCTCGTTTGCCATATCCCGAGATGATGGAGATTCTAATGGAGATCATGGTGTTGGGATTATCTTTGAAAAGTATGCTTTTTACTTTGTATAATTGAAACCTGAATTTTCGGACTTATTCTTGAAATAAATTGTTTATCACCGATGCTTTAAATATGATTGAATGTTATATATATTTTTGCATAACCTGTTCAATAATTAAACGTCGTGTTACATCAGTAGTTAATTTAGTGATACCCGATCACGAAGATTAAATTAACGGTCCCTTGTAACTAAAAGACGCCATTCACGACCTAGATGGAAATGAACAACCATCGCGAAAGGTTGAGGTGTAAGGCTCGATTGGTTTGTCTTGACCAAGAGATTACCTTTAGTGCATGATCTTGTTGAATAGGACCCTCTGAGGAGGATAAATTCTTAATGAATAAGGAAGAATTAGACCTCGATTGGTTCGTTGTTTCTTAACCTTCGTCCCTTAAATAGGATCACGTGGGATTGGTAACTATTGCTTTGACTTATCATGGGTAGCTTAATCGGAGAGAGATTCAATACTTTTTATCTTGGGCAATATTATCGGTCACATGTGATTGCTAAGATTTAATCTGAAGAATCGCGGTGCAAGTACGCTGTTTGCTTGATTTGCCCTTGGGAGGTTCATAAGTTTTATCATACCAAATCTTGCAAGTGGAATTTGTTTCCGGTATGGATAATAATGTTGAACCGATTTATAACCAAGGACAAAAAGATATTAATTAACGGAAAGCTATTTGATTGGCTTGAATTAATTAATGGGCTAGATAATCTTAAACACGGGGAAATAATGCCAGGGAGCCATATTGATCGTAATATGGGTTAAGATGGATGGTGCAATATTAGTTATGTAGTGGGATTAATTAATATTTATGGGCTTGAATTATATTGTGGCTCAATATTAGATATTCAAGATCCATTTAGAAGGTCCAATCTTAATTCTCCCAAAAGCCCCCCGAGTAGCCCAACATATAGTCCAATAACGAAAAAGGTGATTAAAATAAAATAAATATTGTTGCTTAATTTTTTTCCTATTATATCAAAAAATTATGGATAAGAGGAGAAAGATTTTCTTTGAATTTTGTTATGGAATGAAGATATGTATTCTTGGAATACAAGATTATCTCATTAAATTCAAGAAATCTCCCACTTGGTTATTCATAATAGAGATTTCGAAAATTTTGAAATATAGTGGGCAAGAAAGATTTTCTTGATTTTCTTGAAAAGATATTATGGAAGATATGTATTTCTTGAAGTACAAGAATATCTCATAAATTCAAGAAGATCCAAATCTTGGAATCTTGATCCCTAATATTTCGAAATATTCCATAACAAATAAGAGAGTGGGATTTTGTGGAATATTTTAATTATGGAGAAAAGAATATATGAGATATATTCAAGATTTCTTGGAGATCAAGAAAATATTTTTTCCTCCTTATTTCACATGTAATTTCGTCCACCTCTCCTCTATAAATAGGGGATGAATGGTTCATTCCCTGTAACACACGGAAATTGGTTTTTCGGAAAAATATCATCGTCGATAAAATATTTGATATTTTGTAACGCCGATGATTGTATTTTTTGAAAACGACAATTGTGAGTCGTGTACAATTCCATGTCTTTGGAAATATTAGCAAATCCACATAAGTGGTGCAACAAAGTTTATTTTTTCTTTTGTTAATTGTTAATGAAAGTATCCTTCCACGGATTGTCGAGCAAGGGCTATGGGAATACTTGGGAAGTCCTTTTGGTTAGTGGATTCGACCAAAAGCCATTTGGTTATCCTCCGAGAGGTACGTTCACGTAAACCCGTAGATTCCGCGTCGCGTAGGTTTTACGTGCTTTTTTTATATGCATGATATGTTGTTGTAATTATTATTTGAATTAATATAGGATTAATTCATGCTAGTAATAATTAATGAATTAAATTTGTATTTAAATATTCACCCAGAATAGATCTCGCTGAATCATTCCCCAACAATGGGTATCGAGCCCTTTGTTTGAACTCAAATTTTTAAATTGTAATTTAATTCACGGACATTAAATTTGAAATTGGATAGTAGAATGTTAGATCTGTTTTGCGGTATCCAATTGTCATGGATTTTTAATGTTTTATTTTGCATGCATACAAACTGTGGTTTTTTAATTCGATTTGTTCGGATTTGTTTGCCTCGTGAGAAAATCCACGAGTAGACTAGGATTTGTTTGATTTGATCAATGTAATAGACTAGTCTAGATTCAGGTTTATTTATTTTTGTAAATAAATTGTAACCGGATCGAGAACGAAGAGATGAAGAATTAAGGGCGAAATCGAGAACCCAGCGTGGCGGCGCTTGGTACCGGCACGCATGGTATGCCAGGGCGCAATGGGCAGGCCAGCGACCGAAAGGAAACCGAGATGCTTGCGACGATCGTCGGTCCAGCAAGGCGGGCTGGCGGCGAACGGACGAAGTATATGTGAGACCTTAGACGCTTGAAGGTCATGGGGCGGGCGGAGCGGGCCTTGATCGGCGATGTGCTGCGGACGTGTTGCCGCCTGGAAACTCTAGCAAAGCGTCGAGGCGTCGAGGCGCGTGGCGTAGCCGCGGTCGCGAAGGCCGCTTAGTTATCCCAAGCAGCGATGCGCCGTCGCGTGCAAACATCTGTACCTTAGCGTGGCGGTTCGAGGCGAAGTATTTTTCGAGAGCGAGCAGTGGGAGAAATTCGAGGCGTGTTTCTTCAAAATCAAGCCAAGAAAAAATCAAACCATGACAATTGGATAATTTGTGCCCCCAATATGTTTATTTTTTACATTTTTGCTTGATTTATTTGTATATTTATCTTATGCTTTATTTAATTTGTTTAAATGTGTTTGCATGAGGGTTGCCAAATTGAAAAATCTCAACTTCAAAATTACTAAGTATGTTTTAAATAATTAATTGACAATTTTATTAGGATAATAAAATTGAATTAATTTTGACCTCCATGATTTATTTATTTGTGAATTCTTTTGGAGAAATTCCCCAACCAGACGGCAAAAAGATAGGTTTCACATGAATGAATTCCAAAGCGGATGATTGTGGGTTATTACTAGTGGCGGCGATGACCTCCCAACGAGGCTCGATCAAAAGCGAAATAGTAATATTGTATTTAATCATGGTTATTACTTAGGTATAAAATTGATATCATATACTTCCCCAAGTCCCTGTCAATTTTATATTGGTCAATGGGAGCCAACTATTAATCTGGATATTAAAGGTTTTGTAAATGTTCTTGTTTGTAACACCTTGAATGTGTTTAAATAATGACCCACCCCGTGGCTTATTTAAACTGTTTTTGAGATGTTGGTGATCGCATTGTTCATATTTTTTTGAGATTTTTAAATATGATGTATGTGATCAAACCTTGTGATATACTTGTGCTATTGCATATAGTTGTTTATTTGGTTCATCATGTCGTTACCTTTTAATCCTTTGTTTATTATACTTAAAGTCAATACAATATGTATGGAAATTATATTAATTGGAAAATTATAATTGTCTAAGCGCAAAAAAAGCAAAGTGGATTTTTGACACACAAAAATCGGATAGCCAACCCGGACGAGTCAAAACACGCGGACTCGTCGGATCACCCGAAGAGATGTCGTCATTTGAAAATGGTGGGAGGAAAAACCCGTGAGGATTACGTCCTCAAAATAGATGGCCCATCTCGAACAAACTTGAGATTCGAGAGCAGATTATGATCTCGGGGAGACTCGGATGAATTTGGTGCTTCATTCTCTCTTGCCGAAAGGTTTTTGAGCATTTTGGCCTCGCTAATAATTTGTTGCAAACTTTTGGACTCGGACTTAAAATGATGATAAGGCACCAAACTCAAGCTTTTGACGGCAAGTGGTCCGCTTTCATCTTCTAGGCCAAGGGTAGGCAAGATAAAAAGAGGACCAAAAGGCCATAAGCAATAAAACTCAATCTGTGCTGGCGGGAAACGATGGTAAGATGAGAATGCTTGTTGAGTCAAGGAAAATCCAAAGAGGAAGTGCTTAAGGCTGCGGTGAGAGAGGACAATGGAGGTTTTGCTGTTTCCAACCCCAAAAGGGACGGAAAGAAAGGTATTTTCTCACACCTAGTTGGTGAAACTTGTTTAGCGGCGATACTTCTCATTCGTGGGTGGTTGATATGAGATCCACTAATCATGTTGGCTTCACGGGTTCTAAATGATCCCAAGAACGTAGTGGGGAGTGAGATCCTCATCACACCGGGCAACGTTTATTCAAAGTAGAAGACATTGCAATGCTACGTAAGTGGCAGATATTGCAATGCTACGCTTAGTAACGATTATTGCAATACCACGCAAGTAAAGAGACATTGCAATGCTACATGAGTAGCGATTAAAGCAAATGGGAGAAGTGCACCTATCTTTTGAAGATAAAGTTTTTTTTGAGATTATCTTTATGTTCCCGATTTTTAAAAAAATTCACTTTCGGTTTCTAAAAAATTCGATTAAAGGACACTAAGTTTTCTTCTAATAAGAATGACATCAATTTTGAAATGATGAGTGTATACACCGGGACATTGATGGAAAATCTCTATACAATTAATGGCACACCACTCACTAAATGTATCCTATAACACATCAACTATTTAGAAAAAAAAAACGATCATCGACGTGAGCGAGACACTTCTTTGGCATCTAAGATTAGGTCATATAAATCCAAAGAGGATCCAAAGGTTGGTGAAAGATGGTTCACCTGAGCGTCTCCAAGTTGAATCGATTCCAACTGCGAATCATGTTTGGAGGGTAATATGACCAAGATGGCATTTGGAGCCAAGGAATGGGGCTAAAGAAGTGTTAGAGATCGTTCACATAGATGTATGTAGTCAAATGTCAACTAAAGCAAGAGGAGGTTATGAGTAATTTTATTGATGATTACTCGAGGTACATTTTCCTTATGAGCATGAATCTGAGACCTTTGAGAAATTCTAAAGAATTTAAGGCTCAAGCAGAGAATCATATGGAAAAACGTATCAAGTCTCTACGATCCGATCGTGGAAGCGAATACCTCAAATGATGAGTTTTTGTACTACTTATCCGATGAAGGATTGTATCAGCTCACTCATTACATCCTAACCCCTCAACAAAGCGGGGTTTGCAGAGGCGAAAGCAACGAAATTTTTTGGAAATGGTTAGATCAATGATGAGTTATACGGATCTTCGAGTCGTGCAGGGTCATGCCTTGGATAACAACGACTTACATTCCCAACTTGGTGCTATCCAAATCGGTTCAACCCCAAAGAATTGTGGATCGGACCGCAAGTCTAGTATGAGACACATGAGAACTTTGGGGTGTCGGCCCACGTGTTGGACAAAGGAAACCCAAATTGGATCCTCGTCCCGGTAATTAAGGTCGTTTTTGTAGGATACCGAGGGAACAAAGGGTGAATGTTCTATAGTTAGAGAAGATCAAAAGGTGGATATCAGGTACCCTACTTTAGATTTTGGAAGAAAACTATAGAACAAAAGAAAACCAGTGAGATTACCTTAAATGAGCTTAGAGGGCAAACCTCGGTCGATCAGTACTAGATGATATACCAAACGATCGTTTTCACAACCGAGCCTCGTTATAGTGGGAGGGTTGTTAGACATCCCGAGAGATTCATGGGAATAGGAGAGTCCTCCGGACTTGATTCCGGAATCGAGGACCCATGGACATATGAGGCACTCCAAGATAAGGATCAGCGATTTGGCAAAAGCGGCAATGAAAGGCGTGGAGTTACATGTTTTCATAATAGAGTGTGGGAGCTAGTCGAACCCTTAATAAGTCAAACATTAGATCTGAGTGGGCGTATAAAGAGGAAAAAGAGATTCGACGGGAAGGTTTGAAACCTTTTAAAAGC